>OY978441.1:36233087-36833087 GCA_963854805.1 Plagodis dolabraria | reverse complement strand
TCAGATCTCTGTTAAAACAAATATATGTAAGGGCCCTTTTGATTAAACTATATTGACTTTTTACTTTGTTTCTCTGCAGTGAAAGGCGAATGTTGATGTTAGGGTTAGACAACGCCGGAAAGACCACTATACTGAAAAGGTTCAATGGAGAACGCATTGACACCATTTCGCCTACACTTGGCTTCAATATAAAGACCCTAGAGCACAAAGGATACAAACTCAACATCTGGGATGTTGGTGGACAAAAATCTCTGAGGTCGTATTGGAAGAACTACTTTGAGAGCACGGACGGCGTGACGTGGGTGGTGGACAGCGCGGACCCGCAGCGGCTGGCGGACTGCGCGCGGGAGCTGCACGCGCTGCTCCGGGAGGAGCGGCTCGCGGGGGCCACGCTGCTGGTGCTGGCCAACAAGGCTGACCTGCCGGGGGCTTTGTCTTTGCACGATATCAGACAGGCTCTGAACCTGGACAGTATAAAGACGCACCACTGGCGGATCGAGCGGTGCTCCGCAGTCACCGGGGAGAACCTTCTAGAAGGAGTCAACTGGATGCTCGACGACATTGCCTCTAGAATATTCACATTGGACTAGTTGACTAGTTTGATAACTTTAATGAGAAGGCGATATTTGGGGTTATGTCTATAACTAATTATAATATCAGTAACAATGGCATAACCTCTTCACTCCTGGCCGCTAAAATGTACTATTAACTGTACCAATAGACGAATCGAACATTGTTCGCTAGTTGCTTTCTTACTCTAATATAATATGTTAGGGTGCGAGAAAAATATTGACGACGCCATTTTATATTCCTTTCTTGGTCGGCACGGGTTATATTAGGCAGTCTTATATATAACTGAGGAAGACGCGCTTTATACGCTTAGTAATGTATTGTTGAAACGGAGCTAATTAGCACCGTTGCAGGTTGTAATTTAATTGATACTGAAGCGCTGTCGTCGGGTTGTCATGTTTAGGGTTCCGTAGTGGAACGCCTCGGCTCCTCCCGGGGCCGCCACGTGGCACCCGACTGGTACGTGCCGCGCTTACCGTACAAACGTACTTTCGTCATATTTTAAATAATATGTGTCCAAAAACTCTGATAATTTTTGGGACTAATGGTAAGTGGTAAGCTACGGGTATGCTTTGCCATTTTTCAAATTCAAATTCAAATAATTTATTTGTTAAAACACGGTGAATATACAATATAGCATACAAGGTGGTATAGTTACTTACATTTCGTACCTCATGTCCTTGCCACGTGTGGCGTACAAATTAAAGAAAAAAAGAATGTCTATTAATTTTGAAAGCTATTATGAATTACATACAAATTGAAATAATTAAAATCGATATATCAAAATACTAATGTCAATGCGTTAAAATTAAGTCAAAATATAGAATTATGTGTGGTTGTTTTATAAAATTTATCTTTCATCGTCACATTTCGTCTTTAGTTATATCGATTAAATCAAAATTATATATGTCAGAAAAGCAATGTCAAAATTTACAATTAGTCATTTTATATTAGTCATTATAAATACAGATTGAAATATTCTTGTCAATGAGGAATTCATTAATTGTATAGTAACATTCATGGGCCGGCGTAAAATCCCAGCGGAGGTCCGTACGTCTACCACCCGAACAGTGCCATCTCGGCCAGGGAAAGTGGCTGTAATCACACCTCGTGGCCATGTACCTCGTGGCAGATCTCCGTCCGCGATCAAGACAAGGTCCCCAATCCGAGCAACCGCTGTTGTGTTACCTCGTATGCGCCTTGGAGCAAGATTTGGTAGGTATTCGCGTACCCAACGCCTCCAGAAATGGTCGGCCAGTCTAACAGCTCTGCGCCAGCCACTTCTGCTACACAAATCTACTTCGCTCACTTGGGCTGGAATGGAACGGCCAGATGAGCTTCCAAGCAAAAAATAAAAGGGTGTGAGGGCCTCTGTGTCAGCTGGGTCCGGTGAGATGTGGGTTAGCGGTCGCGAGTTCACCAAGGCTTCAGCTTCCAGTAAGAGGGTTGCCAGTACTTCATCCGTTGGTGTTCGGTCTCTGAGTGTGACTTTGAGGGCTGTTTTTACGGTTTTTATCAAGCGCTCCCACGCGCCGCCCATAAACGGAGCAGATGGAGGTATAAATTTCCAGTCGATTTTATTGTTGGCTGCATATTCAGTAACTGCTTCGCCATACAGTTCTCGTAAAATTCGATTAGCACCCACAAAGGCTGTGCCATTGTCTGAGAGGATTTGACTTGGTGTTCCTCTTCGGGCAATGAAGCGTCGGAGACACATTAAAGCACTATCGGTGGAGAGGCTGTGCACTACCTCTAGATGTATAGCTCTCGATGTCATGCAGGTATAGAGAGCGATCCATCGTTTCTCATGTCTACGCCCGACTGCAGTCATCAAAGGTCCAAAATAATCCAATCCCACGAATGTGAAGGGTCGTTTGTTGTGTGCAAGTCGAGCTTCTGGTAAGTCTCCCATAGCAGGTTGTTCAGGGTTTCTGCGTACTAGCTTGCAGAACTGGCAATTGCGTACAATCATCCTGACCGTATTTCTCAGGCCCAAAATCCAATATTGCTGCCGTAGTTCGTTGATGACCGTTTCCGTGTTAGCATGTGCAAACTTCTTGTGGAAATGTGAGATGAGGAGACGTACAGCTGGGTCTTTTCCATCTAATAATATAGGCTGGGTATTGGTGGTGACGTCCACGACGGTGGCGGCTCGTCCTCGTGCATATAATAGCCCATCTGAGTTTATGGCTGGAGTAAGGCTTATGAGTCTGCTTTTCGGTGGAATTGGTCGTCCACGATGTAGGCACACTACTTCTTGTCGAAAAGTGGTGTCTTGGCTCTTTCGTAATATGTGGACCTCCGCGTATTCAAGTATTTGTGCCGTAAGTGGTCGAAGGGAAGGGGAAGAATTGCATGTCATAAAGCTTTGTGCAGGAAGGATAAAGTTATTAGAAACACTCTTCACCCTGGTGATGCATGCGGCAATAAAATGATGAGCTCTAGCAGTTGCCCTTACCAACCTAAGCCATGAACTGAAATGAGTTGGATCAGCAGCAATTGGTAGCGGCAACTCCACTACATTATTACAATTGCAACTAGCGTCATTATTCGATGGGTTTGACAATGGTGATGATTTGATAACACGTGCGGATGGCTTTAATTCTTCATCTTTTGGTATTTCTATTTTCTCATGCCCTGCTATCTCCTTCGGCCATTCTGACGAAGGAGACAACAGAAATGAGGGCCCACACATCCAGCGCGACTCCATAGTTAATATGCTACGATTCACACGTGTCGCATCATCAGCGACATTGAGGTTAGTGGGGATCCAATGCCATTCAGACAACGCAGAGTTTTCTAGAATTTCTCCGACACGATTAGCAACGTAAGGCTTATATTTTCGAGCATCACTACGCAACCAGCCTAGAACAGTCATGGAGTCGCACCAGAAGTAGCGTCGATGTGGTTTGTGGCGATGAGAATCAGATATGAACGTTGCGAGACGAGTTGCTATTAAAGCTCCTTGCAGTTCCAAACGTGGTATGGAAATTGGTTTTAGAGGAGTGACCCGAGCCCTACTACAAACAAGAGCTAAATTTACTTGACCATGAATATCAATGATCCGCCAATACGCAACGGCGATGTACGCTGATTCACTAGAATCGCAAAACAAGTGCAACTCACGATGTGAAATATCTGTATCTCGCAAATTATACCGTCGCGGTACGCGTATTCCTGCAATTGACTTCAAACTCTCAAACCATTCATGCCATACCTTGCAATCAACTTCACTAAACTTCTCATCCCAGTCCAAACCTTTACGCCACAAGTTTTGGAAAAGGATGCGGCCCTTGATTACGACTGGCATTAAAATGCCCAAAGGATCGTATATCCGCATAACTTGTGTTAATGCTTGACGCTTAGTGACTGGAGCTGAAGAATCAGATGATACTCCAAAGTTAAATTTTAGCTCGTCAAGAGCAGGTTGCCAAATAAGCCCTAGTGTACGATTCACAGCGTCCTTACACAACTCCACTCCCTTGCCAGTCACCACACCAGATAGTAATTCAGCAGTCAACTGCGCCAAAGCTGGTGGATTATTCGATATCCAGCCATGCATTTTGAATCCCCCGCGCGTATGTATCGTCGCAACTTCAGCAGCTAGACGAGCTGCATCATTGAGACCGTCAACGCTACAGATGAAATCGTCCATGTACATATTGCTTTTGATAAGTTCTATGGCCTCGGGGAATTCTTCCCGGAACTCTGATGCGTTGAGATTCATAATGTAGATCGCTGTCGATGGGCTTGAACATGCGCCAAATATCATCGAGGACATGCGGTATACCTTAATAGGGCCGGAAGGATCGTCGCGCCAAAGGAATCGTTGCGCATCTCTGTCTTGCTGTATAATTTTTACTTGTGGAAACATTTCCTTAATATCAGCTGTGAGGGCAATCCTTCCTTCCCTGAAACGCATTAGAATTCCAAGCAAAGATTGCAAGTAATCAGGCCCAGGCAATAGCATCGAGTTCAACGAGACCCCTCGCGATCGTGCCGCAGCGTCATGCACAACACGCAACTTACCTGGCTTGTTGGGATTTGTCACTCCAAAGTGTGGCAGATACCAACAAACACCCTTCGGAATTGAACCGGTACATTCCTCGGCGTAACCTTTGTTCAAAATATCGCGGATATTGTTACGATATCGTTCCGCATAATTAGGTTCTCTCAACATCTTAGCCTCGAGGCTCCTAAACCTAGATAGCGCCAACGGATAGCTATTTGGCACCACTGGATTATCTGCTTTCCATAGAAGACCTACTTCGAAATGACCATCGCGAAGTCGGTGAGCCGTACGTTCAAGGATTTCAAGCGCACGTTGATCATCAGTACTGCGCACTTCGTGCTTGGATATCCCTATCGCGTCCAACTTATATTGCGCCTTTATCAGTTCGTCAAGTTCGATTTTGTTAGATTCGGTTAATTGTACATGGCATAGTGTTTCAACCGGTCTGGTTTTGCTACTCGCGAAGCCAAAAAGCACCCAACCTAATGCCGTTTGTATCGCCACAGGTTGCGACTTAGTCCCTTTCCTCGTGGCAGTCGCAACGGACAGATGCCAATTATCAATCCCAATAATTAACATAGGCGTAACATTTTCGTAGCACAAATGACTACCTATATCAAATAGATATGGATATGTACGTATGACATCGCGGCTAACTGATTGTTTGCATGCTATACCCAAATTACTGATTGAACGCGCTCTACGTACTGAGAAAACTTCATTAGCGTGTTGTCCTTTTATCTCAAAATCGACGTACTTCACGGTTGTCCCTCGACTTAAGCCTCCAACACAATCTAAATATATTTGACTTTCCGGTCCGTCAGCGCCGATACGAGTAGATATTTCAGAATCGATAAAGGTGGATGTAGAACCGTCATCCAACAACGCGAAAGTGTCTACACTTCCTAGAGGGCCTGAAACTGTCACTGCAGCTATCTTCAAAAGGGGGCGAAGAGTAGGGCTAACATCCAACACGCTCAGTGGATCTGACGTCGTGGTGGTGTTGGCGTGCGCGGCTACTTCTCTCGCCATATCATGTCCCGAAGCGCTCGAACCAGTTGCAGCAGAAGCCTGAAGGGAACGAGTATTAGAAGTGGAATGTATATTTTCGTCTACGTGAGCTATAGTTGTAGGAATAAAATTAGGATCATGTAATAGGCTATGATGTTTCCGATTACAATCGTCAACTTCGCACTTTTCTTTATTTTTGTTACACAACCTAAAAACATGTGGACCTTTTTTTAGGCAACGATAACAGACTTTATATTTTTTTATGAATTGCCATCTGTCGCTTACTGTCATAGACTTAAAAGTGTCACAACCTGATATGTCATGTGTTTGTTTACAACAAAGACATGAAATATTTTTTGGAATGTTTTGTTCATTTTTTTTAGTTTTAGGTGCCTGGTTGCATTGCTCAATCGGAACTGAATGTGATTCTGATACAGCATGAGCACGTTCCCGCGGCATACTACTAATATTCTCAGTCATATCGCCGAACCTTACGTGTAAATCAACCTCACGTGCTAGGAAATCGGACAGCATCTCAACCCTCGCGCTACTGGATGTATGACCGTAGGTGGTATGCGCTGCTGCATAGTCGATCCACCTTGTGCGTAACAATAGGGGCAACTTGTTAATTAGCACCGAAAACAATTCTGGGGAATGTAGGTAGTCGGTTTCTTTCAACAATTTTACTACTTCTACACAATTACGTACACGAGAGGAAAAAACTGACAATTCCTTCATTTCATTATTGACTCTTGGTAGAGCGCGAATTGCCGCGACCTCTCGCAAAACAATTTGTTCTGGACGGCCGAAACGCCGATCCAATTCATCTATTATATCATTGGGTTGCAGAGTCGTGGCTAATAGTACGTTAACCGCTTCACGTGCAGCTCCTTTTAAAGTCATGCTAAGACGAGCCAGATTTTCAGAGGTCGTGAACGTATCTGCTGAATCAATATAAGTTCTTTTGAAAACTAACCAGTCCAGTGGCGATTTACCGTCAAACGTTGGAAGGTTGATGTTAAGTCTCTGCCGGTTGCTATTAGTAGGGTGAATTTTGGTTACTAAACGATCAAAGGCAGAGACGAGCTGGTGCACTGGGTCCACGTCTTCTCGCCGCTGAGGGATTGAAGATGGCACCAAATCGTAGTCGTCTCGCTGAAGGCTGTTCTGTGACGTCAACGGCTGTTGTGTTCCTGGGGCATCGTTATGGACATCGTTATAACAAGCCTGTGGAAAGTTGTTATTTTTAATATTAATGTCAAGTACTGTACGTGGAATATTAGTTTGTTGCGTAACAGCTACTTGGTTACATTGCTTGTTCTGTTTTTCATTTTGTAAAATGTCGTGGTTATAATTGTTGGGCAGAACGATACTTTTGTTACCTGTGTACAACCAGTCTCTAATACTATCCCTACTTCGACCGCTTCGGGTGCCGTGTTCACTGATTTCGATTTCAATAGCAGCCAGTTCAGCCTGGTGTTCCAATTCAGCAGTGTTTTTTTCGAGCTGCAACCTTTTAGCAGCCAACTCCGCTTTTAACTGTACTTCATGAGCAGCCAACTCCATTCGTGCGAGGTTACGGGCGTGCTGTGCCTCTGCTGCAAGTCTCCTTGCAGCGACCGTCGCTGAAGAGCGGCTCGTGCGTGATGTAATTGAGTGCGTCCGCGTGGGGTTGAGCACAGCGCCAGCGTCCACCGTGGGTACATCACTTGCCATTGGCACTTCGCTTACTAATAAACCAGAACTTTCGGGCTGACCTGGGTCTGCTGATTGGAAATCAGTGTTGGTAGCTGAGGGTGGTATTAAACGAGATTGGCTACGTGTTACAACCATTACGTAGGTATATCAAAAATAAAATAACTGAAAACTAAATAACACATATACACTATATACACTGTTATCCATATAACTGGTTTAAATTCTATGGTAGAAGGACCACTATTTGACCATTCGTAAAGCTAAAAAATAAAACGTGCTTTTGGTTCAATAGAAAATTTTCGTATATTATTTCGTAACTAAGCAACCAAAAACAAATGACAATATTATGAATAAAAAGAAATACAAGATTATCAAAAAGTTTGCATAGTCATGCACAGTAGGAGTAGGTTCCATTTTTTGAAAAAAAAAAATGTCTCATTTTATTGACCCTTGCTACTTACGGGATCGATTGTAATTAACTGTCTACGATTATATCATCAAGACAGGAAAATATTTTTCAGTAATTTGAGTGTAACTCAAAACGGCTCGTCCGATTTTGATGAAATTTAAATGTGACCAAATGACACACATCAGCTTTCAAATAAAAAAAGAATTATCAAAATCGGTTCAACCACTCAACAATTACTGAGGTAAAAAACATACATAATAAGAACCTCCTTATTTTTAAGTCGGTTTAAAATCTTACCAGCCTTTGAACCAAACTGAAGTCTTTCTTAAGGCAGGACAATGCAGGGTTAGAATTTTTATGCCAGGGTTTTTTTTATCCAACTAATTAACTGGTAATAAATAATTCTTGCTCCTAAATCATAATACAACAACATATTATCACGCTTTTATAAGCCATTTTTGAAATACAAGTCGGTTAAAATACAAATTTGCTATGAGTTGCTAGTTACTAATTTACTTAGCACTAAAGAAAACAACATCTCGTCAGTTTCTGAAATCTAAGTCTGTTGTTCGCGCAATTCTATTGTGTTCTGTTGTGATTCAGCAATACCTACTCGGTGAGGATCGTGAGTGATTGATAATCAGAAAATAGATATCGAGATAGAAAACAGCTCGTGCACATTAATTACAGCCTCCGCCCACTCGATCTGTTCCAGTCTCGTGTAGAGCTTTGTCAATATAGCAAGAAAATAGGGAATGATTTGCTATGCTGGGTACAATGATTATAAAGACTTTTTTTTTTAATTTCTGATAAGCCTTTGTCCACAATCTCACATGATGATAAGTGATGATGTGGTCGAAGGTGTTAAACAGGCTTTACCTAGAATTACTGGCTCTCCGGGATTTACTGGGAATCCGACTCGCACTTGGCCGATTTTTAGTATTTTTTCTTATAGCGGCAACATAAATACATCATCTGTGATAATTTCTAGACTGTTGAAATTTTCATTATCTATCACGGTTCATGAGATACATATTTATTACAGACAGACAGACGGACATTGGAGTCTTAGTAATAGGGTCCCGTTTTTACCCTTTGGGTACGGAAACCTTAAAAGTACGCCATACGAATCTGTCCTAAACAGAATCTGTTGTAAACTTAATTTGCCCTCAACCGAATAAGGGAAAATGTGTAGTGCAACCTAACAGTTTTGTATGAAATTATCTTTAACTCATTTCGAACTTTCACTACTATACTCTCTCTATTTAAACATTACTAAGACATGCATCTTAAAATACCTTATTAGCTTGTTCAAAACGTATTAGAAATAGTTATTTGTTATGCAAAGTTCTTAACGAAACACACAGATTTTCACCTTACTACAGCAAGAAAAATGCTGTAGATGTAGAAAAATAATTGCGTGTTTAGTAAGAAAATCAAAAATAAAATAAATACAATCGGTTATATTGAAACCAACATAAAGGTTCGAACTTTAAAAACATTTTCTACGCTATCGGATAAAAACCACTTTGCACACAGATTTTAAATGGTAAACAATACCTTTAAAGTATACTATAAATCCAAAAGCTTTCAAAGTTCACCCTCATCATATTTCTTTTCAATTATAACTTAAGGACATATACCCGCCAGCCAAAGCGTGAACTTTTATATAAACTCAACTTGTCATTAAAAAAAACTCGCATGTAAATATAGTGTATTATTAGACCTATCGTTTCTGGCTTAAATCCTTTTTCTTTTGGACTAATAATTATTTTTTTTATTATAAAGCGTTTAGTGTATAGCCCTCGTTTTTAGGAGTTTGAGCGAGTTCTTCGTAGTTCCAGATTTATTTAAAAAGTATAGTACACATGTATAAACATCTTCCCATTATAGAAAGTTCATTATATTCCCCATGTTTGTGGTGCAATAGAAATATTTAAAACATGATAATTTTTCTTGAAAGAGATGCTTAAAGTTGGGTCTTTCTTTTATCTAAAGTTACGAGTTTTTGAGCTAGTGTAATTTCAAAACTGTATAATTTAATGAAAATCTGATGAACCGCAAACCTAGATATTAGGGTAGTGATTACGTAGGTAAAAAATCATTGAGTTTTATTCGCTATTATTAAAATGAGATTGGACCTGCGTTTTGTATGGGGGCGTTCGTCTAAAATATACCCTTAAGAAAGATTTTAATTTTAAAAACTCTCAAAATTTGATAGGCCTAAAATCGGCCCCAATGAGACGTCTCCTTTGGCGACTTATCCTTATTAAACCGAGCGGTACTTAGGTGATCTACGGTTTCGCCCACACACCTCGGTTCGCCTACGACACTTTCATGTCAAAAGATCAAAGGTACTTAGCGCAGTCCGGTTAGATTTCAACGAGCACTTTAACTTTGACACCATAGACAGCATGAACGCCAACACAACACACAGTAAGTGTTTAGAGTAGCTATTTGTAAACTGGGATTATTTATTATTATTTAGGCGAATATTTGATTAAAAACTTAATATCAGATTTTGTACCTTGCAATTAAATAAATAGTAGACTGTACAAAAACAACTTATTTTAGCTGAGAATTTTGAGTTATTAATTAAAGCAAGCTCTTAACACACGAGGCAAACTTTTTAAATGAAATATATTACATACCTCTGATTTTAATGAAAACAATATCTTTCTTGAAATTATGATTAAGACTTAACAAGTGCCAGTCGGACTCGCGCACGAAGGGTTCCGTACCATTAGCTATATAATACAACATTAGACTTCATATTTTAACCTTTTTTGTTTTAACGTGCGCGAGACCGACTCGCACTTGGCCAACTTTTTATATTTGTAGTTATTGCGGCAACAGAAATACATCATCTGTGAAAATTTCAACTGTCTAGCTATCACCATTCTTGACGTGACAGACGGACGGATGGACAGCGAAGTCTCAGTAATAGGGTCCCGTTTTTACTCTTTGGACGGAACCCTAAAAAGCGGCCTTTTATGCACTAGGGCCATCCAGTTTTAGTCCGTTTACAACGCTCATAAACAATAACTTTATAAGCATGAAAGTGAAAAATATTTTCTTACACATACTCAATAGAACAATAATGAATTATATTTCTTCATAATAATTTTATTTAGAATTTATATATTAATTATAACGTACATACACTCAGGATGTTTTCGACACAAGCTTAAGGTTCGAGAGTTTCTTGTCTAAAATAATGAGGCTATAAAGATCGCAGCGTTGGTTTCGCAAAATACGCCATTACTTTGGTAATGTAATTCAGTGAATCGTATAATAGGATATCACTACTTTACTCGTATTATAACATCCTGATATATGCATAGCTGCAGTTCACATGTTTCCCTAATTACAATAAACCAATGATTCAACATTACCCAGTAGTCCTTAACAACTTTCCAAGTAATGATAGAGATATATTACAGTTGGGATAGCAGAATAGATAACGTTGTCGTGTACCAAGCGCACCTTTATTAGCGAATTGTATGTAACACCTATCTTGATAGTGATACGCTTTCGGTACTTTAGCATGGATACCTATACTGCCGCGTCTGTAGCGGAGAGTTCTTCAAAACATTCAACAAAACTTTGTGCAAAGAAAATATTTTTGTTTTATAAATACGTCGTCAACACCTCATGCTTTATTATATTTTGATGTTTTTGAAGACTTAACGAATCCTGGGGTACGTGTGTTTTCAGCAATGTACAACTAGCTAATAGTTTTAGCACCATTGTGTTCAATATATGCAATAGAAGATTTAGTATCAAGCAGAAAAAATAACTTTATTTTGATCGATCGTTCTTTTATAGCAGACTTCGTAGGTTGCTGTCATTGTATTTCAACTATACTTAGTTAATATCCGTAGGTGTTATTCCTGGATATTTAAATAAAAACCTTTAATATAATATTGCGAAACAATATTTTGTTTATAATGATAATTATGTAGTGTGTAAAGAAAACTCGAGCTATGGACGCGGTACAAGTAGAAATATAATTTGCTTAGAGTGTTTTAGGTGTGGTAAATTTTTTCAGGTTTATTTTCCTGAAAGATAATACAATTATCTTATATTACTTATCGTATACACTCCTATTGACCGATGTCATGATACTCGTAGATAGAATGAATTATAGTTTATTTTAGCATATTTGTGGTCCTTAGAGCTGGATTATATATTTTTTTGATTATGTTTTATTTTTACTTTTGTTAGCTTCGTGCATGACGCTTAGATGTGAGCCGAGTGTCGAACGTCGTGAACAGAATTGATTCAAGAATTTAACAATTTGCTTGATTCGGTTCATCTTCTCGACGTCGGTAACATCTTTGCTGGACGGCATTTCCACATGAAATGTACATATTTTTAAGGCTGACATACGTTGATTTGGCGCTGCATCAGAATATGTACGATATAATTGTTTTGGAGTAATCTTGAATGCCAATATGTGTCCGCTGCATCAACGTAGAGGTCAGCCCGTGTGGAACGGCTGGAGGTGTGGTATCGGCACGGTATGAGTATAACGTTGCGATAACGCGCGCAGCGGCGCGGACGCCGTGTCCCCGGCGCAGGTCGCGGACGCGGAGTATGCGAGCTACTGCGCGCGGCTGCACGACGAGGAGATCTACCACGACCTGTGCGCCGTCAAGGCGTCCGCACGCGACCCGCCGCTGCCCACTAACAACCGCGCACACACCAACGTACGCTCGGTTTGATTTTGTTTTATTTTCGCTTTTGTTTATTTTACTTTTTTCTCAACCGTGATCCGGGAAATAACAACTTTTGCACGCAGTCTTCATTTTTACAATAATTTGTTATTCCGTGGAGTTGGCTGAAAATGGTTACTCTTATGAAACAGAGAGATATTTTCTGGTCGTCTTAAAAAATCTCAGGAAAGCATTATAAATATGCAAGATGCTGCTAAAAGAAAAACCGTTGAAGAAGCGTGGACGAAGTGTCGTCGTTTTCAGCATATTGCCCACCCGACCTCTCACACCGCAGGCGAGTTTAAAACTGCAGTATTGTAACACTGGTTGTGGGTCAGCACATTTGTAAAGCGAGTAGCTATAGGCACTTTCCGTACTTGTATTAGTTGTTACCTTTTCATATTAAAGATATATATCACTTCTTCTTCGACACAAAGGTAGCTGGAAGCACTTCACACTCTTAAGGCTAAAATTATAATCTTGCAGTGTTCTAAGAAACCATATGTTTTCTTACTTCCCCTCAATCATGCAAAACTATTCAAGCCGCCAGATCAGCGGGTAGCATGAATGTTAATTACAGCAATACCAGGCCATTATTTCTTACGACAATTAACTCACGGCAATTATGTGCAGAAGAAACATCCCTCGTAGAAACTTCACGACCGACTGAACGTATTGCAATAACTGTTATTGCTGTATGCCCACTTGTAAATTGTCACACAGATTCGTAAATTTTTAAAAGTACCAAAACTGTATTGTTTAGATACTTGTATTAAATTCGCGACGACAGAATAATTCAGACCACCGGTAGTCTTTAGAGAACTTTCTATGAATATGTAATACAGACTCGAAGATTTGGTTGCAGGCATTTAATGGTTTACTTTGTCATACCACCACTGCTCTATAAAAGTGTTATGTTTCGCTCGCTTGATGAAACTGATCTGAATACACTATAACGATCTGAACTAAGAGACTGACGTCTCGGAGACAAGCGCTGCAGTGTCGAACAGGATGGTGACACTACGTTTCGCAAGTCAAGCAAAATAGTGACTTGTACTTCTTATGTATTGAATAAATAGCAGAGAATATTGTACAATAGCGAAAAACTTATTACGTATTGCCAGATTGGGACTGATAATTCACACTGGCATATAAGTGTTTTGAAAGAAAAAATAAAACAACGTGAGATGAAAAAGGTTACATTACATTTCCACCCAGACTCCTTCGGCTTTAGTATGAAGATCCACCACCATCCACAGTGGACCTATACTGAAGAATCCGGTGTTCGGCCGCTCACAGCGACAATTATACAAGTAAAAGTTTCGCCGGCGCAGCGCAGCGTTCCGGACGATGATTGAATTATTCATGGACTTATTATTTCTCGGATCACGACTTTTTTTTCACCGGTAGTCATTAGTTTGCTATCACACTTTTTACTAAATGTTTTGCGTAGTTTGTTGGCGTAGAATGGTCATTTGGTGTTGCTTTTTATGCGCTTGCAAATATTTAATTGATTGAAAATGTTTTTTTTTATTAAATAATGATATATTTTCAGTTAGCGACGTCGTCACATAGTCTAGAGAAAAGGGACTATGTTATAAGAGAGCTGGTAGATACAGAATGCAACTATGTCGACGTGCTGAGCAAGATCATCAAGTACTTCCTGAGGCCGTTGGTCCCGTATCTGAAGCAGCAGGACCTGCACGTCATATTCTTCGGAATCAAGGTGAGTTGCTTGATTCTTGTATCGTACAATAATCACACAAGACATGTAATAACCTTGTTTACAGTCTTACGAACAGATCATTATGTTATCTAAACTACTATTATAAAGAGGAAAGATTTGTATTTTTGTATGCAACGAATAAACTTAAAAACAATTGGACCGATTTGGATGAAACTTGATATGGAAATAGACCCGGGAAAGGACATAGGACACTTTTTATCCCACTGCGAAAAAGGAGGTTACTGATTTTGCGCGATAATCGACATACGCGCGGGCTGAGCCGGAAAGCTAGTGTTCTATTAAATTTTATTACATTATGTTCTACAAAATTAAAGGATAACTAAACTAACACTGAGACTGATCTAGTACAATTTATGTGTCTACACACAGTAGAACTCTTTTGATGTACCAGTTCATCCGGGGAAGTACGGCCACAATACCTATTTCTACCTACAAGCAGTAATGTTCGCATTATTGTGTTCCGGTATGAAGAGTATGGGTGCCTGGGAAATTACAGCAACATGAGACTAAACAATTTTATGTCTCAGGGAATTGGTCGCAGTGCAGTTAGTCACTTGTTATAACTGCATCTGTTAGAAGTAGAGTTTATCGCTTATTTCACGGATAATATTATTTTACGGAACAAGCATTAGGCCAATGCTTATTCCATAAAATAATCACTAAAAAAACCTTAACGATTCGTGCGAAGAGAGTGCTCCAAATAGCAAGTGAGTGCGGCATGTAACAACTGTTGCATGAATGGGATACAGCGAGTGCGTCGTGTAACAGTTGTAACATAGTGAATGTCCAGTTTTATTTTCGATTTTTGGAATCCGGGTCCTTTTTTGAGGTTTGGAACGTTGCCCAATATGACAATAGACTAAAGCTAGTCGCCGTTTATCCATCCATTGCCCGTTCAAATGTGTCTGTGGAGTGAAGTTACGGAAAAAAAAGTTCCGTAATTACGCGAACATTTTGTTTATTTTTTTTTAATGTTTTTACATACAATCATTAAAATGACTTTATGTAATTTTTTGGTAGAAATGTGTATTATCTTCATGTTTAAAGTAAGCAACTGAAGGTTTTTCCTTAAAATTCAAGAATATTTACTATTTTCTTAAATATTTAGGTAGGTCGAGTTTGCCCGCCTCTATCATAATAATTTACTTTAACATATGTCGTTAATGTTTATGTTTCGTATTTCTTGTTTATTTAGCTACCTTGGACATAAATTTTATCCCATAGAACGTGACACAAGAGTCACAAGAGCCGATTGTTTACATTACGGCACGCGGAACATATGGTGTGGGCGGCGCCTGCAATTGATCATGTAACTGTCAAATGCTTTGGCGCCAAGTGCCGAGTGCGGCGTGCAACAATAGTTACACGCCTGACACCAGTCGGTATACTTCCTCTTGGGAGATACTTCAGTATTCAATAATATTAAAAAAATATCATCAAGTTTTTGTATTCGTCAAGAGGTAGGCAGCGGAGTTATAAACACCCACTTCTCGCATGTTTGGGTCCCATGTTATAGGTGGTGAGGCTATTACCATCTATTGGGTCCAGTGCCAGGCAAATGAAAATGTCCTTGTCATTAAAACTCAAAACTGTCCAACCCAGGACAAAAGCGACTTTGCACTACACGACCAACTAATTTATCAATAATATTTATGAACCATTTATACTAACTAGCATAATATAATTTATAGTATATAAATATAACATAGCATATTCCCTGATCGATGGGGTGCCGGGACGAGAATTGCAGCCCATATCTTCCTGCAAGAGTCGTAAGAGGCGACGAAAGGAAATGTATTAGTAAAGTACTAGTAGATTTAGAAGCGCTCGTAGCGAAGCTTGCTTAACCGTTCCCGGTCAACTTAGCTAAGCTACGTCCGCTGCAGTCTTGACTATATGTGTGACCGCTAGTGGCATTACTACTTCGGTACTGTCTTAGGGTGGTAGGCGTTATAGCGTGGTGGTAGGGCATATCGCGAATCTTAGCTTAGCTTTAGAATAGCTACCACACTCTAGTAGAAAAACTGTCACCAAGCACCGAATGGTGTGTTCCGGTAGGTGTCCTTGTGAGCCAGTAATTCTAGGTTAGCCTGAAAAAAATGTTCGACCTCCATAACTTACAATCACATAAATAGTGGCTAAAGACTGACTAAGCCAGCTATAATATAAATAAATAAAAGATACATCAAGCTTAGACTACACGACAACTGTAAGGCATAAAGCACACCTGAAAAGTCAAGCAACCCCAAGTTATTACAAAATGTACTGGAAGCCGTACAATTAAATAATCCCACTACATCCAAACTCCACTAACTCAGCGTAAGCACTGTACCTAATCCTATTTCGATACGATATTTCAATAGTGAAATGGGCCGATAAACGTCGTAACAGTTACCCAACACTGTAATCTGTTTAGTTACAGACTGTAACGCTGTAATCTACGAACATCACCATCAATCACAATTTGAACTAAACTACGAACAAGTATTAGTCGTCTCACTTGACAACTGATTTTCGTTGTTCTATTTTGGAGTCGTCTCATCATCTCATGCCATTATATTGCACACACACAATTATTTTATTATAAAAACTAACGTGGTTTTAACTCATTTTAGTAACGTGGTCGGGACGCCCGCGTTGACGTGTCGCTTAGCATGACGCTAAGCGAGACGTCAACGCCGGCGTCCCGAGCTCTCCTTGAAAAATACCACCGAATGTGGTTGAAACTATAGTCAGAGGTATCTGACTGATTCACGTGAGTTATCCCGTATTATTTGCACAACAATTATTATTCAAAATCTTATTTTTACACGACTGCCCAAAAAAGGAGTTATAACCCTGAATACAGGGTTCATTATGTATGTATGCTTGCGAGTTTCTTTATTCCACCATGACTTCTAAACGGCTTAACTGATTTTAATGTATGATATATCATAATATTCGTCTTGATAGCGCGGGTGACACTATGTACATGAAGAAAGTAAAAAAAAAAACTGACGGATTTTAGACGCCATATTGTGAGCAAAAATATTTTTTTTTCTGCCACCTATCAAGTAGGGTATCAAAATGAAGGGCTTTAAGAAAAGATTCCATAAATATGTAACTTGCAGATTTAATTTCAATGAAACGATAAAACGCTTAACGTAAATAAATAATTTGCAGTCGGGTCTTTAATTTTTTTATTAATGTATACTTGTTTATTTAAAACTAAGGCACGTGTCCCACCGAAGAAAGCGATTACTTATCGACTTTTTTCTCGCTCAAGATGCAGATCCCGTGTCAACAGAAGAGATGCATGTATTAAGACGCTGACTAATGCTAAACAGCTTTACTTAAAGATATTTTTAGAAAAATGTATTTAGTTTGAAGCAAAGAATATGTAATCTTAATCACATTTTCTAAGGTCAAGAAAAAACCGAAACACGTTTGCTTAAAATTTTCTCGATATAATAAAATTGCAAATTTGACTCTAATTACACTTGTGACGTAAATATCTTAATTATTTATGTATTCATGTCTATTAATTTTTTTTATAAAATAGCAAAACCTTATCAAGAGGGCAAGAAAAGTTACATTTTCGATTTACGTTACAAGTTTTGTGTTATTAAGTTTACTTTCGGATTTTTTCTAAACTGATCGCGATTTCACCATCGCTACTTCTTCACTCCCACGCAGTCCAATAGTCATATTATTATATGTTCTATGTCGAAAGTGATAAAATTTCAGCATTTGACAGTATCTTAATAGTTTATCGCTGAAGGTTCACAATGCCGCATGCCGGCGAGAACTCGTTCAAAAATATTTTCCACTATAGACCAATTTCAATATAATTACAAACGTTATCAAGGCAAAGGAAACATACTGAAAGGAAGTCTGTTCCACAATCTTCTTAGAAGTAGCCCAGAGTTTGATAGTGTATTACAAAGGTCTTGTTATTCAAATTAAAACGGCATTTACGCAGAGAGCGTCTCGCACGATTTGGGGCGAGCGTTGTCTATTCTCACCAGCAATAATCGCCTTATGATAAGTCGTATCCTGATGTTTACGGGAGACCTAAAATATCATCTACGATTATTTCATTCCAGATTCGTAAAGAATTTTACGCCTATTACAACTGTTTACACTACAAAATATGTAATAATTATGGAGATTTTATCCCGATTCAATGCCTGTGAAAATTTGAATTTGGATTTATAACTTGTTGCTTAAATTAAAATTTTTTATCCTTATAAGGCTTGCGTTTGTCCTAAATCTCATGTTAAGTGGTGATGCAGTCATCATTGGTTCACACTCGTCGAAAATTATTTCTTTCTTGTCAGGAAACACCGACTCAGATCTGAAAATCTGATAATTGAAGATGTAAATTGTTTTGAACCAGTTGTACGTGCTGATGAATATCAACATTGTAACGGTTTCGCCATGTGTCTAGTTGCCCGAAAATGGTATAGGAATGCTGGAAACAAATTTCGGAACTATAAAGCACACTCTCCGAAAAGTATTTGATGAACTAGCGGCTCTGCGTCGGTGCTTGAGACTTAGAAGTCTTCTCCAACTACGGTCTTTTGACTCGTTTTTCAATTGACTCAAGAGGTTCAAGTTAATGTATACTTAGCTAAGCCGTCCCGCCCGAAGATCTGAACAATACTCCTCAAAGAACCGATCTTTTGCGTCCTATAAGTTCAGCACTTGTTCCAATGTGATGTGATTTACCGCCTCACTTTTGCGAAAATGCTCAGCTTCATCATGCCAACTATGTTTGTCTTAATAGTTTTCAACTCGATACCACATTTTAAATGTGCCTCAAAATATCTTATGCATGTGTACTAGTTCAAGAAATTAATTGCTGTTAGAATGCTCCAGTGTTCATTCGTTCTATGTTATACTTTTTTTCATTTTATTAATAAATTGTCTGTGTACTTCTAAGATATTATTATTTTCCTTAAGCACTTCGCCCACTACACGAAAATACTCAATATAATTCTTGCTTTCAAGATTTTCAAGTGTTGTTTATACAGGGACGTTAGTATTTCGATTCTTGGAGGCGATTTTTTCCTTTTCGCGATGTTTACTTGAAGATTCTTTGAATCTTCTTGGCGAGAAACTATCTTTGTGATTGGTGCTTTATAAATATGCTGCCAAAATAATCAGTGGCTATCTCTCAGACTTGTTTAAAGCACACAATATTTAGAGTAATGCAAGACGACAGATTAAAACAGAAATGTGGCTTGAGTCAGATCCTGTACCCGTGCGATATTCCACAACTATAAAACAACACTATCGAAACCTTTTTAGATTAAATCGTGTATAGCCATCATGGCTACGACGAACCTGGTTTGGTCACGTGTGAACATAATGTCAAATGTAGTGTAACACTCACGAAATATTCAATGACAAGCTAATTAAAAAAAAAGTTTTTATGTTAAGAAGAGATGAGATAAGCCGGATAAGTCGTCTCGCCTGTCCTTTGCAGTGGCAGTGTCACCGTTCAAGTACTCCTTGACACTGCACTGCGGTGGTCTCTCCCTGACGTTCGTTTGTCTATTTCGTTTGGCTAGCCATTTCACTTGCTACTATGTGCCCTTCAAGCTAAAACCAGTAGTGTTTTCACACTAGGCAGAATACCTGACCTTGGTGTGGTAACCACCTAGTAAAGAGACATGCCACCTGGTCCGCTACAAATCTTACACCGGCTTACGAATTATGTTCTCCCATTATTCATTGTCGCTGTCAAACATAATATGCACCTGCTTCAGTATAAACAAGATCTTATGCCAGTCATTAGTATTAACGGTATCCAGCTGTTCCAAAAAGAACAATACTTACATACATACCTGTATTCTCCGAAGGGGGAGGCAGAGGTGTGTAAATACCGACGTTTCACCAACTGAGATTTGGTCCCATTTAATAGAGGTCGAGCCTATTGCCATTCACCGGGCACAGTTTCAGGGTCATACAAGATGTTTTCTCTAACACACTGTACGAAATATAAGAATATATTACGAATAATATATTTACGCTAACAACATATAAGACAAGAACATATTGTATGATCCCTGGCAGGTCAGTAAGATGGTATACAGCCCTATTATGCATCTAAAACACACAACACGTCAGAAGTGGCATGCAGCTCATTTGGCGCACTTTTCCCTTAGTCGCCTTTTACGACACCAACGGGAAGAAATGGGGAGGTGACATTTTAAACCGGCACCCCACGGGTTAAGGCGAGAGAGATGAATAAAACAAAAGTGTATTGAATGCATCATATACGTAGAACTGACCTGGGGGTAAGTGATCACCGTCTGTACAAATGGAAGGTTTTTTTATGCCTGATAGGTTAGCGTTTGACCACTATCGCACCTGATGGTAAGTGATGATGTAGTCGAAGATGTTGTTCAGGCTAACCTAGAATAACTGGTTCTCAAGGACAGCTGCCGGAACACACCGTTAGGTGCTTGGCGACAGATTTTCAACATGAGGGTGGTAGCTAGCCAGGCGGGCATTCGCAAAATGACCTACCATACCACCATGCATTTCATCGTGATACTGGGGAGTTACTGTATAAACTGAGTACTGATTTTGCATTCAACTTATTAATGAAATCGAGAAACGGGAAACTAGAACGACACAAAAACGCCCCAAAGAATGAATTTCTATGGTCGTAAAATGTAAACACCCATTAGTAAATAGCCCGTTCCAAAAATAGGTCGGAATTGAACGAGAGCTAGTAAAGTGTTGAGCATCGGCGCTGAGCAGGACAAATATTTGTATGAAAGTGTTTATGTTCCGAACGAGCGCGGCTTCGGCGTGGGGTGGGATGAACAAGTGGGTTTCGTCGAAAACAGCTGCAGTCGTGTTTATGTCACTCGGTATAGCGTTTCCATCTCCCCGTCGTAAACTTAAGGGATGCGAACTCATAAATTGATGTTTTTACTGTGTGTAGGCAAAATCCTTTTTTATTTTCTCGATTTTTTTGCTAAGGGTTGAGAGGTGAAAGTATTTTTTGCAATAGACACCAGGTGTAGGGCTATAGGTACATATTATGCCTTACTTTAGTTATTCGCCGTATGTAATGCATGGTAGCCAATGTAATGCATTTCAGCATCTGTCCCTGATGTTAACATTTTTTAAAAAACCAGATACATATTTCATCAGAAATATGTATCTAGTTTTTTTTAATCTTTTAAAGACATTCTTTGTATTGTATTATCATGCCCACATAATGATTTGAAAGAAAACATCTCTGCGGTTTATAACGTTGAGTATTGATTCATTTAATCGGTCCTTAGTTTAGAAACAGCCAGGCGGATTTGTGAGTGTATTTGTATGTTTATTTTTTGATAAAAATTGTCATAGAGGTAGATGAGGCGCGGTTTAACACATACGATATGTTTCATTATGGTCATCATCTATCACCATGCTGGTGCACGGGGCGTGACTAGTTGTATATATTTCTCAAATCTCCCAAAGATTGTTTTCAATGATGAGTATGATATCATTAAGTGAGTTTTCTCTCCAGGAGCTTCACGAGATCCACTCGGGCCTCCTGCGGCAACTGAAGCTGGCGACGGAGGCGTGCGTCCCAGGCAGCGGCGTCCCGCGGCTCTCCGACGTGTTCCTGGCGTGGCGAGAGCGGCTGTTGCTCTACGGGGACTATTGCTCCAATCTCACATACGCACAGGACTCGCTCAAGACGTTGGACGCGAAGGACAACACCTTCAGTAAACAATTAGCGGTAAGAACGTTGAAGATGTCTATTAACTGAAGCTGGGGATATAGAGAGGTGGTAGAATTTCACGTTATAGCGTATGTTAGGCTTGTTGGGTACCGCTATTTCTGTACGAACCTAGCTTTATGGCTAGTGGAGGGTAGCGCAGGCGAAGAACAGTTTTTGTCGGCATAGTAGAAATATTTTGCATACAGTATAAAGCAAATAAGTAACTGAAGTACCTCATAGAAAAACTCTGAAAACGGCGGACACCGTCTTTGTATAAAGTATTCGGAAAGCCAATTATACTTCTTTAAAACGTTATATCATTTTCTTAATGCGTATTTTAGAGCTAAAGTCCAATCACACCTCACATTAAACGTGATCTACTTTCACAAAATATATACGTATACTTTGTCTGTAGCGCGCTTATGTTAATAGCATACTTAAAATATTTTTAATGTGTACATACCATTTTGATGTACAGAAGAAGAACACGGTCTATGTGAAAAGAGATGCAAGAAAATCATAAAAAATAATATTTTCTCTTATTTCGGACGGAGCGATTGTATGTCACGTTACAGCCTAATAAGGACATGCGAATAAAGGACGGTATAGAATGAAGCTTCACTACTACACGCACAGCTAAGTGTGCGCGGCGCCCGCTCGGATACAGAACCTGTTTGAATCAGCTCAGTAAGCGGGCAAAGTTTTCGTAGCTTACATGCTGTACCTTACGTCCTTCATGTGGTATTCGTAATGGCCGCTAACATGCTGCTAATTTGGGTCTTATAAGGCCATGAAACCTCGATTGTGATACAATCAACTATATGAATGTAATCAATTATGAAATAATTGAAAAGATTTGATTCGCACAAAAGTCTTTCGGCCTAAATCATGAAAGGCACTGTTAGAAGTGTTGATGTATTGATTCCAGAAATGCCAGAAGGAGCACAGCGACGGGCGCATCCAGCTGCGGGACATACTGTCGGTGCCGATGCAGCGCGTGCTCAAGTACCATCTGTTGCTCGACAAGCTCGTTCATGAAACACAGCCGGTGAGACACTCATACTACAATTTATATTCATTACTGTGAATCCTTTTTTGTCTCGCTAGTCTTTGACCACTATCTCACCTGGTAAGTGATAATGTGGTCGAAGATGTTGTTCAAGCTAACCTACAATAACTGATTCTCAACGACAGCTGCCGGAATACACCGTTAGGTGCTCGGCGACAGATTTTCTACTTGAGGGTGGTGACTAGCCAGGCTGGCATTCGCAAAATGCCGTACCACCATGCAATGACGATTGCCGTCCCAAGACAATAACCGGGGTGACGGCTTAACGTGGTCTCCAAAGCACGGAAGCGCTCAGTATGAGTGTCATCCAACCAAATCAAGACCACGGCGGACCTGAACGGCTAAGCAAACTTCACTACGGGCGTGTCAATACTTTATTCATAAAATAAAAATAATTTACTAAAATATTCTAGAATGTGTATGTATGATTGTAACTCCTTCATGCTGAAACTGCTCAGCCGATTTATATGAAACTTAACAAATAGATGGTTTAGATCCTGTTGTAAAAGTGTACACTCCTGTGTACACTTTTATCACCATCATCACTTTTAATTGATTAAAACTAACGTAAGTTTGACACATTCTAAAGGACATTGTGAACCGAATTAAACTTACGGTATTTTTACGTCGAGAATGCGTCTCGACCGGTTTCGCGACTTTCAGAGTCGCTTCGTCACGGAGTGCGTACGCTCACGACTGCGCCCACGCATGCACTGGTGGTGGCGCTGGCGGAATCGTTGGTTTCTTCGTCACTGCCAGTGCCAGTGACGAAGAAACCAACGTCGGTGACGAAGAAACCAACGATGCACCTAAGCCGGCGCCGTCGGTGACGTCGGAGCGCGCGAGGAGGGCAGCAGCGCGCGCGGCCGCCGCCAGCGCCACCACCAGTGCATGTGTGGGCGCAGTCGTGAGCGCACGCACTCCGTGACGAAGCGACTCTGAAAGTCGCGAAACCGGTCGAGACGCCTTCTCGACGTAAAAATACCGTAAGTTTAATTCGGTTCACAATGTCCTTTAGAGTCATCACTTTTCATCGTTGTTTACGCAGGTGAAACAGTGCGGTGATAGTTAGTATTATAGATACAAAAGTTTGAGTGTGCATGTTTCAAGTGACCTCTGTAATGGTCATGAAGACTTAGTTCGCACATTAACGGCAGTTGTGTTATCCAGAACCATGAAGAGTTCCGTGGGTTGGAGCGTGCGAAGGAGGCGATGGTCGATGTAGCGCAGTACATCAACGAGGTGAAGCGAGACAGCGAAGTGCTCGCGCTACTCGCTAAAGTACAGGTATGTCCATTACATTCTAACCTCTTTGCATTCGCAGGAGATCCTGCCGCTTGGACAGGACAAACGATATGATCTCTAATTAAGGTGAACGCTGAACGCTTTGGAGTAAAATCCATAGTTTTAATATGTTTTTTTTTATATTGTTGCTATTTCGCCTAATTGTTGTACTTGATCCATTACGCGAGTCTCGGAGAAGAGTTTTCACAATATCTAATGTTTTTTATAGTGCGCGCGGAACTAGTTGGCCGCGCCTTAGGTGGCGACCGGGGCGAGGGGGCGGATTGCCTACTGCTCGCAACGTTGAGTACACACACACACTGAAGTAATACGTACACTGTGAATTGCCCCCGCCTCTCCGCCCCACCGCTCACATACCTAAGGCGCGGCCAGTATACTAGTTCCGCGAGCACTATAATACTTATTGCATTAAATACAATACTGTTAAACATAGTTCTTTATATTTTTGATGGTTTGATGGTAATTTATGGAGTCATGATCATTGTTAGCCAATATTTATGCAACATAATGCGAGAAAGAAAGAAGAAATTATTTTTAACCCTTGAATATCATTATCTTTCAAGAAGCTTACGAAACCTAGATACAAAAACTAATTAAATATTTGAATTTCTTGCTTGAGATGTGTATTTCCAGGGATCTGTATCTTTATTTTTCTAACCCTTAGCCAGGCCCAAAAATCTTTTAGATATTGACTTTTTTTTCTTCATATCTCGTGATTTGGACTCGCACGTCTTTTGCATTTGCCATTGTCATGTTACATTCTTCAATTCTTTTTTGGGAGTTCTGTTCTTTCGGTTTTAACTGCTCGGTTGGAGCTGGAAAGACTTCCCAGTTTCAGACTTCTTGATCGATTGATATTGATACTTAATTGTCGTAGAAGAAAGTATAAGAAAAATAATTATAAGTATACTTTTTATCATTATTTATGTTTAAAACCCTAATTGCGTCCATTGGCGGTACTATTTGAAAAATATATTTTCAGTAGAAAATATGTCGCCAAGCATGTAACGGCGTATTCCGGCAGCTGTCCTTGAGAGCCAGTAATTCTAGGTTAGCCTGAACAATATTATCTACCGCCATAACGGTAACGAAGCCTATCTTTAAAATAATACTATTCCAAAAGTGTAATATTTACAAGTACCTGATGTTTTTTGTACCAGGAGAGCATAATAGACTGGGAGGGCGGCGCGCTCGGTGCGGGCGGGGCTGGGCTGGCGGCCTACGGACGGCTGCTGCTCGACGGTGAGCTGAAGGTGAAGGCTCACGAGGACCAGAAACTGAGGACGAGATACGTGTTCGTGTTCGACAAGCTGATGCTGCTCTGCAAACCGGTCAAGGTAAACTGGACGGTATGAAATGCGATATAAAGTAGACATTTGCTTACTAGTTGTGAAAACTAATTCCTGGATAAAACACAATCAACAAGGAATAACGTTTTCGTTTCAGCTGAATTTTAAGTTGCTTCCGCAGTAGACTTGTTATTTTGGTTGTGTATGAGTAAGTACTAAGAAAGCACATATTTTTTAATCTACTTCAAAGAAAAGAGGTTTTCATTTCGTCTGTATGTTTTTTCTTTTTTTTATGTTTGTTACCTCAGAACTTTTTGCTGGGTGAACCGATTTTGATGTTTCTTTTTTATTTGAAAGATGATGCTTGCCGTGCGGTCCCGATTGGTCAAGCCGTTAGTTACACTTCAATAACTGAAAGGTTTTTTCCTATCTTGATGATATAGTCATTCCCAGTGAATGCCAATCAATCCCGTAAAGTAGCAAGGGACACTGAAAAAGGCGAAAAAAATAATGTTAGCTAAAAAAATTTAACCGACTACAACACTCAAAAGT
The DNA here is from genome assembly GCA_963854805.1 of Plagodis dolabraria. Taxonomy (NCBI): domain Eukaryota; kingdom Metazoa; phylum Arthropoda; class Insecta; order Lepidoptera; family Geometridae; genus Plagodis; species Plagodis dolabraria. Next base: position 36,806,993 of record OY978441.1, on the reverse strand, counting down.
TTGAAATAACTGTTTCCATTTTTTCAGCTAAAATTTTTTTTTATGTTATTGAGAGACAGAACAAGCACGATGTCCACCTGGTGTTAAGCGGTAACCTCTGCTTATAACAGATGCATTACTTCACAAGTGACGAACTGCATGGTGGTAGTAAATTCCCAGACGAACTCATTCACAAAGAGTTTACTGATAATTTGAAGTGCTCGTAGCCAAGATTTCTAAGCCATTCTGAACCGATCAGCAAAGCTAAGCAACGTCCGCCTCGGTCATGAGTTGGATGGTCGACCGCTGGTGACATTACTACTGAGCGCTTCCGTGCTTCGGAGGGCATGTTAAGCCGTCGGTCCCGGTTGCTGTCTTCGGATGGCAGTCGTTATAGCATGGTGGTAGAGCATTTTGGAATGCCTGCTGGCTAGCTACCACCCTCAAGTAGAAAATCTGTCGCCAAGCACCTAACGGTGTGTTCCGGCAGCTGTCCTTGAGAGCCAGTAATTGTCTAGGTTAGCCTGAACAACATCTTCGAACACATCATTACTTACCATCAGGTGAGATAGTGGTCAAAGGCTAACCTATCATGAATAAAATAAAAAAACAGAGTATTATTCTAGCAGAAATAGCTATGGACTACAGTGCAGCAGATCCATAGTTCGATCCTTGACGGCAGCTTGAGCTTCACCGCATGGTGGCAAATGCTCGCCTGGCTAGGTGCCACCCTCAAATAGAACATCTGTCATAAAGCACCTAACAGTGTGTTCCGGCAGTAGTTTTCATTGGCTCTCAAGGGCCAAGGAAATCACATTACAGGCACATGAGCCTTAAGAACTGTTGGTCTCAGGGTGATGGATGTAGTGCAGTTCCTCACTTGAGTCGAAATGCATCTGTTATAGGCAGGGTGTGCCATGTGTTTGTTGCCACCACAATCACTTAATAAAAAAAACATGTTAACTTTAAAAAAAAATAAGTATAAGGGCCTGTTTCAGAATGTTCGAGTAAGTTCCGGTTTAACTACCCAGAACATATTTAGTCAATAAAGCACTATCTTTGCGTTTCACAGACATCGATTTAGCCTACCTATCGGTTAAAGCTTGAAACGCGCTGCATGTTAAATATCATTTTTATCATTCAGTTATTTTATGTGTTGCATAGCAACCTGAAACTGTATTAGGACACTCTGAAACGGGCCCTTAGTCTGGTTTTCTGCCGAGCAATGTTTATGTAGCAGTATTTAATGTTCAACATGCCGTAGCACAATTTCTAAAAAGAACCTGTCGTAACCAGTTCAACTGTTTATCGCAGGACAACCAGTATTCGTATAGAGTCGGTATCCGGCTCGCAGAGTACCGAGTAGAGGAGGGCTGCAATCGGCGGACGTTGCGGACGGACGGACGTTGGACGTCACATTTCTACTTGGTGCGACGGACGAAGGACGCGACCTTCACTCTGTACGCGCGCACTGAAGACTGCAAGCGGAAGTGGGTGAAGGCGATACGAGATGCCATGTAAGTACACCCAGCCACATTTAGTTACGATGGACGTTGGAGTTCGCTGTATTGCTTATTACAACAGAGAAAGGATGCTAGAAACTGCGAGTGAAAGAGGAAGACAGAAGGCTATTCTAGACGCCCTCTAATTCACTAACATTAGCTCCCTATTGGACTACTGGTACTATTTTTAAATACAATGTTTGCACTGATTCACGGCGTGGCTCGGAGCGAAGTGATTCGAATTTGCCGTTTCGGCGATAGGCCTCCGAGCCCCGGAAGTTTGAAGCTCGATTTATTACCATATATGGTGGTGAACGCGGTCACTAAACCGTTGAGATTAAATAGCCCAATGGCTCACGTTTATCTGCATTATTTCGAAAATACAACGTGCGTCTAATCGGAAATGAGAACTATCGTCGTGGCCATATTTGACGTTTGACAGTTAGTTGACAAGACAGTCCTGACAGATACTATTTTTGGACCTATAGTTTTTTATTGTTATATAGTCATATTAATAATTGTTATTTATTTAAAGATTTAGTTAGCTAGATATAATATAAAAATATTATATCTCCTAAGGCGGCATCTACATTCACAGATTTGGTTTAAGAATAGGCGACCTCTCTCAGATCATTGATGTACTACTTCAGCGAGCAATGCATGCACAATGATAGTGAGATCCATTTGAGAACGGATAGATATTTCCATTTTGCAGCCTAATGGGTAGATGGCGCTAGTAATAAAATGAGTAATAAACTGAGTAGTATTACTTTAAGTTAATTAATATTCGTTCACCTTTCAGCAAGGTGACAGCATTACTACTGAACTTGCACGCTAAGCCCTCGGTGCTAAGCGTTAGGATACCAGTCGTTATAGAACGGTGGTATGGTATTTTACGACTGCCCGTCTGGCTAGCTCTCACCCTCCAGTAGAAAATCTGTCGCCAAACCAGTTATTCTAGGTTAGGCCAAAGCATCTTCGACCACATCATTACTTACCATCGGGTGATATAGTGCTTGAAGGTAAGTCAATCAATAGTAAAAAAGTAAAGACAGAAAGTGTTTGTGGGAAAAATGGAAAAAGTTATGTGGATGGCCTTGACCCCTTCTTCCTGCCCGTATCCCAGGCAAAGTGGGACACAAAGATTGAGTTACGCCATGAATATACTGTACCATTACGTGACGTTAAGTAAGACTGACATTATAAGAGAATGAAAGACGTCATATGAATGGCGTTTCGACGGACTCTGGACGTTGTTGCTTTTTACTTACTGTACTGTATGAGCCTGATTGAGAACACAGCAATTTCACTCCATTAATGGAGGGCTTTCTATAATGCCCACGTATGGTAGGCGACTTGGTATTCTAACTCAGCACCCGGTTTATTTGGTTTGACTAACTTCACTGAATAAATAGGTGCAACATCTCTTCATACTGAGCTTAAGGTATGTCTCCCACAGTTTCTGACGATAAAATATAATAGTTTTACATTTGAGTACTTCTTGCCCTGATGTTATAAGACGTTACGGTCGACTGGAAGGTATCGGCCCACATTGTTTAGCGCTCACTATAGTGACGTTACGTTATTCCAGAGAGAACCTCGAGCCGCCGGGGTGCCGCAGCACTAACCACAAGTTTGTGCTGCACACGTTCGAGAAGCCTGCCACGTGCCATCATTGTTCCAAGTTCCTAAAAGGAAGAATATTTCAGGTAAATCCATTACAAAAGACTAAACCTACTAGGAAACAGCTAAATGAAGATATGTCTTGGTTCAAAAATTAAAAGTCGAAGCAATGATAGCTCAGTGGCTTAGGGTATGGACTGCCGCGCAGCAGGTCCATTGTTCGAATCCCGCCGCGGGCTTGAGCTTCACCGCATGGTGGAAGGGCATTTTTGCGAATGCCCGCCTGGCTAGCGACCACCCTCAAGTAGAAAATCTGTCGCCAAGCACCTCACGATGTGTTCCGGCAGCTGTCCTTGAGAGCCAGTCATTCTAGGTTAAACCTGTTAACACCTTCGACCACATCATCACTTACCATCACGTGAGACTGTAGTCAAAGGTTTACCTATCAGCTATAAAAAAAAAAAAAAATACGGATTCGTTTTGGTTAAACCGACGCCATTTCCCAGATTTATCGTGATAGTTTTTACAAATAAATTGTTATTTTTTTATCTTTGGATGATAAGACATACAAATTTGTCTTATTATTGCACATAGCCTAACAATATAATAGTACAAAGTCATAAATATTAGTAAAAATCATATGTGCATTATATTATATAATTATTCTAGGGTAAAGTTATAACTAAAAGTTTAACCGTTTTTATTTCCGCACCACTTTTATGATCGGCTAGTTACATACTTTTTTCATAATAAACGATTCTTCTAATAAGTTATAATATAATTGAACACGAACCGGAACCAAGTTTGCATTGGTCTTTAATAATACCCAAAGATCAAGATATTGTCCTCTCAACTGTCGAGCGGTCAGGTGCTGGCCGCTCGCGCACCATTTTTATTTCGCCTTTGTTCATGGTGCTAAACGGATCTGAGGCCGGATTTTTTTATTGTGAATTGCCGTGTGGTAGTCTCCTTACAATTCCGAAATGTTAAGACCATCTTGTCTGTGGTATTTTTTTATCATTAAATTCACGCAAAACTTTGGACAAATAAACACGGCAAAATTTTTAAAAGCTCGTGGTGCAAAATAAATGTTTTAAAAGATACGATCTAAAACATACGCTTTGTAAATACTAGTTAAGTATGTACATTTAAGTACTATTTAATTAAAATAATGGTTATATTATATTAATAAAATAATACTTTATAACAATATATTTACCAAAAACGGGGAAACGTTATATCTCCTTTACAACTTGCAATAACAGTGGGAATAAACATAATACATACAGTTATTTTACATAAAAAGTTAGATAATTTCACCGCAATTGCAATGGCATATGTACTTTTAGTCTAAGCCCTACAAAACTCGAGAAATCATAGGTTAAACACACACGCACGCCAGACGGCCAAAATCCGCTCACACCGCTTGACCATTCAACACCTGGCCGCGGAGGTCGACGCACGAGGGGTTAATGTAATGACGGGTAACTTTGACCTCATTGATATATTTTGTACCTGTATGGCCATGTATCCTAGCTTGCGCAGTCATGATAATAAACATTTTTTATTATATTACGATTATAATGAGTGTATCCTGCTGTTCAGGGCTACCTGTGCAGCGTGTGCAACGCGTGCGCCCACAAGGAGTGCATCGCGCTCTCGGGGCGCTGCGGGGGGGGGCTCGCCCCCGCGCCCCCGCCGCACCACGCCCCGCACCTGCCGACCGACCACGCGCTGCACTACTACATGTGGTCAGTACTCTACACAAACTAACACTTTATTTGATACTCCCTCGTTATCATTTTTATGGGATGATGACGGAACAAGCTCGGGGCCTTGGTGTCTATAGTATTTTTTTTTTAACAAACGAGTACTGAAAATTTTACTGCGTTGCTATAAGCCAACGTAATCAACGTAAGTCCGTTCCACACGAACTCTGTAGTTACATTCAATTGAGTCTTCGACTGCGTGCGCGTCGATTAATATTGCTTGTAACGAATCAATATTAAAGATGCAACTATTGAATTAGGGTAGAAATAGTAGTAAAAAGATAGTTTTGAAAAGAATGTTGTAGCTAAGTTAACAAATCGTCTCGTCATACGTTTGCCGACGTATCACTATCAGCTCAATCCAATTGAACTCGCTTGGTTTCAAGTGAAGGGCTATATCAGGAAATAACAAAAGTTATAAAATTTATGAAGTCTGAACTCTTTTGTTACCAGAAGTAGCTAAAAAAGGATAAGTAGATAAAAATGGTAGTCATGTCTCAATCATGTTATAACCAAGATGAGAAAAATGTACGGAATCGACAATCATGTACAAAATATGTTAGAGCAATTTATTATTGACGTATCTGCAGAGAGTTCATCAGAAGGATGATGATAATTTTTAAGATTGTAGTAGAATTATTTGATTTATATGTTCTAGTGCATAATATAATTATATTGTTAGCATTCTTATGTAGATGGGGTTCAGTATAACACTTACTTATTAAATTTGGCTGTTTGAGAAATTGTAAAAAAAAAAGAAGTGGAAAGAAGACAGAAGGTGCAACTCTCCAGGAGGGGAAGAGAAGCTTCCACACACCTAACTAAACTACCTGCCTAAGCTAGGGCTTAATGTGTGTAACGTGTTTAATGTCTACAGATACACAAATAAAAAACAATATTTCATGAAGCGTTCAACAAATTCCAAATTTATTTATTTAAAATTAAAATTTTCACCAAAAATTACTTAAAGGAGAATAGATAGGTCCAGGACACTTTCCTTAACTAGGTTGGGTTATTCGTTAGTACCAGGTACAAAGGTTAACTAAGAATTTGAAAATTTTATAACAGTATTCTGGTACGAGCGGACAACAATTTACTTAAGTTTATAATGTAATAATTTTAACTACCTAATTTATAATTTCTGTGTGCCAGCAACGTAGATCCACAAAATTTAAGTTCATTAGAATGTTATGCTTACATGGTTTTAACATATAAGTGTAAATAAAAAATAGAAACCAGCCTGCTCAGAAAATTCTATATATCTCAGGGTAATGTCGTGAGTCGCATAGGGTGAAAGATGAATTCCGCAATATTGAAGTAAAAAAACAGAAGAAAAGGAGCGCCACCCGGTTATGGGATACCGGGAAAATACATAAATACCGGAGCAGCGTGGAGAATCACAGCCTTGGACCGAAGACTTAGCTAGCCGAGCGCTGACCACATGTACAGCTCTGGCTGTCTACCGGAGTTGGGGCCATGGTAGATGTAGGGGTTATTTCTCCAGCCTTGACCATGAACCTCCTGGAAAACGCAACGGTGCGCGTGTCACAATTTACACTATCTCAGGTTAAAAAATAGACTTTGCCTGAAGGGCATATATAAAAGGGTAGAGGGTAGACACATCTAGGTATTGCAAAAGGGGGACCGGTCGAGTTGGCAGGGGTGGCACGGCCACGTGATGGACACTCGGGCGCAGCCCGCCCCACTTCACAAAGAAAAATACGTGATTTTACCTAGAATATCAGCGCTTTACATGTTTTGATATTTTTACACGTGCGCACTAGAGAAGGCGTAGTCGAAATAGTGGCGGCGGGGCCTATGTGCCACGCGGTTCAAAAAAATTGCGGGCCTCACACGGCACATTCACGAAACGAAGCACTGAAATTTAGCCCGGCTTTATAACCTACAATTTCGCATAAAAACACTACACCAAAATTATCAAACACTTTAACTAACCTTTTTGGGGGAGGTGTGAAGGCCTCGGAGTTCGTAACGGGGACACGTCACGAGTCAGCAGCAATTGCAATGGCAGAGCGCCTTTGCGCTCTTAACCAACGGATATTCTATTATTTAGTTTTCTAAGACCTGAGCAGATGGCATTACTCTTTTAATTGTTTTATCAAATTTAATTTTAAATATATTTCAATAATATATATCATCCATTGTACCTGGCTTAAGCCAGGTTACAATATCAAATGTTTTTGTATGTTTGATGTGCCAGACCTCATTTGCAGCAGAAAACTAAGCAATTCGGCATTTTAAGTATTGCGGCGTTCATATGCGCGACTGGATTCGCTCTAGTTAGAAATCCGAGCAGAACTAGTTTTATTGAATGCATATGGCCGCGTGGACTTGTACTTTGACACATGGGAACGCTGCGAATGCGAACTCCATTCCCTTGTTGCTTTTTGCTCTGAGATATAAAGTTGTTACAGTAATGCAAACTGTATGGTGGCAATACTTTCCCGTACGAGCTCATGGTCAATACCATATATATATATATATGTATATTATATATATATATATATATATATATATGGATAAAACTGTATATGTTGTTGTTGTTTAGGTACGTAGGCGAGATGGGCCGCGAGACTGCGACGGCGCGGCTCGAGCGGCGCGTGGACGGCACGTTCCTGCTGCGCGTGCGCCCGCAGCCTGCGCTCGCGCCCACCGACACGCACTATGCACTCTCGCTCAAGTACGTGCACACACACACACACACACACCGCCTCTCCGCGAAACGTATTCTATCCCTAACGTGATTGTTAATTGATAATATTTATATAAATGTGTGTGTATTTATGTTAGTAGTACTCGTGTGCTCGTGATCATGGCGCTGGCATCAGTGTCGAAATATCGAGAGCTCATAAACAATCTAAAACACGGTTAATATACATACCCGTTCTAATTGAGGTTCTACATTTATGATATATAAAAAATATTATAAAATAGTATCAATTCAAAGTTGTTATTGTAAAATCAGCGCCGAATGTCTCACACGTTTGGTTTCTTGATACGATACATACACATCAATTACCAACACATAATGAATTAATTTCTTTATTTGTAATCGTCATCATCATCCTCAAACAGTCAAAGCATCCACCAGAGAGGGGTTTTCATAATCCCCATGATTGGCAGGCGTTTTGAATTTTTTTCTTAAGTCGACTCTTACTACTCTCACAGAAAGATATGAGTGTAGAAATATATTTGTTTGTTAAATTTATTTTCTTAACATCTTTATTGCGTGTATAGTATAATAAATGTTTTTCTTCCTTTGTTTGTCTCTCTCTCTTTATCTTTTCCACGTGTGGACTTCACGTTCCCTACTGTCTATTGTGGGATACGTCTACGGTACGAATTTTTAATAAAACAAATTAAAAATGTTGCAATTCTTCAGAACGGACAACACAGTGAAACACATGCGCGTGTGCCGGAAGCCCATCGACCAAGTGCAGCACTACTTCCTCTCGGAGTCGCGGTTCTTCCGCAGCGTCATTGAACTCGTCTCCTACTACGAGAAGACGAGCCTTTCAGAGAACTTTGAAGGGTGAGCGTAACATTGTATATCTCCGAAAAGGCTGAAATGTTATTACATCCATTGTATATTGAATTTACCTCTGACTTCACTGATTCACCAATCTTAGCTCACTTACAACCAGTTAAACAAAAGAAAATACAACAAAAATAGCACAGTGTATGTAACTATTTACGTTTTTCTGCTACAACTTACCGACAAGGAATCCAAACATTACAACGCTCACCGAAGGAAATATCAAGTTGCACCTGAAAAACAGATTGATTATGTAATTCTACTACAGTTTGTAATAACTTCAACGACAAATATGCGTGGACAATTTCGCTTCTACCAAGCTATCGCCGCCTGTCACCTACGTAATTTAAACAAATATTGTAATTATTTAATAATATACATTGTATTTTAAAACATGTCAAAAGATATTTAAAAATAATGGGCCTGAGTTTCTTGCCCGTTCTTCTCGCAGTGGCTCTATACACGTGGAGGGCTTACTGGTTTGTAGTCACTCGACTTCGTCTATATTCGCCATAGTGATGGCGGCGATCGTTTACTTGTCCTAATTTCGGGCACGCATCATAGGGAATTCGTATGTAGTGAACACACGATCACCAAACATTCATTCCAGGAGGACAAGCGAAGTAAAGTAACCTGGCACTAGGTTTAAATCGTGTAAGGCTTCACCTTAGAACTGCTACCTTTTGGGCTCAGTAATATGTACTCTAAATGTATTTAATGTAATTAACATTAATAAGATCCAACATCTTAAAACCGGTGTTTATCATTGCTGTGCTTTGTTGCAGTGAATTTGTAAACAAACAACTGTAGGGAGTACAGGGTAAGACAGAGCCTGTTTGTGCTGTTTCACCATTGACATGTCATATCTAATTTAAGGGAGACCATCGGCCAGAAACGACTACTACCCGCTGGACAAAGTTCTACAATGGTTCTATGATTCATTGTAGTCAGCCTCTGCTGAGCCTGTTCTTAATGAGACAGTTGCCATTTTTAATCATGATCATTACGATGAAAACTAGTAGTATCGCATCCCTGTTGGAATCTTTATTGATTCCAACGTGGATGCGATACCAAGCCACTACTAGCTTTTCACCATAATGATCATGATTAAAAGTGGCAGCTTATTATTATTATTATTCCACTTTCTACAAGTATAGCCGAGTGCTGACATCTTCTAAACCATAAACTCTCAATGTTATTACTCGATGGAGTTGCTATATACGGATTAGTTTACGGTTCTCACTTTCAATGTCGCAACCACACTATCGCGAGTGCGTCCACTGCTCCCTAGATTACTCATGCATAATATACATATTTATATTTTGACTGCAAATTTATATTTTCGTATTTACAATATGTAATTCCATTATTTGTAGATTGAACTCGAATCTGCGATGGCCATTTCGGCGCGTGGTGGCGACGGTGATTCACGACTTCAGGCCGTTAGAACCGTCACAGTTAGCACTGCGGCCCGGAGCCAAGGTTCTAGTGCTCAGTAAGGAGGGAGACGGCCGGGGTTGGTGGAAGGGCAGGGCCTTGGATAAGGTCAGTTTTAATGTCTACTAACTTATCTTATAGCTAATTTTTCAGGGTTTATGTATAAGAACAGACAACATCGTCAACTGCCTCACAATAAATATATATATATATAAAGTAAAAGCTTGTCTCCGATTGAGCCATTAGTGTGCTACTAACGACTTCACTATCTCGTAGGGAGACAACCGGTCGGGGTACTTCCCTAAAGACTGCGTGCGCGAGGAGCCGGAGTGCATCGGTGCGCTGGACTGATGTCAGCTGTGCCTCGCCGAGCGCGAGCCCCCCGCCCCCCTCGCCCTGCCGGCGCCCCCCTCGTCGCCCTCGCCGTCGCCCCCGCCGGTGCCTCCGCACCGACGCCGCGACGATACCATCGACGATAGTGATCTCGTCTGAATATACATACAGAGTTTCGTTGCCTCAAAATTACATACACTACCTCAGCAGAGGTATGGATGCGACAAACGCGTGACTAGAAATTGGATTGATGTCAACTGTGTTAGCACGTGATATAAATGTTTTCTTAAGTGAAATGGTGAGGACAAAATTAGACAGATTATTAAGCTGGAGTAAGAAATAAATTGCGGTTAAGAATTCTACTGGATCTTCTAGGGTAATCGTGATGGGGACAAGCGATGAGCAAATGTGCCACGTTGCTAAGATGTGGACTTGTTTTAAAGTGGGGGAATTAGTAATAGTAATAGAGAAATAATAAACTAGCAAACACATTATGACGTTTCACAAATTGTAGACAGTTATCATGATGAAGACATGAATTGATCATATATTTTCGTAAAAGTGATGGTAATCTGATAGATAAGTTTTAATGTCCCTTGTCAGTGTGTACTATGTACACCATGTACATACATATTGAGAATGAATAAAGGAAAAAGTTGGTAAATAAAATTGATTTTAGACTGGATAAAAAAGGTTATGAGGCTTGTAAGAATAATGAAATTTGTTGTATATAAATATACCGTTGTATATAAATATACCGTGTACAGAGATATGTATTTAAAGAATGTAGGCCTTGAAACAGTCAACGGAATGACATTGGGTATATTAGTATACTTAGAAGGTAATGTATTTAGTACATTTTCATTAAAAATAATTATAAAACTTATCATATTAGTCAAAATATAGATAACAAATATATGCAGTCATCTAGATGTTTTAATGAACGCGACCACCTTAGGATAGAGTATTATTTTTGTGACTATCATGTTACATTAAATTGTATAATTTTACCATAGGTTTTACTATGTATGTGAACATACAAATCCTGGCGAGAAATATATCACGCGGGTATGAAATCGTTAGAGTATTTTGGTGGCCTTCAACAATAAATATGAAAACATTGTTAACTTAACACGTATGTTAGGGAATATATGACAATGTTGTTTCTAGTCTTTTTAAGCGGCGTGCAATATTTATTGCCGGGAATTTGTGTGCATAAATCGATAAGTGTAATAAAAATATAATAATTCCGAAGAAAAAAAATTTAATGTAGCTTTATCAAGATAAACTATAGAGATACAAAAATTGTAGTAATACGAAAAGAAGCGTAATCTCAGAATGAACGATTATCAATTATTTTTTTCGATTTAATAGGACAATTTAATGCGTATTTTGAATATATGTGTAGCATAAGTATGTCAAAGATAGTCAATACAATATATTTTCTTATAAATTAGAATTGTAATGAATATTTATATATTTCTCTCAAAATTGATGGACGACGTGTTGTCCACGCTCTCTTCTTATTCTTCTAACTGTATTGGCACTGTGAAGAAGTTTCGATGGTGCAAAGTGATGCTTTAATGTTTAAACTAAGTAGGTGATAGGTAGGACACTTTTAAATCTTTGACACATTATTAGGATAATTCAATGTTGGTGTTCAAAAACTATTCTATTAAAATGTAGTACCAGTGGTTATAGAGGGGTAGCACTTAACTGAGTAGGTTTCGGCGGTATGGAGCGGTGCGGGAGGGGTGACAGTTGTCGCGTCGCACGCTTGAAATATGGTTATGAAGAAGACTCTCACGATATTTACAAGGCCTTGTAACTATGGGAAGAGTAGCTTTTATGTGTACCTGTAAATATGGTATTGTTATAATATTTGGTATCCTCATATTTGTCCACCTATTAACTAACATCTATATTGCAGATATGTGTATCTGTAGTCGCAGGTTTGAATACCGCTGGTAGCCAATTATTTTTATATATACCAGAATTCTAATATTCTAGTTCAGCATGCTTAAATGATTTAAAAATAAGTCTAATATGATTAATTTATTGTATTTTTTTCTATCCTACCTTCAGTATGTCCAAGGAATGTGTCTTGAGAGTTTTATCAGACTATTTACAATATTTCCTTTACGTATCAGCTGGATTGTCCACTTCTGAACATAGATTCCTCCATTATGGGAAAGTTTATGGGGATTTGCCTTAAACCGTGAGGTATCGTATCGTAGTGTGAAACCATTTCCTCAGCCCACCTTCTGGTATTTTACTCCTACGAGACTCTTACGACACCCACGGTTACCGGAAGATATACGGGGGAAGACGGGGAGTGGCATTCTAGTCATGACGCCCGACGGGCCATTTCCTTTATTAATAAAAGAAAATGCGCCTGTTTTACTACCCAATTACTAACAAGCTGGTACGTTTGAGATCATTGGAATCATCGTTGGTTGCAAATTTTCATGGGTTTTACTTTTTATCTTAATAAAGCTTACCGCCAATTGTCGCGACTTCAACACATCCCTCCCGCACCGCTCCAACACCGCAGAAACCGACTCAGTTATGAACTAACGCTGTAGTAAATAGTTTTCCTATCTTAAATTCTACTTAATCCTTAGATATAAGTCTTGTATTCACTTTTAAGTTTAGTTATGTTGTTATCCAAGTACATTTACTACTTGTGAATTTTTGAGCTTTTTGAATCAGACATTCAAATTGGTGTTTGTCCTCAAACTTCACCCACCATGACTAAATGCTCAATCTCTTAATCACTACATTATACAATGTTATATTATATACAACTTTGTTATATGAAATGACGTGGTTCTCACTTATTTTAGAGAAAAGAAAACGGGAGTTATTAACTTTATTTAAGTCAGTTTAACTGAAGTTCAATCACGCTGTTGGTCTTGATAAGGATAGTGAGGCACTTGTTCCACAGCCGGCCATAAGCGATAAGCGAGTAGAGTTGGCGATTACCGAGTAGTATTCTAAGTTGAGTCGCTGTGCTATAGACGAGTGAGCAAGTACGATGGGTATTTACTCGCCCACTCGCTCTAAGCTACGATTCGTATCTACCGAGCGAGTCTCTCGGCGAATTTCGACCACCAACCGAACATCGCTGAACGAGTATAGCTCTTGTTGCTGCGATAAAGTAGTGAAGAGCGAGTTGTCGCCGGCATTGTGATCATTCAGCGATGTACTATTAATACTGCATCTCATGTTGACACGGGACCAGCACCAAGTGTGTTACCAAAACCCCTTAAAAAAATTCATAACGATTCCCTGTAGTGAGCTGAAATGTCAAAATGAAGATAATTTTTACTTACCATTTTAGTTACACATTAAAGGCCCTTGGTCATGGTCCTCCTTCGTTGACAACTATGTAACCATAACGACGTATAAATGTCCATTACTTCTGCTTTCTTTTCTCTAAAATGTATGTTTAACTTGTTTATTTAAGGTTCTGCATGATCATAATTATAAAAACGTGTGCCAAATGCTTAGTTCGTTTAAAAACACATCATTATAGAAATACAATTAAATTTATTAAAAGTAGTGCATAATTACCTCAAAATTATGTACCTACATAATGCATACCTCAATTCGTTTCTCTGTCGACATTCCAACGCAAAGTATTAATTCATAATATTAACTTTATTTTAAACGTAACTTTATTGCTTCGAAGACATTTAGTGGCAAGAACGAGAACATAGTCGACGCGACGCTTCGATTTAATTGCATTGATCGTGTTCTTGAGCGGACTCAAATACATGTAGGTATATATTTATTGAGTCCCGTATAATGTTATAGAACCCGGCTTTATAAAGAAGGGAATCGAAGATGGCAACACTAATCTTTTTGTCTCACTTACACACCGTAGACAACCTGTAGTGTGCGAGTGAGATATAACGATTAGGGATGCCATCTTCTATTAGTTTTTTATTAAACTGGGTTATAACTATATATAGACATATCACGTAACAGTCTTTTCTATATGCGACATTTATCACGTCAATTTTCGCTTTTATCATCATCATATCATTCATATAAACATTTTCATTTTTAAATATAGGTACATTACGATATCGTTGATTGATTAAAATTATGACCAGATAAATACTTGCTTGTGTGCTAGAGATCTTTCAGTCTAAAAATGCACACCCCTCCAATGTCATCATCAGCAAAATAGAGTATAGGTACAATACACGCAACCTCGTCAATATCATAGGTTTTTATTTATGCTATCACGATGGAAAAGGCACGAGGCATACCTGGCGTTAAGCGGTAACCTCTGCTTCTAAAAGATGCAATTCGTTACGAGTACATGTTTGAGAACTGCACTGCGCCCATCTTATTGAGACATAAAGTTGCTCAGTCTCATGTGTCAATAATTGTACTGGCACCATACACTTCAAATCAGGCGCAGGTCCAGCCCTCGAAAAGGGTTGTGGTCTTAGCCACCTGAAAATAGACCAAGCGCGCGTCAAAGTATGAGCTCGCTCATGATTGAAATAGTGCATTCCTACAAAGGAGAAGTTTACAAAATATGTGACGCCCTGACACAGATTTTGTGTAGTGTATACCTACTCCTCGAGGACGTAGCCGAACACAAGTAAATTAATAAATGGGTAAAATGTTAGATTTTTCACTCACAAAAATTACAAAGTAAAATTGTACATTTTTTTTACGCTTCATTGTGATGAGCAACTGTCTCTGGCATGGCGAAATTGTTTTCACATTTACTTTTCCTTTTGGCTATTCAGAGTCGTTATATGTACTTATATTTAATACAGTTGTTTCACTGCACACGAGTTAAATAAGGTGAGCATGCCAATGCATTAGTTTTAGGGGCGATTATTTTTAGACTGCGAAGATCTGTACCTCTGTTCGCTAACGAGCTGAAGCGGTCGACAATCCTTAGTACTAAATTGTTTCAACGTTATCTTGATCTAAACTTGACTTTCTGTAAATACTGTTAACTTATTCTACTTGTTACATAGTAAGCTACGATACCTTAGGGCAAACGCACCCTGTGCACAATTAATGTTCTCCTTCCATTGGTAGCGTGTATGTTTTATGTACACGTCTTATTTATTATCTATCTATGTCTCTCTAGCTCGCTCTATGATGTAAAATACAAATTAATGAACGTAACTTTGGAAGTGGCTACGAAATCTCCACCTGTTTAACTATTATCAAGAAGTTACTAGCAGTATAGAATAATTTATTAAAATAACAGTTTTGTTAGGTATCATTTGTAACATGTATCCGGCTTTATAGATAAAATACTACCTACTAAGGATATATTATATAAAAATGATAAAAAAATATTATAAATAAAAGTTAATGAGATAATAGTTATATTTTGATCAAATTTTAAACATACATCTGACTGTTTAAAATTATTTATCTGAATATATAGTCAAAAAATGTTGCCACTTCCTAAAATAAATGTTATAACATAACAAATTTTATGTATAATGAATAATATTTATATATTATAATGAAAATTGTAATCTAAACATGAATGTTTTAAATTTATTAAAATGCTTGTAAGAATAAATGTAAAGAAAATTATTAAATATATAGATAACCACCGCTTTATACGATGTTGTGAGAAAAAAATATACTTATTATAAGAACAAAGAAATATATAGGTACATATAATATCTTGTCCGAGGCGACAGGGTGTCGATATTGTTATTGAAAAGAAGAATATATATTTGAACAGAATAAATATATAGAGTAAAAGAATATGATGGTTGTTGTGACTAGATAGATATATTTTTTCTATTTGGTTGGACAGCTGTGAGGAGTGGCGTGGAGTCGTATAGGAAGTTCGAAGTGTGATACAAACAAATTATGTCGTATATTGTATAATTTTAAGTAGGAACATACCCTGTTTGTTTATTGTGTTCTTACTATGATTAATGCATTAGGAAGACCAATATACCATAAACTTATTGCCATGAAAATATGCCAACGAATATTCTCACCACTAAATTAATTGGAAAAAAATATTTGTTAACGTTTTGTTATTGTCAGCTGTCCCTGTCATAATATTGAAAGGGCATCAATATCTCTCCCCTTTTTAGTTGTAAGTCGTTAACAACAGGTCTATTAATATGAAGTAAAGGCTGCGTATCTTTCATTACCAGATATGTTAGTTTCCGTAAAAAATATATTGTAATCATTAATCATAGTCACTAACAGTTTTATAACAGAACTATTTCATATGATTACTGAAGATTTTATAGTCACTATTTATATCAATATATTTTATTTTAATAATTAATTTGGTTTTTCCAGATCGTTTGATCCTAGGTTAGTACTTTTGTCCTCACTAACAAATTTATTGTATCTACTGTATAACCTGGTTCTTAATATTTTTTCAAATATTTTTTAATTGTTACACTTTGATATTACTATATGGGAGATACTGCCTTTCGCACCAAAGTTTTTACTAAAGCAAAAGGCAGAGTTTCAACAACTTCTGTGCTATGTAAGCTTTTCAATAAATGCATTATTATTATATGTTGAGCGGAAAATCCACCAATAGGATTGTTCCATTTCTCAAGCCCAATTCAAAAGCCTCATTTACCTTACACGTCTGGATACGCAGCCTTATTGTAGAAGGGGCTGTTGTAGAAATGGAAATGTTGATGAAAGAACTATCGTAATTTAATATTTCTC
This sequence comes from Plagodis dolabraria, assembly GCA_963854805.1. Taxonomy (NCBI): domain Eukaryota; kingdom Metazoa; phylum Arthropoda; class Insecta; order Lepidoptera; family Geometridae; genus Plagodis; species Plagodis dolabraria. Next base: position 36,790,092 of record OY978441.1, on the reverse strand, counting down.
GAAATTCGTATAAGATAGCCTTAATGCGTATTTCAAGTGCAAAAAGTTGAGGCGATATTTGGTCATCTATTGCATGGGTTAAGAATAGTTCTATATTTTACGTGCCAAAAAGTTATGTGCAGTATCTCTGATCTCTTTATGACTAACACTTGTGTATCATAGTCGCAACGCAATGCAATATTGTATTATGTATTTAACACGATTGTGATCGGTTTTGAATGTCATGAAACAATGCAAATTAGCGCAAGTCGAAATGTCACGAAACATAATATAAATGAGTCATACATTGTTATGTATAAATTAAGTTTTAATTTTTGCGCAATCATTAACCACGCACAAACACGTTTAAAATTAATGTAATTCAAATTGTGTTTTCAGCACGCTTGATGTAATGTTGGTGCTATTTATTTTGTGTTCCCCAGATTTATGGTGTAAATACAGTGTAGGCGCTCTTGACTCAGGCTGATTTGAAACTTAATTTATAGATTACAAGATTCAAATTAGCTTGTTACACTGACAGGCTTGCGGCCATGCCTATCGTTATATAGAAGTAAATTTAAAATGTAAATCTGCAGTGGAGCAGGCTCCACTCCTTTTGTAATATTATTATATGAAAGCTCAAGGTTTGGAGATATTATCCTAGGATTCACAGTTGTTTGTTGAGACAGATGACGGATCCAAAGGTCACTTGTATTGTTTTGTTGTATTTACATATTTAAATCATTGTAGGTATTTAATGTCATCATTGTTTTGTTGCAGTGTGCTTTTAATATAATTACTAGCTTTCCGGGCGCGGCTCCGCCCGCGCGTATGTCGGTTATCGCGCGAAAACATTAACCTCTTTTTGCCCAGTCAGATAAAAACTATCCTATGTTTTTCCCGGGTCTCAAACTATCTCCATACCAAATTTCATTCAAATCGGTCCAGTAGTTTTTGCGTGAAAGCGTAACAGACAGACAAATAGAGTTACTTTCGCATTTATAATATTAGTACTGATGTATGACGTAAAGATGCAAGCGCGACATGTGGAAAGTAGAAAAATGTATTTTGATATTATTTATGTTCTTGTTTGTAAATATAATTATTATACAGAAAATATGGCATATCTCTGTTCTGTAGTAAGTAAGGAACTCCGCAAATAAATACTATGTTGGAGGGATTTATTATTTTTATTTTATTATCCTAATATAATACATTAACAGTCTTACTTAACGTTTCTTACAATAATAAATAGTTTAGCACCATTACATAGTCAGCAACAATATTTTATTTTATGCCATTATTAATGGCTGAAAGATATAACTAACTATAAACACCTACTGCGTATATAAATACAAAACTTACTCTATTATATGTATTAAGAGTACTAAGATAATAGTTATTTTTAATTTAGATTAAAAAATATTTTACATTACGTGACGGGCTGATTGGTTTACATTGCCAACGCACCGCTCTCTACAAAAAGTTCCCGGCATTATAAATTTAATTATGTACTTAGTCAAGTTTTTCATAGTCATCACTCTTGCTCACATAAAACCTACCTACGTAATTTAAGGTGAAAACTCACGTCTGTGACGGGAAATTCAAAATTTTGTTTCGTCGAGTTTAAAATAGTATTTCTCGTAGTATCATTAAAGATATTTAACACCAATGCCATAAGTACTACAAAAGGGTTAAAAAATACGATTACCCGTATCAACAATTCAGTAAGTATACAAATAATAGTTAATATTTACTTATTATAAAATATATGTTTAGAATCTCGCTTATTACGGGGTCAAGTACAATTTCTTGAGCAACAAAAAAAAACAAAAAAATATATCTTGCCACATACGTCAGGGTTCACCTTAATGAGTTGATGAGCACAGTTTACTTCAAGTCTGGCGTGCTGCTCCCGAGATAGGTCCTGAGATCCGTGATGGTGGAGCGAATGAGCTTGGCGGGGATGGTGGGCCGGTCGAGGCGCTTGTACGCCGCGTACCGATGGCACCCGCCGAAGCTGTAGTAGTAGTCGCCTCCTTCCGACCCCTGGATCCACAGGATGTCGATGGGAGGCACCACGCCGGACTCCTCTTCTTTCTGGAACCATAACAGAGAAGAGTATTACAGTTTTGGTGATTAATTGAAAGGTGGCCGGAGTCGTGCACTGAGGCTGGCAGTTGGCAATAAACTCGCTTTCCTATTACGAAGACCAAAAACACGAGTGTCGAACCCCTGTGTTTAAACTATAAGGGTATAAGCTGAACTATCATTACTTTAATATGTATACTTGTATTTATTTATTTATGTATATATATACATAAATTGTATGTATATTGCGTGATTATATCGTATAAAAGAAAAACATTGGCAAATATCGTCGTGCGCATTTCATTGGTACGATCACCGTTTTATTACTTATCTAAATATTAACCATAAAAAAATCAATATTTGCCATTACTATTTATGCAGTTCACCGAGCAAGTAATGGAAAATTCATGACGAATCCAATCAATGGACAACATTCAATAATAAAATCATCCAATTTCTGAATAACAAAGGACTTAGGTAGTGTAGGTACAAAATTAGCTAAAGGTGGAAAATGCAACGCCTTATCGCCAAAAGCAATACCAGAAAAGCACTTAATTCGGTAGATGTGTTATTTTTGTACTAAGTAGGTAATTACTAAAATTTACATCCTGTGTATATAGCTAGTTTGTGCTCTTGTAGTGTTATTTGTAGTTGTATTACTATGTCATACGTAAATACTGGAAACTCGTTCACCTTTCGTCTTTGAGTTCCAGTTTTAATAAAAGGAAATCGATGTCATTGCTGATTGAAGTAGTTGTGTTGCTCTCAGATATCTTGTAATATCATATCTAAATATTTATTAGTACTTACAATGTTGTAGGGTACCTACTTACGTGTGTTTCTTTTTATATTTTTTTGTATGCAGGTACGAGTGCATAAATGTAAGATATATAACGCAATGCATGTACATATTGTAGGGAACCTCTAAAATGTTACCCGTTTTGCTTTCATGGATAATGATATGTACCTATCACAGAAAAGAGAGAGCAATTATATCTCTATGGTACCTATCACGAATCCTATTTTGAACATTCCCAAAGTTTGTCGTTATTTTACAATTTCTTTGTAAAATAATTCTTGCATTGTATATACAATTTCTATTCTATCAATGAAACATTTTCCATTCTACAAACATGCAGAGATAGCATGTTAATTATGTAGGTTTGTGGTTTTTATAGGGCGCGGGGTGTGGTCAGTGAGCGACAAAGACATAGACTTTATCTCTGCTGAAAGGTGTACGGCCCCTTGATCTACCTAGACTCTTCTACACTCTGAGTGGAGCACAATAAAGATCAAGAGAAGTTACGACTACTCGTAACTTCTCTTTATATTTTTTCTCTGGTTCTATTAATATATTACGGCATCGGACCCTTTATTTTAGTAACAGCGAAACTCCTAAATTCAATACAATACATACTTTGGCACTGTAGGGTAAACCGAAAGTAATAAAATTCAGTTACATCGAAAAAATATTGGCTACTAGCGGGATCCGAACCCGCGACTATATGTACGAAAGTAATTCGTTGTAACGAAACTTGTACTATATATTCTCGTCAATACTCAGTCAATCAAAATATTCTCGTTTACATTTTAAACCCCTTTTCATTGGCTTAGGTACTATTTATGACATCAGAAGAGCCGTTCCTGTGATAAGCAAGTTTTCTGCGTTATGGTTGAAAGAAATCACTGACTGACTTCCTCTTCCTACTTTTTTTCGATAGACTAGCCAAAGAGGATTTTTAGTGGTGGTTCTCGCCTTGCCAAAACTAAATTTTATTGCGCATCGGTACTGAGCCGAGCTTTGGTATACTATTGAAGAAGGCGTACCAAGCTACATAATAAATGCACTTATAGTATACATACCTGTATTGTCTCCATAAGTGACTCGACCTTTTTCTCATCAAGCTCAGGAATAAAAGGCCTGATGATCACCGACATAGGCACATCATGGATCTCCGCCACGTACGCGCTGTGGACACTGGTCATCTTCGCTGCTGCAATCGAAAACGACATCAGCCAAATTGATACAACTATCCATTTGGATACGGGAGGAACTGTCTTCATTCTGTAGGTATTCGGAGCTGAGTGAATAATTCAAGTAGATATACATTAATACAATATAAGTATGTGCATAATTAAATAAATTACCGTTTCATAATCCTCTATGAAATTGCAAAATTTATCAGCTGGTATTATTATCGAATCATTGTTGTCAATCGATGATTACCTATACCTACCTAAGTAGTATGATGTTGTCATATCTACCTATCTGTCTTTATCGATTATTGAAACAGAAACCTGCGTTCGTTTACCTAACTGTTACAACACCAACTTAGAAACTTAAAATTGAAAAGAAAAAATAAAACTAATTTTAACAATCGTCAAAACAAAAACGGTCGTATTTTTATTAACGGCGCGATCTTTTTCACGCAACTTACTCGTATAAAGCCTATGTATTAAATAATCTATAGATAATGATAGATTGGTAATTACTAGCCCGGTTATACATATACCTACCTATATAATTTTATGCCAATGCTGAGCAAAGCACCCTCCCTCCTTCCCTCTTTACAGGGTTTTCGATTGAATGAGTTATGCTATACAGGTCTAGTTAAGTAGGTTAGTTATACCTAGTCATAATTATGATTACCGACAAATGTCCGTGGATTGAGGAGCCACTCCAGATTTTAAAAGGAAACTTACGCCATTATTTAGTAGCAAAGAATTATTTTATTTTTATACTTTTTTATTCCGATATATTAGTATAACTGCAGACAAAGTGAAGAGGTACCTAACCAAACGTCTTTCTTACCAAAAACCCTGAATACTTACAAAAATTTCTGCGCCTGCTATTAAGAAAGATTAAAGGTAACATAGACTCTAGGGGTGCTAGGTTTATGTTTAGTCTAATCCATGCAAAATACCTACAATAGAATTGTAGCGTTATTGTTTGGTCATATCATGGTACAGGAATTATTTTGAACCCGCTACAGTATTACAATGTAGGAGAATTCTTGCAGTCAACAAGACAACCATGACATGTCAACATAAGGAAAATACAATAATGTAAATATGAATAAGCGATGATATTATAATAATCAATAAAAGATCAATTAAAATTATACCACTTACAATTTTTCCCAACAGTAGCAGCAGTCACTAAATTAACAATATTCTTCAACATAACCTAATAATATTTTACAGTATACCTAGGTACTAGCGCCTCCGCCGAATGATCTCACTATACTGGCATATCAAGCGCCTAGCTTACTCACGACAACACCACCATCAAGGTCGTGGATCGATAAATAAAAAAACAAACACAAAACTAATGTGTTTATGTTAAATCCTAGGTATTAAATTTATCTATCGAATTTATAGAATAATCATAAATAATAATAAGGAAAAATAAGGAATGTTGTTTTTTGGTAAGGTCAAGTGCACTGAACCGAAAAGCAGCAGTAGTAGAAGAGCGTTCGTTGTTATTTTGTAAGTTTCTTCGCATAGAAGACGTAAATGCATTATCCGCTTCGTGGACACTCAGCGTCATATTGATCATGTGCTTATATAGCTTCTAGAATTTGGGACGTTAATTGTATTTTTCAATAATGACCTGGTTCGGGAAGTATTTGCTTATTTCGCATACAACTGCTTTACCACTTTGCAGCCTTTTCCTACGCTACCTAGTCTACCTAAAGCTCGTGCCCGTTCCGCTTCAATAATCAATATTTTGAGACATCAGTTGGGAAACTTAATCCCCTTTACAGCTTTTGTGTTCAAACTTGAGTATGGAAAGCGGATAGTGAACTACTTATAGCCGGAAGCTTCGATCCCCACCCCAGATGAAAATAATATGTAAGTGTGGTTATTTTTATTATCATAAACTAGTAGGTGGTAGGTAGATATATGTATATGTTCAATGATCGTTGTTACAGACAAAAAAGAATGTCTAGGTCTTTATTGATGTTATCCAGTATCTAGGTAACGGCTGAGGCCAATAACTGAATTATGTACATCAGTTCCAGCTCATGCTACAAAAAACCTTATTTATTAAATCTCTGCATGTATGGTTTAGTACCTACCTTTACTGCGTTGTCTTACCACGTTCACCCCATATCATAAACTTAAATTAAAACAAAGTTCATCTAAGCCATAAACTGTAACCACTGCTGGCTAATTGGCCAGGGTGGCCATTAGTACGTAGAACTTGGAAATGATACTCTTAAATGTGTAGACAATGATTCAATTGTTTAATTTTTTTTTTTTTTTTTTTTTATGCCTGATAGTTTAGCCTTTGACCACTATCTCACCTGATGGTAAGTGATGATGTGGTCGAGGATGTTGTTCAGACTAACCTAGAGTTACTGGCTCTCAAGGACAGCTGCCGGAACACACCGTTAGGTGCCTGGCGACAGATTTTCAACTTGAGGGTGGTAGCTAGCCAGGCGGGCATTTGCAAAGTGCCCTACCACCATGCTGTAACGACTGCTATCCTAAGACAACAACCGGGACCGACGGCTTAACGTGCCCTCCGAAGCACGGAAGCGCTCAGTAGTAATGCCCAACCAGCGGTCACCCATCCAAGTCATGACCGCGGCGGACGTTGCTTAACTTTGCTGATCGATTCAGAATGGCTAAGCAAACTTGGCTACGAGCGCTTCAAATATATTGCCATAATCCGCATCAGATGTCCCGTGATTACTACCTACTCTCGGACTACAAAAATGCGCATTACAGGGGGTCAACTTATCATTTGAATATAAACGATAATTATCATTAAGTGGTGATAATATCCAGGTATCCTTTGATAATATCAATAGTTCTTATACGTAGTAGGTTGATAAATACCTACATAAATATTTACGTATTAAAAAGCCAGCGCTCTTTGGACTTCGTACCAACAAAGAAAAATTATATCTGAGGTTCTAAACAGCGTAGATTCAGTTATCTAAATTCTAAATGAAAACGTGCTGTAACTATTAAATGCAATACAAACACCTGCCCACATTAGTTGTTTTTTTTAATCAAAATTTATTTTTATTCCATTAATTGGGTGTCATCTGCTGGTCTGTCTAGGCACCATGAAGTATTTATAATAAAATTCATGCTTCGAATCACTTTATCAATGATGGATAAAAAATACTTTATTTAATACGAAAAACCCAAACCGAAAAGTTATATTTCAGATCGCAGCAGCATTTTTATACTTACTAGGTTTTGGCACAATATCGTCCCATATTCTATAGCAATACAAACCTTAATATCTGGACCGTGGTGGTAGTGCCCGTATCGTCAATAGCCTGCCAGCAGCCGAGTTGTAGGTTCTAGTCGTATTGCAGCAGACTTGAACTTCACAGTATGGAGGAATAGCCTACATTGTGTATACTCGAGTGTCTCAAATAGACAATCGATCGCCAAGCACCTATAGTCGCCATTTCTAGGTTTAGCCTGCTTCCCTCTTCAATCACATCAACTTACTAACTTACCAGCAGCCAACATCTACACTAATATTACAAAAAAGTAGGATTTGTATTTTTGTATGTAACTAATAAACTTAAAAAATAACTGGACCGATTTGAAAAATTCAACTGATAAACATAAGCTATAGAATTTCAAGTTTTTTTATTTTCGTTAACTACCCGTGCGTAGCTGGGCCGAGCCGCTAGTGTGATAATATAATAGTATTATGTAGTGGTCAGTCTATAGTATGTATATCAACAATTCATTTGTCGAATACGCCAGTTTACTTAAGCCCTTCTGAGTCAATATTTCAGATATTCTGCCTCAAGGCAGTAGTGTGTACATATGACTAGTGTGTAGGTGTGAAGGGCAGTAGCACATAATGATTTATGACAGCTGTCACATCACATACAAAAACTCGAACATTGTACTTAACCGATGAAAGCAATTGCCGTTTATAGCTGTTAATATTAAATAATTGTCGGTGAAACTTATTGATAGGTGAAGGTCAAAGTTGAACTTGTTGGACAATCTATGCTATTATTGTCCAATTCATTGAAGTTTTTGCATTAGGTGAAACAGTAATGGGCAAATGAGACATAAGAACTAACGTCTCGATGTGATGAGGGCAGTGAAGTATCAAGTAGAACTAGGAAGACGCCCGCCAAGCGGGGAGTATGGCAAACCCCCCTAATGGGGGCTTTTGTTCAACGGTGGACATTATGGCTGTCGGCGGATGAGATCAGCTGATTGTCACCATAAATTATATTAACATTAGAACCTCACAGGCATCCAAAGTTTCGACTAGGTCGGCAACTTACGGGCTGACAATTCTACTTACCATTTATTTCTGGCAGAAAAACAAAGCAAGTTAAGGAAAAGGATAAAATGGTTAAATCAGGTGAGAAGCTCTTACCACAACCATTTCTTACAAACTTATAAATAAAACAACAAGATAACTACACAAAAATGTATTTAGTCAATCTGATGGTCGCAATAACATTGAACTCTTCGTCGTATACATGGTGTCCGCGCCGCCGCTATATTGCTTCTATAACATCATTAGTTACATAAATACGTACTCTATCTATTGTATACCTTTAGTGCGATAAAAAGTTAAAAACGCAGCGGCGCGATGTCCTCTCAATGTTCCACGGCAAACTTTAACATTCAATTAAATTTTTTCGTTTATTTCTCGTATACTGTTTCAGATATTCTGTTTTAGAACACATCAACTTAACGCTAGCAATATTACCAAATTATCACTAAGTGGAACGAATACACAAACCGTTTACTTTAACTGATGGCGAACGACGAACAAATAATAACATTCACTTACTGCTAAACAAAATAATAAAAAAAAAAATATAATAAAGTGCTACGAAAACAATAGCACCGCGTAAAAATATATTTTGTTCTGATATTCACAACTCCTTGTGTTCAAAATTCTAATATATATGTATACATAAGTCGTTGATCAAAATGTGATTTCGTATAGCAGAGTGGAAGGTTTGCAGTGCGACGACTAACACAACCGTTGCTGCTAAACTTTTAAAATTGCACACAAGTCCGCGGCCGAGCCGCTTTGCTACTCACCTGTACACCTGTGTTGTTATTTACTACCATACTACTAATTGTATTCAACAACTGATAATCATGTCTATAGAAACGTACAGGGCCATTCAGTCTCGTTCTAACAGTTATATGACGAGCCCAATCAAAGTCAGTGCAACAATGATACTTGGATTGAGACGGAACGCGCACGAGTCCCACCTGCTGGTAAGCGGACTAACCTCTGCCTGTAACAGATGCATTTCGTCACAAGTGACGAACTGCGCTGCACCTAAGATCCTGAGTCCTACAGTTCAAATTCAAAATAAACTGGCTCTCTACCGCTGCCGGTACACACATACTGTTAGGTGCTTGGCGACATATTTTTTAACTCAAGTTAAAAAATATGTCGCCAAGCACCTAACAGTGGTAGCTAGCCAGGTGGTGGCTATACAACTAAACATTATGGTATAAAGTTTCAGAGCCAGTAATTCTAGGTTAGCGTGAACAACATCTTCAACCACATCAGGTGAGGATACCAAAGGATAGCCTGTCTATCTATAATGTGTGTTTTGTCGGGTTACATGTGTTATATCATATTATGATATCAATGGAGACAGATAGGCACTTGAAAAGTTTGACGAGTAATCAAGAAAACAACACAGCAGTACAGCCGTCGCGTCAGAGAGCAGACACGGCCGCTCGTACATAGAACACTAGCCAGCACAAAATATCCGAATACTTACAATTAAATATTACACTATGTCACTTACAAACTATCGTATATTTATATCCACCGTATAAACGATTATATAATTTCATATTTATCAATGAACGAATACAGACGAGATCCTGACTATCGATGTGATGAATTCCAAGTAAAATTACTAATACTGTCCAAATAATTACTTTTAGAAAACAAATATACACTCAATGGATAAAAATAATACTATAAAATAGTTGCCCATTAAAAATACATTAATAAAATCAATATCAGTATAAAATATAAACGAAATACTGTATGACAGTCGTATAGATTATAAAGTTAATACAAATAAAATACATTTGAATTACATGTCCGTCCAAAAATACGATCGTTACATATAATATAGTATGATGCGTAATGCATTAGTATACAAAGTCCTAGAGCTAAGGCGTAGACGGGGGCAGGCGCCGCCGCCCGCGACAGTTAGTATATCCGTAAGTTCAGCTACCTAACGTAATTATAGTATTTATGTATGTAATGTTATGTAAATGGCAATTCAGTGGAAGCTGCACAATCAACGTGTCACTCACTACCCGGGACCTGAAACAACAAAACAACTATATACTGGGTGTCCCACAACTCAACGTCAAGCGGGGGTCACACCAGTCCCGGGAAAAATAAAAAAAACCCTATTGGATATTTAAATTTTCACTGACAAATTTATAAAAATTCGGAAAATCAATACCTTTAACCATATCTGTTGGTACTGTTACCACTAATTCCACAATTTTACGGTGATTTTTTCATTAACGTGGACCTTAATAAACGTATAATAACGAATTGCAGTCACAAATCAAGCATAAAAGATTGCTAGGTTTGTTAAAATTAGCATATTTTCCTTGACTTGTAATTAAAAAAAATAATATCGCCCAACTTTGACTCTACATAAAAAACAAAACTATAGGACTACCCTCGGCAAGTTACTTCAAAAGATGGCCCATTTAGCTAAGATCTTGGAATAATTTAGCATTAGCTACTTTTCTAGTTCCAGCAGCTATTAGATTTTTTTTTTCTAAATATCACCTTATTCAAAATCAAATACTTTAGTCAATACTTTACTTCAGTAGAATGCTTGTTTGTAAATTCGGCTAGTTCTTTAAGGTTAATTAAGAGATCGTTCTTGAAAAGGTGCAGAGCCTGCATTCGTGAAGGTGGAAAACAATTTAAACATGTAGTTAGTACGTTTATTTAGGACCACGTTAATGAAAAAATCACCGTAAAATTGTAAAATTAGTGGTAACAGTACCAACAAATATGGTTAAAGGTACCTATTGATTTCCAGAATTTTTATAAATTTGTCAGTTAAAATTGAAATATCCAATAGGGATTTTTTTTTCCCCGGGACTGGTGTGACCCCCCCTCACACCCCGTGCCCGCTTGACGTTGAGTTCTAGGACACCCTGTATATGTATACACATTTTTAAGTCCCCCGGCTGAACACCCCGGGTGCCTTAATAGTGCTAGCGGTACGCCAAAAAAAACCTGCCAATAGTGTTAAAAGCATGAAAATTTGAACGATTGATCTTTAGGCCATACGAATCAATTTGACCCGTTGCACGTAAAAAAAACATATCATTTTAGGTTTATTATTAAATGATCTAACCTTATCATATCTGGCGGAGATGTTACGAAAATTATTTTTATTTTAATTTATAACAAGTGACTGAAATATAATGACGTGTTATATTTTTTGAATTGGCTAAGTAAGCCCTTTCATTCAATACCACACACGATAGGTTTTAGACTAATTTTTTTTTCGATTCATAAAAATAAGACTTCACAAATCCTCTATTTTTTTTTAGATTCGTTCTACGGGTCAAATTGATTCGTATGGCCTAAAGATCCAATTTTCATGCTTTTAACACCATTTGCAGGTTTTTTTTACTGAGTTTCGGGATGTACCGCTAGCACTATAACCGATAATGTTATAGTGCTAATCCGCCAAAGTGCTTGTAATCATGTTTAGAAATATAGTAGGGCAACGACATCCTTACGAGAGTTAAGTGTTTGAAAAAGCACTTCTTTCAGTCCGATGAAGTCTGGTAGTCTGGTCGATAGTCGCACCGTCCCTTAAGACGGTTAAAATAAGAAAATTTTGTAAATGTGGTCTTCGTTTAGCATAAGGCAATACCTTAAATCCTATTTAGTAAGTACTAAATTAATATAAACCATCTACTAAAATAGAAAATCGGCTATTAAAAATAGCACATGTTGGGAATAAACATTAGCGGATTCAACATTATTGTGAATTTAAATATTGTATCGTTAAAATTATAATTATAGAACTCGGGCTGGGATCGAACCCGAGTCTTCCGGTTATATGCAGACACACTATCGAAACAGATATATCTATGGCAGTTGGTTGACATTTATATATTGAAGTACATACCTGTGGGTAGAGGCGGCCTACGGCGAGAGGTCTTGATGCATTGGGTCATAGCCCATGGAGCCGTCGTAGCCCCCCGGCGGCGGCTGGTCGTAGCCCGGCGCCGGCAGCGAGTAGCCCATGGAGTCCTGCGTCGGCGCCGGAGACATCATGGGCGTCGCCGTGCCCGACGCCGCGCCCATAGAGTACGGCGACGCGCCCGCTGCACAACCATACCAACCACACGTATACTTACTGCCGCCCGCTAACAACCTAGCCTAAAGGTAGCCTATTCCGAACGACGCTCCCGACTACATCTGCAGCCTTAGCTAGCCGCCGCTGCAACTAGCTGCACCTGCAGTCAAAGGCAGTTGGACTTCCAGTCGGCAGTCCTTCGGAACAGTACCACAACCTAAGCTACCCTCACCGCACCGCACGGATAAATGATAATACTGCGCACGAGAATGAAACTCTTCCATCTAACTCAATAAATTGAGTTTAATATTTTTGTTTAATACTTTTCTAGTTCATAAAAGTCATTACTCAAATAACGAATATTTAAAAGACCGTTATAATTAGCGTTCACGTTTTAACTTGTGTGTCGTGTTATAAGTGTAATTCAAATTGACATTTTATTTCTTATATATCTATGCTTGTTGCTGTGTAAAATATATTACTGACATTGTTAATTGACATTTTTAAGTAATGTAGATAAATATAATAATAAAATATAGAAATTTTATGTATCTCATATTTGTGTATATCTAGTAAATTATGTTAATATTGTAATAATATGTCTGAAATAACTTCCATTTATATACTAACTTTAGCATACCATAATGGTAGAATATGGAGAGCTTTTGTACAATTACGAACTTTTTTTTACCACCCATGTTCATGCAATAAATATATTGAAATTTGAATTTGTTACATATACACAAAGGCAAACAGTAGAACAAAATCAATAAAGTACAATGTTTAAGTTGTATATTCACATTGTTTTGATACATGAAAATATTTGAAAGCTAATTTCGAAGCAGCGTCCTAATAGCTCAACCGATTAGTTTTTACTCATATGTTATAATTTTTTTTAGATGATCATTATAAAGTATTTTTGGCTTTAGCCTAGTATCCTAGTAAAATATCCACGAGCTAACAGCCTCCAAATAAAACAGAGAGCCAGTATTACCTTACAAGGGCAAGCAATGGTGTCTTGACCATTTTCTGTACTCTACTGTACCGAAAATTATAATGAGATTTAGCCAACGTTTTAAAAAACTTGGGCACTATTTCCTCAGATTCTGCGTAAGTCTATAAAAAAGTTTCATTTCTGTACCGGTATTATCAATTATTCAGTTGGCAGTAATGATCTATGATAATAAGAATCTTTCACCGACTTAGGAAGCTTCGACTAGGACTTCGACTAGGAAGTTTTGGAGCGGATGCGACGACCAAGAAGCACACGTTTTGTTCCGCGAAGTATGAACAACGAAACAACATCGATACGCACGTTATTGAATTGATTTTACTGTGTATTTTTTACACTATAAATCTGATAATACAAATTGATATTAAAAAATATAACAAATATCTTGTCACAATAAAACGGTATCGCTGAAAGATTCCTACCACGAGAACTTCGTGAAAACTTTCGAAAGATTAATAAATATTTAAAAAGAAGCAATTTTCCCTATCTGTAGGCATATGTAAAGGTCGGCTAGTTATATTATTGTGGCCGGTAAAGAATAAAATTTACTGTAATATGACGTGGGTCTGGCCTCGGGCGAGCTAGCGTCTCGTCTCGCGCCGATCCAGGGCAAGTCTGTGTGCGGAAACAATACTAATGATATTCACTGGCATTTAAACTACACTTCATGGGAGTATGATCGTGTTGCTACCACTAGTGATATCTGATAAGCGTCCCAATACACACTGGGACAATATTCCAGTTTGGGTGCAAGTGGAACAGTAAAATGAAATAAAAATAACTGAACTTTGAATTAGTGGGCACTGGAAGCAACCTCTCATTAATGGCATGAGAATGAAGCAACGGACTGCGAGAGCCCAGAACCTCCAAATTAATTCTTTAAAAAAATCAGGAAGCCATTATGAATTAATATGGATTAATGGATGGATATAGAAAAGATAGCTCAAGCTTTTACTAAAACAAATCACAATCGCAGTTACTTCCCCACTCAATCCCACAAGTGTTTATGGAATCGAACTAGCACGAATTATTTGCAATCAAGTATTCGTTTTGTACGAAACAATAGGTAATGTCTATTTAAACAAGATACAAATATTCCATAAGTATGGAAAATTATAAAGCAGACAATAACTAGCAGTGACATCATCGCTTTGAATATATTGCTCATTTCAGAAGACATTTCGATAAAACATTCTAATTTGAACTTTAAGGTGTTTTCAAAATCTTGAACCCAATATGTGGGCAACTTTGTTATTCAAATCAGAATTGCGTTTGTAACTGAGCAGTTAATTTTCTCAATGCTCTAAGTCAATAATCAATAATGACAAATTGACTGGATGAAACTGTAGAACGTTGACACAAATAATTCATACTAAGCTTGGAGATGTATATTCGTTACTACAGTAAGTACTGATGGAATGCATAATTACCGGCCGCTTTCTTGGCTGCGTAGAGATTGGCCTCCTCCTGCGCTTTGCCGATATTCTTCTTGTAGCGAATGCGCTTGTTACCGAACCAATTGGACACCTGCAAACAGTAATGTTTCTCTTATTCACGGTCATGTATAATGTGCAATTTTACAATAAGCTAGCAGCAAGCAAATGCTACTCGTTGAACTCGTCAAGATCCTTAAGCTATTGCAGTATTGTCATTAGGTGATACTTATTCAATTTAAAGGGGGATATGTCCTGAACTGACGTCCCGCTTTGTCCTTTTCTCCCGCCAGCATCGGACGTTTATAGCGAGTGTTGATTTATTGCATATCGAGCTACTTGATCACTTTGAGAGTCAAAGATTTCCTACCATATGTACATATTTTTTATACTTATTGCATTACATTTTTTGGGTAATATATAAATTTAAAATGTTTGACGTTAGGAATCACATGTACTCTCGTTGTTTATTATGTGATTTCAATTGTACATACTCCACAGTCTCATGTTAACGCACACAGCCTCCACATCTGTTGCCCTTGTTTCGTGCAAATAATAATTCAGGTTACAATTACCAGTTATGATGCTTACAACAAGGCGCAGTTCCTCGCTCTGTAGTTTAAGCAGATAATTTGTCAGCTCCTCTGGAGAAATACTACCGCACTGCCTTATAAATGTATTCAATCACAAATCAGCATTGTAACTGTGTTCAGCATGCAGGGGTGGCCAGTGTGATTACAGGAACATGATATAGAAGAACCAGTGGTGGGGGCACAGGTCACGGTTGCATCTTTTCACCATCAGGTTATATTACAGTAAAAGGGTATGCCTGTCAGCAATAAAAATAAATACGTCGCCGCGATTCAGACGCGTGAACTAACCTGATGAATGGCATCGGTTAGATCCGAAACCTAATTCATTAATCTCAGCCTACTCTCTACAGCCGATTATTTAACAGATTAAAATGTATACTCAGGACAACTATTAAACTAAAATATTTTTAAAAAAGACGCACTCGGAGACTGTCGCGGTAAAGCTATTACGTAGCATTTTTTATCAACTTATGCAATTATAAATCTCGACACGTTAGTTGTCAAAACCTTTTTTTCTGTCAAAATTTAGTTCCTTTTACGCACTGTTGAGGCGCTGATCAAATATAGTAACACCGCTGTGCCGCTCAGAGTGGGGGGTGTTAGATTATTTTCGTTACAGAATTTCTGGATTCGGTCTCCACGCTCAAGGCCCGCAATAGAAGCTATGCAATAGCTTAAAAATAACTATTAAATAAAGAGCTCGTTATGGGCAGGAGCAGAGGGTTAACATCGGGCTTGGGGCATTGTTTGTTTCGCCAATCTATAAAGGAAGGTTCAACTCTCTTGAACAAGGACATGCCCAACAAATGTAGTTAGTGGTCTAAATTCTATGGATATTCCACATATTCCAGTGGTCACCTATCATAAAACTATAAATATTCAATGACTTCGTCGCAGTGAATTAAACAACGTGCAGCTCCATGGAAAGAAATGCACAATATGCACATATTGCACCGACAGAGGATATAATGATGATTATGATTGTGTGTGTGTTGCTGTTGACAATAAACCCTAAACTCTTCAAATTGTTTAGGTATAAACATATTTGGGTACTAACGGTATTCGAACCCGCCACTCAAAATCTTAGAGCTGTGCCGTTATGCATACTCGTGAATAATTTCATGTTTCTATCTATTCATTTACATCTCATAGCTGATACTGGCGTCATCTACTAAACCGTGCTAGCTCTCTTGTTGAATAGTCTAATAACAGAATAATGAAAAATAGGTGTCCACTGTCCAGTATAGGCCTGGCTCTCACTCACAACATCCAGTTTTCAGTAATGCTCCGTTGCGCGCAGTGTCGTTTCACCGAGCAGAGCAGAGATACCTGGCTGACAGTGATGCCGCAGTGCGCGGCCAGCTCCGCCTTGACGTCCTCGCTCGGGTAGGGGTTGGCGAGATGCGAGTAGAAGTACTCGTTGAGCAGCTCGAGCGCCTGCTTGGTGAAGTTGCGGCGCTTGCGGCGGCTGTCCAGGAACCTGCGTGGGGGGGCAGGCCGCGAGGGCGCGCGAGAGTGAGGGTGGGTACCTGCGACACTGTGATGCCGCACTTGCGCGCCAGCTCCTCTTTCGCCTCTTCACTGGGGTACGGGTTCGAGAGGTGCGAGTAGAAGTACTCGTTCAGGATCTCCGACGCTTGCTTGCTGAAGTTGCGCCGCTTGCGGCGCGCGTCCAGGAAACTGCAAGCGGGAACATTTTGTTGCAATTGTACGCTCGTGAGAGGCCAAAGTTGAGCTGGTACCATTATTTACACGTATTTATCTTAACACTACGAACTACGCTACAGCTACTGCAACGAAAGCATTTAGACAGCCTACAACCCATTGCAGGCTCACAGGCAATCCGAATGCTCCAATCCATTACCAGTTAGCAGCGCGCCGAGCACGCTGGTAGCATTACCTCGTTGGATTGGAATTTTTATTATTATTGAATGTAGTTTTACCGACTAGCTAATATAATATGGATTTTATTACAAAATCGAAAAAGAATCTTCTAGAGACGGTAGACTACGGAAACCATCTTGAGCCCTTTTATATTAGTGATAATGTTGTACTCTGTTCAAGTTAACATTATAATCATTGGGGGGCAGTTCGTGCGCGATCGTTCCTTTCAAGTAAGCAGAGACGTACGGTCAGCTGTAGGGTGAAAGGAAACGCCATCTGCTACACCAGCCGACCTGTTAACTCCACCCAGCACATTCTAATATTGGCCTTCACTCATGCCGTCCAGTATTCTTTGTGTAATTGCATATACTATGTACAATAATCAACGCAGCATCGACCCAAACTCGTGAGTAGTCGTTATAGAATGAGGAGAAATGACGTCGATATGCCCTTGCTTTATTACAGTTAAATATTTTTGAAGCGCTCGTAGCGAAGTTTGATTCAACATTTTGATTTATAAATTTAATTTATTGACAAAGAAATCCACAGCTTAGCTTGGAAAAAAACCTCATGATAAAACTAACAAGTGGTGTTACTAATATAAATTAACTATGTAAATACTTTAGGCTACAAGGTTTTTAAAATTTGTTAGATTGTTTTCAGACTAAAGCTAAATGTTCCTTTTAAATCAAATTCATGCAATATTGTGTTATAGATTGTAGAGATAAGGGAACAAACTGAGACATTTCTTTCATAGTTTTTTTTTGTAAATTAGACTTAGTGCTGTAGGTATGTAGTGTAATAATAATGAATCTAGATTTTTATTTTCTAAGCTGAAGCTGAAGATATATGACTGGGACTTACCGGGAGCGCAGGATCATGACAGCCTCACAGGTGGACTGTTTGAGCTGCATCTGGATGGAGCTAAACTTCTTGTGGATGATCTGCACCATGCGTTCGATTTCCTATATCACAAATACGTGCTATTTTAACGTGAAGGTTTTTATTTGAAGATAATGTGAAGTTCTCCAATGAAAATAAAATTCAGAAGAATACTTTACAGCCTGACGGGTTGAGTATTACTATTATTCTTATTATTCTATTTGGGGGCGATATGTCCTACACTGACGTCCCGCTTGGGGTGTTTTGTGCATTTCCCCCGCCATCTTCTACCCAAGCCATCCCAACTCCCTGATGTAGCAGAGAAAGGCCTTGCTGACTGGTTGAGTAACGTAAAGCATCATTAGAAATATGATGGTTCTGTGTTCCATTCTTGTGGTCAGACAATGATTTGGGTTTTTCTGACAATGAAATTCGTCCCTATTACATGAGATGGAACTTTAACATTAATTGATGTATTTTTATTTCAGGGTTTTATCTGTTCTAAAAGTTGTTGCATTGTTCCACTAAGCATAATATTGCCAGCAGTGAATATAAGACTCAATAGTAGAAAGTACTCTAGATACATTCGTAGTATAATAGGTCAGAATGGTTGACTCATCCGAATACTAAAAGTAATTATAACACATACAAGGCATCGATCTTCTTGTGATCATATATAATAAACACAAATGTAAAACAACAAGTTCAAGTTCGACTCATGCTAAGAAGGTGTGAAAGAATAAATTGTGAACAACTGTTTATACCTGAATAAATAAATATATTTAAAACAAAAAAGAATCCTCTACTAAATAAATAATAATTACATTTAGGGATACCTGGCTGTTTGTATTACCTGGCTGTAATATTTATATTCAATTTAATTGGCTTAAGACGGGTACATACCACAACACAACTACTCATATAACGCCGATCGGCATGCGTTCTGCCGCAGTTTGGCAATCGTCAGACATGGTAGCATGACGACGACGGCGCACAGTGTCCGCCGTAGAACAAGCCAGGTGGACAAAAGTCATTATCGAATTCCCGGAAATAGGTACTTTCTACCTGTAAACAATACTCCTAAACCCCTGATTCCAATGATTGTTTACGGCTTACATGCCATACTGATGAGTAATCGTTAAACAAAGTAAGCTAATGAGGTAAATGCAATAAGAGAAATAGGTCAGTTGCATTTCCGCGACACTTACACTAACATCTCATGGTAGCAATTCTTAATTTTGTGGAAAGTTTTAGTGATGGATTTTACTTCTGAAGGTATGTTTAATATTATTTTCTTATTAGAATCATTTAATGTGTTATAAACAATAATAAAGTGGGCTATCTATGAATACACAAAAAAAAGCAATGTTTTTCTTTGTTTTCGAACTTATCAGGATGAATTTTTGATAAGTTTTAGCTGCATGATTATAGATTATTATGACATATATTTCGTGTAGCACACTTGAGTACAACATTTTTTTTTTCTTTTTTTGCAACAGAAAAGCAATCAATTAGTAAATTGTAGATTTTCGAAGAGTGGCTTAAACACGAAAAAGACGAAAGAAATGACCGTCTATTTGAATTTATTTCGTCTAAATTTAATTACTCTGAAATCACTGAAGAATGTCAAAAGGCTGTGAAAAATTAAGATGAAATTAGCCAGCATTTCATCTTAAATTGCAACCAAATGGGTGTCTTCAGGAAAGTCAAAAGAGCGTTTCCTTATTAAGAATAAGTTGTGGCTGGAAGGCGAGGAGATAGAATTCTGCTCGCGATCAACTCAACCGCAACCTTCTTCTTCATCCGCTGACCTTTCTCGACCCGGAAGGCCTAAAAAAATCTTCGAAGATTCGTCTTTTAAAACTAAGAAACGTAGAGTTGAAGATCTAGTTCAATCGCGGAGTGTTATGGAATTAATGACTGCTGCAGAGGTAGCTGCACGGTCAACTGGACAGAAAAATGTTGCCAAAGTTATAAAAGACATTGGTGATAATCCAGCTTCTGCAAGTGCATGCATAAGCCTACAACAAGCAAGTGCTGTGCAAAGTGATAGACCTCTTAGTAGTGACGAGGCATTAGCGTATTATATTGATTCAAAATCAACAACTCACTCATACAAACAGACTTGGAAGTGGACTATGAAAGTAGGGCATCACGTGTTTCCATCATATGAATGCATTGTTAAATAAAAAAAAGCGTGTTATCCTTGCGAGGAGCACATTATTGTGACACAATCTCGAGCAGAAATTGAGCTGCAAGCTATTTTGAATAAAACTGCAGAACGTTTAGTACAAGCTCAGAGAGAAGTTGTCACAAGTGTGATCCCCAATATAATCCCTAATTCATCGTTGACTCTTATAAGTAAATGGGGGTGTGACGGAAGTTCCGGTCTAGTGCTTATAAACAGAGATTTGAGAATAGTGAAGACACTGATGAGTTCCTTTTTGTTTATGTTCATTTGTTCCTCTTAGGTTAACAGACGAAGGTAACAACATTATCTGGCAAAATCCTCGTCCGTCATCGACGATGTTTTGTCGTCCAATTAAATTTATTTTTGCCAAAGAAACTACGGAATTGATAAAAATTGAGACAAATAAGGTTTTGGAACAAATAAACAACTTGGAGTCTACATCTTGTGATCTTGATGGTTCTAAAATTTCTGTTAAGCACAAGCTTCTGCTGACAATGACCGATGGAAAAGTATGCAACGCTTTAACAGAGACACATTCATCGCAGAAATGTTATATTTGTGGCGCTACTCCCAGAATGATGAATGATGAAGGAAGGCATTTTGATAGTAATCAGGATAATTTTGGCTTTGGTTTGTCAACATTACATGCTTGGATTCGTTCGTTTGAGTGCTTTTTACACATTAGTTATAAGTTAGATATTAAGAAATGGCAAGCTAGGTCTTCAGAGGAAAAAGCAAGTGTCAAACAACGATCAGATGAAATCAAACAACGATTTAAGCATGAAATGGGATTAATTGTGGACAAGCCAAAGCCAGGATTTGGTTCCACAAATGATGGAAATACAGCTCGACGTTTTTTCGGGAACCCCGAACTGAGTGCTCAGATTACAGGATTGGATGTAACAATTATCAAACACTTTGATGTATTGTTGAGGACATTGTCTTCTGGTTTCGAGATAAATCTTGTTGAATTCAAGAAGCTTTGTTTCGAGACAAGAAGACTTTATCTAAGTCTCTATTCGTGGTACTACATGCCTGCTACTGTGCATAAATTACTTATTCATAGTACAGAAGTAATTAAGACTGCTATAGTTTCAATAGGGCAGCTTTCAGAGGAAGCCCAAGAAGCGAGAAACAAAGATTGTCGGAGGTTTAGAGAGCACAACACCAGAAAGTGCTCTCGTCTTGCCACGAATAGAGACTTGCTCAATATGTTGATAATAACGTCTGATCCTCTGATCAACAGCCTCCGGGAAGTACCGAAAAAAAAGTCTAATAAATTGTGCGCGGAGGTCTTAAAGCTCATCATCGTTCCCACTATAGAGCCTCGACTCCAACTCCAACCAAGACCTCCACAAACTCAGGAAGACTATCTTCTATCGGAATCATCGGATTCTGAATCTGATTATTCTGATATTGAGAATTAGTTTTAATGTAAGGAGATATGTCTGGCGTCAAATTTTTATTTGACAAAGAGGAGTGTAAAAGTACATGATATAGATTATATTGTAATTAAGATATTTATAACAACGTATTTATCTAAATTGTTGACATGTATAGAATAATACCAATAAATGAATATGAATATGAATATAAATTTTGTAAATATTATGTTAGTCTAAGTATGTTTATATATAATAAATGATAAATATATACAAATCCTATGCATTTTCTTAAAAAAAAAATCACAGTACTATATTATTTACTAATATATAGATATAGTTCCAAAACCATGAAAATATATTTTTGTCCACCTAGCTTGTTCTACGCCGGACACTGTGCGGCGTGGCCGTTCAACTACATACTATCAGGTACGGGCTACGGATGCGGTCAGCAATGGATCGCTTCATCCAAGCTGTGCCGCTGAGAACGATATCATTGGCACCATAGGCAAAGCTTTTTCTGACGAATTTGCACAGATTCCGTGTCGATAAATGTGAGGAGACCATTACTGTACAATACCCATGTTTGAACATGACAAAGTTTCGTTAACATCAAACCAACAACATATCGCTTCAAACTTAAAATACTGCAACATCATTTAACTCATATATACTATTTGATATATACAGTAGAGCCTAGATAATCCGAACTACCAAAAACTAACCCCTGGCCCTGTTCAGACTTACGGAGCGTTCGGATTATAGTATGTAAACAAATTAAACAAATTTATCAGTTAATAATATGTTTGTTGAACTTCTTACACAAAATACATTTAATTTTTCATCTAATGTATTTTAAGTTGGCGGGTTCAAGGATAAAGCTTTATGCCTCAAGTTAGGAAGCAATATTTTTTCCGAAACGATTTTCGCCAGTCCAGTTCATGCAAATTTCATGAACTGATATGACTTCGGAATGGGTGATTTTCTTAATAACTGGCGTAAGAGAATCGTCAATTGGTCATTCGTCATTCACAGACTCATCAGTCCCTTTCGTAAGTTCACTTATAAGGTCATCAGCAGCCATTGGTTCTGTGCAATTTTCCTCTTCATCAGTTGATAAGAAAGTGGAAATGGCGTGTACACGTTAACAGACAGAGCTCATAACAGTAGAAAAACATCGCATGGTGGCGCCGCGAGCAGGGAGCGGGCAGGGTAATTTGGCAGTTCGGATTATAGGATTCGGATTAATCTGGGTAAGGATTATCAAGGCTCTACTGTATATATATTTTTTTTTGATGATGTTATGTTTGCTGATATTAACTTAAGTGAGATGACCTACCTTAGGCGTGATAGGCCTCGTGCGGCTCTGCTCCCGCAGCAGGTTCATGACGTGTGTGGTGAACTCGTTGCAAGCGTTCTCGTACTTGTCGAGCTCCTGGTGGTAGATCTGGCGGATCTGCGCGAGCTTGGCGCGGTAGTCCGAGTGCTCGATGGCGTTATCTGCTTGGGCCACAGTGCCTTAAGTGCCGAGTGGACAGAAATCACAACTTGCAAGCTCCGTATTGAAGTTGCACTATGGGTTGTGATATGAATGATACATACTTTATGATTTTTGGGATGAGTTATGTATTTTGTTTGAAATGAAAAGAACTTCCGAGTAGTTTTTTATGTTACATTGAGCAGTAATTCCGCATGATGACAAGCCCCTAATAATGAAAGCCTTCTGCTGAGTTGATGAAAAATAAACTAAAACCTGCATTGCCTTGGAAACTTTAGTTCAAGTATTACCTAAATTTATAGTAACATACACAAAGGCGCCACCTTATAAAATCTCTTTTTAGAGTCTTAATTAAACTTTATTCTGGTGGTACTGCATCGTAATTTTCAGACACTATATATAAAGTATTATGTGGTTTTAAAATCGCTAAACTTGCCTCGAATGTAGAACACGGCATTAAAAAATATTGGCAGTGGGATCCCTCTTGACATTTTCTTGTATGAGGTGTATGTATAAAATAGTAGAGATTTTTAATTCATGTACAGTTTTAGTTAAGTTAAAGGTATCAGGAACATGGAACACATCAGACAGACTTTAAAGAATGTATCTTAGAAGCGTCAACTTGAATAAACAACTGGACATGGATGTTGATCTAAACTTTACATGGTTTCATAATAAATGTTTCAAAGTATTTGCTGCCAAAAGTTGCGACTGATTGTGTAGTATGTAAATGACAGGTCATAATAATTATATCTTTTGATTTTATTTCTCAATTTTTTTTGATATCTTTTGATTTTACTTTTCACAAATCATTTTATGTAGAAAATACTTATCCACAGGACATTTACTACATATCTAATTTAATACAATTGAATGACACCATATATCATCAAATTGTATCTTACCCCATTCACCAGCAGCGGCGGACGCTGAGGCGGCAGCTCCTGCGCCTCCGCCCTTCTCCGGGCCTGCGACTCCCTCAGCGATCAGCATGTTGTCCAGCCTCATCAGCTGTGGGTCTGGGGGCTCCTCCTCTTGAGTATTGCGGAGGGACAGTACTAAAAATTTCAATTAGTTTATTATATATTAGCTGCCGTATTTATACTATATACTAGCGGCCCACCCCGGCTTCGCACGGGTAATTACGACTATAAATTGAGATGTAAGCTTAATAGCTAATCTTTCAATTTGAATCAAATAGCACACAATGTGCAAATCAAATTTAAAATTGGTTCAGTAGTTTAGGAGTCCATCGTGGACAAACAACGTGACACGTAATTTTTGTACATAAAGAATAGTTTATTTATATAATAGAAGTGATTCATGCTCCATACCAACAGTTTTAAGAATAGACTTGACAAGTGGTTTAATGAAAACAAACTTAATAGTGAAAGTGGAACAGTAGCAATTTAATATTCATATTAATAACACGGTCCACGTGATGTTAAGCAATAACCTCTGCCTATATCAGATGCATTTTGTCAGTAACAAACTGCACTGTGCCTGTCACCCTGAGACATACAGTTGTTAAGTCTCTAATGCCTGTAATTTTACTAGGTCTCAAGGACACACTGTAAGATGCTTCACAACAGATTTTCTACTTGAGGGTGGTAGCTAGTCAGCTATCATTGATTCAAAAATCAATTTATTTTGAAAATACATTTAAATATTTTAAAAGTACATATATAAGCATGTAAGTTTAAAAATCCCATCCCCATTTTTAAGCAAGCTAAATTGAAATGGTCTCATTCACAAATGGATCTGTGATGGGAACAGTTTTACTATTTCAAATATATGTTTTGGAAACATTTATTCCCTACTTGGAAAGTGTAACCCATGTCACAAAAAAGTATTTACTGCAAGGAGCACAAAGGTGGAAGCTGTATTGCATTTTTGCAATGCAGCTACACAAGGACGAATTTTCTACTGCAGCCATCAGCAAAATTGGTAAGAGCCACTTATATATTTTATGTAAGCTGCATGGATTTGCAGAGATCATCTCGCACTATGTGAGACCAGCTGCCATCTGAAGTATTTTGGCACCAATATTATGACTTATTCTTTTTATTTTATTTGGTTTTGTTTATTTTCCCCGAACTCCAGGGTCCGTGCCATTTTTTAAGTTAACCGAGAAATTTAGTAAGGTATGCCATTACTATGGGGAGCATTCTTACATACTTAGGGGGAACACAGCAACAAGCAAACAGATTTACACAGGCATTCCAAACGGACCAGTATTCTCAAGCAGCACTCATTCACGAGTTAACTCGCGTGCCAGCCATCATCCTCCTCAACTATTTTTGAGGGAAGAGGGCGACCCTTCACACGTTGCCGCCGCTTGCCAACACATTTTCGTGAGCATGACTGTTCCGAATGCCTGCACGAATCCGCTTGCTAAAGGGGGAGAAAACTATAATTTTATTTTTCTAAATATTATTGATTACAAGCACTACCGCGTGCAAAGCGAAAATCATATTTTACAAATTATTGGAGTACAAAATGTTTTGATCCGAGCGGGAATTGAACCCGCGTCCTTCCGATTTCACGCTGAATGCCTAACTCGCTCGGCTACCGGGTGGTCGGCTATTTCTGCCGAAATTTCGTGGATAGACTTCATCTGATCGAAACAAGTGTTTTTTCAAACACTTAACTCTCGCAATGATGTCACTACCCTTTTCTATATTTCTAAATATTATAGAAAAAATATATTTTGCAAAGAAAAGAAATCATTATGGGTCCTCCATTTGTATTATGTATGTCATTGATCACTGACAGTCAGAAGTTTTGTTAATTAGTGAAATCGAAAGTTTTCATCTGATACAAAATTGTGAACAAATTTTTTCGGTATTGAGTTAAAAAAAAATATAAATATTGGGTTATAAAATGGCTCAAAAAAACATTGCTGATAGAGATATTGAAGATTACCTATCAGAGGATGGCTGTGAGGTGGAAGAAGAAGATCTTACAGAATTTCCGACTCCTGAAGAGCTGGAAACAATACCAGAAGGTGATGAACAGGAATATGAAGAACCTGAACCCAACAAGCAAGATCCCCCGTTGATCGAAGACCCTTTACTGTATGTAAATAATGAGCCAGGTAGCAGTAGCTCCCATCAATCCCCACATAAACCCTTTGATATGCAAAGGATAAGTTGGAGAAAGCAATCACTTGATTTCAAGACAACATACAGTTTCAAGGTTGCGACGATCTTCCTAGTGAAATAATGAGACTCGAAACTCCGTTTCAATTCTTTTCCTATTGTTTTTCTTCAGATTTCATCAATAAAAGCAACCTGATCATCCCGACTGTGTTACTGAATATGAGTTGAGTAAATATATGGGGATATTGATATTTATGTCAGTATATCACTATCCTAAAGTTTGCTCCTATTGGAATAATAAACATGGCTTTCAGGCCATAAAAGAAACAATGCCTGTAAACAGATTTGAAAAAATAAGGCGCATCCTCCACTGACACAATGACTGTCCACAATGACAGTGACACACACAAACCAGTAAACAATCTCAATCACGACAGGCTTCACAAGCTGTGTCCGGGATAAGAATAATGTTAAGATTCCAGATTGCCTAGGCAGGTATGATAAACAGCAGAGTTCTTCTACCTGGAGAACCTATTGAATGAATCCTAACTGGCAGTGATATGCAGGGCTAAAATTAAACTAAGACATACAACTTACATAAAATTTTCCTGGTGTGGGTTGCTTCGATGACTACACCCTCATGCTTATACTGTTATTATACTGTTATTACACACTTATTATACGGGATAGGCATATACCATCAATGAACAAAGCATGAGAAGTTTGAATTTCAATTCAAATTCATTATATACTCCGGAAAAGACAATGATCCTATGTCAGAAAATGAGACAGACGTAGGAGTGGTTGGTAATGTTATCATAAAATTATCTCAGGGAATCCAAAGCAGTTTTATTTTTCTGTTAAAATTTGTAGAGCTTTTAGCAGCATTGGACACAGCCATGCCATGAAAGAAGAGTGAATCGTTTAGTATACTTTGATAACATTTACACCTCTTCGCCGTCTATGTATTTTATGGCAAAAGAAGGAATTTTGTGCTTAGGAACAGTACAAAGAAATCACCTAGGGAAGAACTGCAAACTACCTATGAAATAACGAGTGATAGCAAGGTCTGTAAAGAGAGGATCTTACGAAGAATATGTAACCTATGATGGTGTTGAAATATCATCAGTAAGATGGAAAGACAATAAACAGGTAAATTTGCTGTCTACTTATGTGGGCGCTGAACCTGTTTCTACAATTGAAAGATATGACAAAACTGAAAAGAGGAAAAAGCTTATACCATGTCCAAAAGTTGTAAGGGAGTACAACACTCATATGGATGGAGTGGATCTAATGGACTTATACTTGGGTAGGTACAGGATCCAAATCCATCGTCCATCAATGATCTCATCCCTTAACATCAGGTCCGATAGTAATCAAGTGCTACACAGTTCAGTATTTAAAAAAAACACAATTATGGGCAGGTTGGATAATGGTGGTGCCAGAGTAAACAAGGGCCAGATTACTGCGAGAAAATTGTACTGTTTTATCATAACTGTCACTGGTGTGGTGTTCAATGTGCCACTTTCAAAGTAACAATCAATTTAAATCAATTAACTGAAAAGAAGTCCTAAAAATTAAAGCAAAACAGACCATATTAATAAAATTTATTTTTATAATGCCACATTTATAGTTGTGAATTCATGGAGACCAATATGTTCAGTTTTTGTTTACAATGAACAAAATTGTTAGACAACACACCATCAAACACAGTGTTATCACATCATTAATTAATTTATGTACTGGGAAACTCTCACCTGTTTTCTCTTTGATTTCACACAAGACTGAAAATAGGGCAGGCTTCATTCTGTGACAGTTCAATGTATGTTTTCTCGCTTGCGCCTCATCAAGGCTTTGATCGGTGATGTTCATGATCTGTTGCAGAATCTCGCCGATATCTTGCTTACGTGCCTCGCCCTCGCCCGACGTCGGCGTGCCTTCGCCCCCGGGCAGCCCATATCCCTGAGGTCCCATCAATCCGCCGCTATGCGCCATCATTCTATTCGGGTCGTCCATTTCTGCTACTACTCAAGTCAATACATTAATACGCTCGAACTTACACTAAGACCGTATACTGTTTTGTACGTGGTTTTATTGTTAACTGATGCTAATAAAAATACAACAACAATGCTTTTCTGGGGCAATAAAGCCAAAGCTTCATCCCCGTTCGCTAATCAGCAATAAAATGGCTGCCTGTTCCAGTGTTGCCAGTCCAAACTCCAAAGCATTAAGTTTTCATTCGTATATTTGTGGCATGAAGGCCATGAATCTTTTGTCTGAATTCAGCGTTGCCATTGGTACTGAAATTGCCGTAATATTCGGTATCGGTAATTCAAGCACATAATTTCACATGATACGGCTTATATATAGTTCAGTAAGTTTTTCAGTAGATACCGTGTGATAAATAATAATCATATTTATTGATAATAAATTTGTTTATTTCATGCATAAACCCATGGTTAAATTAAAGTTATAAAATGTATAAACTACATACAATGTACAAACACAAAATTTTACAAGGATACTGTTAAGTTATTTGGATTCGATCCGAACATCAAATAAAATTGTAGTTTTGACTCGTCCCTAATACAGTCGTAAACTGGGAATCCTCTAGCTAAAATTAAGAAGTCCATAAAATAGGTTCGTTTTCTTTTATACGTATAGTAACAGATTGAGAAACAATATTTAGCGACGTAATCAATGTAAACACGAAGTTGGGAAACAAACCATATACCTTACTGCAACAGTAAATGGGACTTACGCATAGGCCATCAGTTAAATACATAAAATTGGTAAACCATGGTACAATAATATACTACGCCAGGTATTACACTCCGAGGCCGGATGTCACGTACCGTGACACAGGCATTCTGTCATCATTTCTATCTACGGCCCTCAAACTTTATACCTAATTTTAGGAAATTGGGGGGCAGTAAAATAACAGTTAATAGATTACACCTTTTTTTTTTAAATAAAGAAAATCACGTGATTTTGATTTAAGATACACAGATTAATGATTCTTGAATAATGTTTATCAAGTTCGTACAGAGTGTTTCACACCGAATAGTTTTCTTATAATGGGTACCGTCGATGCTAATAAGCCTAAATTTTTCATAGATTGAAATCAAGTAATTATTTTCTATGCCGAAAAAAAAGCCAGTTATCTGTATTTTGGTGTACAATTTAGTTTCAAATAAAGTTCAAAAATATCACATGAAAAAGAACCATGAACTTGTATGCTGCTGCAATCATGTTTTAATAAAGAGGCAATTTGGTAGTGATGCAAGCCTGTGATTCTTCGGGAGTAGAAGACCTTGTTTTCTGTTTTCTTAGATCATGTTGGTAACCAAGTTTCAGACAAAACAAATTTACAGTGACACTGACATGTCATTTTAAACTTAAATAAAATAGAGAAAACACTAGGCAGGAAGTTCTGACTAAAAACAAGGTTTAACGTTCTTTAACATTGAGTATCGAATACGGCAACTCTACCAAACTTGATTGATAGCCACACTGACTCAACTCAATGCTACAATGACGCCAAGCACCTAACGGTGTGTTCCAGCAGCTGACCTTGAGAGCCAGTCATTCTAGGTTAAGCCTGTTAACATCTTCGGCCACATCATCAATGGAGAACACATCGGAGCGTAGACCATGTACATAACATTACTTTTTATTTCACTTCAATACATGCACTATGTCCGAAGTTATAACGACGAGAAGTTGAAACCCTCTTTTGAATTTCTGAGATTACGTGGGCTCATGCTATGACGTCACAACCCACCCGTTCGGCCCGCGACCGCGACACGGTGTGTGCACTCGGTCCGGTGATTACGCGCGTATCGTTTCATTTTTAAGGGTTCCGTACCCAAAGGGTAAAAACGGGACCTATTACTGAGACTTCGCTGTCCGTCCGTCCGTCGGTCTGTCACCAGGGTGTATCTCAAGAACGGTGATAGCTACAGATAGACATTTGAAATTTTAATAGATGATCTATTTCTGTTCCCGCTATAACAGCAAATGCAAAAATTTGGCTAAGTGCGAGTCGGACTCGCGCACGTTAAAACAAAAAAAGGTTAAAATATGAAGTCTTATGTATAGCTAATGGAACGGATTACTGAACACTTCGTGCGCGAGTCCGAGTCGCACTTGGCCGATTTTTTCAATTGTCTTCGATCCGATTACACTAAAGTTAAACTGTAGTATGTAGAATGGAATAAGGATTTCTAAAAAGTCCGTCGGACAAACTGCCAAGAGTGGATAGTGTGATGATATATATGTTCTAAGTAGGCACTACCTACTCTCGGGTAAGTATTTGTTCAAACTTAAACCTAAGTGAAAGTGTATGTGTGTTTCATTTAATACCTATTATGGGCGTCGATAAGAAAATACTAGGTAGGTACTCGCAATCAACATCTCGAGGTTGTTGATGACGGTCGGTCACGTGTCCTGACGCGAGTTAAACATATTCAGTCATTCGCGCCCGGGGCAAAACATTTTGTATTCCAATAATTTGTAAATTTATATTTAGTCATCCCAAAAAAGTGCACAACACCGAAATAATTTTTCACTTCAGAAAGGCCGGGCGCTAGAGCTCGAGTGCCCGCACGCTTGTTAGCTCAAGTTAGACTAGTCAGCCAGCATATAAAAAACCAACACCGACCAAGGAAACTTGACCGCAATGCCGGCAATCGCCACGCGTGCGGCAGGTGGGTCAGCTTTCGTTGGTCGGTGCTAGTTTTACGTGTTGACCAGGGTAACTTAAGCTGTCACATGCGCGGGCACGGCAGGTTTTAAGGTTAAAATAATATAAATGTACCTATATTTTAACTTTTAAGTGAGAACATACTTAATGAATAATGATTCATAATCAAACTTAAAATTGTTGAGCCTTTCAATATGCGACCACTTTACATATCTTCTAATAAGTTAGTATTTCGTCAGGGCTCTTTACATAGGTAGGGACTAGGCAAGATACCTATTTAAACAATGAAAAGTTGACAAGTATGTTCCTAGGTTAAGTAGGTCAAATATGGCTAGGAGCAGAAGAAGGATAAAATTATTATTAACAAATATTAACATTGAAATGGTCGTCGCAGCAGTGCAGCAGTTCTGAAGCAGTGATGGCTCAGTGGCATTAGCTATGGACTGCTGCGCAGTGGGTCCATGGTTTGAATCCCACCGCGGATTGATCTTCTTTACCGCAATGGAGAAGGATATTTTGGGGTGATCGCTACCCAGACGAGCATTCGCAAGTTAAAAAGTAGAAAATCTGTCGCCAAGCACCTAACGGTGTGTTCAGGTAGCAGTCTTAAAGAGCCAGTGAAAGTACAGGCTCATGAGACTTAACAACTATGTCTCAAGGTGACGGGCGCAGTGCTATCCGTGACTTATGATGAAATGCATATGTCGTAGGCTAGGAGGTTAGTCCGCTTAACATCATCAGGTGCATTTAGAGCTTGTTCCGTATTTTTTTTATTTATCGCCGATAGGTAAGCCTTTGCCACAATCTCACCTGGTGGTAAGTGATGATGTGGTCGAAGGTGTTAATAGGCCTAACCTAGACTTACTGGCTCTCAAGGACCGTAAGCTGCTTGGCGACAGATTTTCAACTTGAGAGTAGTCGCTAGCCAGGCTGGCATTCGCACAATGCCCTTCCAACATGAAAAACATTAAAAAAATGAGTGCGCTTTAGTTAGGGCCTAGTCTATCAAGTCTTTAAATGGCCGTCATCCACTTTTCCTCATTTTTGGGTCCTCAGGCACATAAAATAAGAGTTTGTCGGGTGTTCTAACTGTTGAAGTGAAGCACTGAGCCACCATACAGTAGGTTTTGTCCATTTTTACCACAGATAACTTTATAATTTTGATTTTAACTGCGCAGCGGCGCGGCGCGCGGCGGGCGAACGAGAGCGCGACTGTTGAATGACCCGGGTTGTGACGTCATCGGCTAGTGAGCGCCCGCCCGCGTTTTTAAAAACCTTCGGCCGGAAATGCGCACTTTGATCGTTAATATCTCAGCCATTTTTAAAGATATAAAAATAGTCAAAACACAGTTTTTCTCGTAATTTTTTTTAGATTTATTGGCATGTAAAGTAAAAAACTTTTGTCAGACCCTTTACCATCAGGTGAGATTGTGGTCAAAGGCTTACCCAAAAAAAAACTCCGTAAGGTGCGTTCGTTTTGGCTCGGTTGCGTTTGTAGCAGTTTCAAAAGTGGCATTTGTATCTTAGCGTTCGGAAAGAAGCTTCTGCTATTTTTGATCACCAATGACTGTATGCTATCCGAACGTCTTATACTTATTTTCATATTTTGACAACCGCTGGAACCCAAAATAACGTTTTATGGAACTGCAGCTAAATATATAGGTGCAACAACTGAAGCCAAAGATATAGGTCTATAATTAAATCAGTCGGAGGCATCGCCAGTTCTATTCTTTATATATATATATATATAAGATAGGAACCACAATATTTCTCATAAATGGTGCGTTCGTTTTGGCTCGGTTGCTTTTGTAGCAGTTTCAAAAGTGGCATTTGTATCTTAGCGTTCGGGAAGAAGCTTCTGCTATTTTTGACCACCAATGACTGTATGCTATCCGAACGTCTTATACTTATTTTGACAACCGCTGAAACCCAGAATAACGTTTTCTGGAACTGCAGCTAAAGATATAGGTGCAACAACTGAAGCCAAAGATAGGTCTGTAATTAAATCTGGCGGAGGCATCGCCAGTTCTATTCATTATGATAGGAACAACAATATTTCTCATAAAATGTTAGCTGTCAAAAAACGATCACAACGATCCCACGGTAAGACGTGGGTCAAAAATAGCACTTTTCTCTGTCATTTGTAGCGTTTTCAAAGCTATCCCAACGGTGAGCGAAAACGATATTTATGCTCACGAAGTCCCTATCTGAACGCCCTGTGTGATCATTTGTAGCGTTTGTGAGTGTTATTTTTGTAACTGATAGGCTATCCGAACGCCCTAAAAATGTTAGTTGTCAAAAAACGATCACAACGATCCCACGGTAAGACGTGGGTCAAAAATAGCACTTTTCTCTGTCATTTGTAGCGTTTTCAAAGCTATCCGAACGGTGAGCGAAAACGATATATATGCTCACGAAGTCCCTATACTGGTGCGTTCGTTTTGGCTCGGTTGCGTTTGTAGCAGTTTCAAAAGTGGCATTTGTATCTTAGCGTTCGGAAAGAAGCTTCTGCTATTTTTGACCACCAATGACTGTATGCTATCCGAACGTCTTATACATATTTTGACAACCGCTGAAAACAAAAAATAACGTTTTCTGGAACTGCAGCTAAAGATATAGGTCTGTAATTGAATCTGTCGGAGGCATCGCCAGTTCTATTTTTTATGATAGGAACCACAATATTTCTCATAAAATGTTTAGATAGATATGAATGTCCAAGTTGTCAAAAAACGATCACAACGATCCCACGGTAATACGTGGGTCTAAAATAGCACTTTTATCTATCATTTGTAGCGTTTTCAAAGCTATCCGAACGGTGAGCGAAAACGATATATATGCTCACGAAGTCCCTATCCGAACGCCCTGTGTGATCATTTTTAGCGTTTGAGAGTGTTATTTTTGGAACTGATAGGCTATCCGAACGCCCTATACGAACGCCCTGTGTGATCATTTTTAGCGTTTGTGAGTGTTATTTTTGGAACTGATAGGCTATCCGAACGCTCTAGTAGTGTCACTGTCAGAGTTTGACGTGTGACACGGCTTGACAGTTGACACGCACGACATGAGTTGAACTATATAAAATGTAAAATTCGTCATTGACCACGCGCACAAAAACTAATTACCGGCTGTGTAACAATTGAACCCAGCTGTTACATTCTATAGATAAATGAGATATATTTTTGCCTTAGTAGTTAAGTGTAGTGTATTTGGTGGCCGTGCTCCTGCAGTGTGCAACCAACTCAGACTATCCCATTCACAAAAGTGGGGAAGCACCAAGCTTCACAGAAAGATCAAAATACTCAGTCCTTTACGTGAAAAAACCATGGCTGATCCCAAGGTTGAAGAAATCCTCGCGCCGCTACGTGCCCTCGTCAAGGAGCAAGGAGATATAGTCAGAAAACTGAAGGAAGAGAAGGCTCCAGAAATTGATGTAAAGAAGGCTGTTGCTGAATTGAAAGCGAGGAAAAAAGTGCTGGAAGACAAGGAACTAAGCCTTGCCCCTTCGGAGGAGCTGTTTGACCGTGCCAAGATGGAAGACCTCATTAAGAGAAGATTCTTCTATGATCAATCATTCGCAATATATGGGGGCATCACTGGCCAGTTCGATTTTGGTCCAATGGGATGTGCTCTTAAAAGCAACATGATTCAGCTATGGAGAAAGTATTTTATCCTCCAGGAACAAATGCTGGAGGTAGATTGCTCAATATTGACTCCTGAACCAGTCCTGAAAGCTTCTGGCCATGTAGAGCGATTTGCAGACCTCATGACAAAAGATGTGAAGTCTGGAGAATGCTTCCGGTTGGACCACTTAATCAAAGCACATCTTGAGAAGATCAAAAGTGAGAAAAATACCAAGGCGGAACTCAAGGCTGAAATTGAAGATATTCTTGTAAAGTTGGATGGTATGAATGCTGATGATATGTCAGCATTGATGAAGAGATTTGACATGAAATCACCTATCAGTGGCAATGAATTAACACCACCTATTGAATTTAACCTCATGTTCAACACCCAGATTGGCCCATCTGGATTAGTCAAAGGTTTCTTGAGACCAGAAACAGCTCAGGGTATCTTCGTTAATTTTAAAAGACTTCTGGAGTTCAACCAGGGCCGCTTACCATTTGCTGCTGCACAAATTGGAAACTCCTTCAGGAATGAAATCTCCCCAAGATCTGGCCTTCTGCGAGTGAGAGAATTCACTATGTGTGAAATTGAACACTTCTGTGATAGTAAGCAACATCCCAAATTTGAATCTGTAAAGGATACACTAATGTTATTTTATTCAGCAGATAGCCAGGAGCAGGGCAAAGCAGCAGCGATCATGAGCATTGGGGATGCTGTTTCTAAAGGCATAGTGAACAATGAGACTCTGGGCTATTTCATGGCTAGGATCAACCTATACTTGATAGCAGTTGGCATAGACCCAAAGAAGCTGAGGTTCAGGCAACACATGGGCAATGAGATGGCTCACTATGCCTGTGACTGTTGGGATGCTGAAATCCTCTGCAGCTACGGCTGGATAGAATGTGTTGGGTGTGCTGATAGGTCTGCCTATGATCTGACACAGCACTCAAAAGCAACAGGCATTAGACTAGCAGCTGAGAAGAAATTGCCAGCACCTAAACAGATTGAAGTTGTAGAAGCTATCCCCAACAAAGCAGCAATTGGCAAGGAGTTCAAGAAAGATGCCAAAGTCATAAATGATGCTCTGGCAGGTCTGGATAGTGCAGGCTTAGAAGAACTTCAGGATAAACTAAATGATGGAGAATATTTGCTTTCTACAGCTAATGGGGAGTTTAAGCTGACACCTAACCTTGTGAATGTTAAGAAAACACAGAAAACTGTCCATGTAGAAGAAATTATCCCGAGTGTCATTGAACCATCCTTTGGTATAGGAAGGATTCTGTACTGCATTTTAGAGCATAGTTTTAAGATGAGAGAAGGTGATGAGCAGAGGACATACTTCTCGCTGCCTCCCAGCGTGGCACCTATGAAATGTGCAGTCTTGCCATTAAGTGGAAATGCTGAGTTTCAACCATTTGTCAGGGAACTGAATCAAGAACTGACAGCCGTTGATGTCTCTCACAAAGTGGATGATTCCTCTGGATCTATTGGTCGCCGTTATGCAAGAACGGATGAATTAGGTGTCCCATATGCTGTTACTGTAGATTTTGACACTATCAAGGAGCCACATACAGTTACATTGAGAGAACGAGACAGTATGGGCCAAGTGAGACTCCCCCTGACAGATGTGCCTGCTGTTGTCAGAGACCTTGCCAACAGCAAAATAAACTGGGCTGATGTAGAAAATAAATATCCCAAGTTTGAGCAACAAGAGGCTGTGAAAGGCTCAGCAGCATGAAATTATGCTATCCTCTGTTTAGACAACTGCTTTGAAGATCTTTATTACCATTCAATAAAATAAAATGTGTATTTATTTGTTAGCTAAGCTATGATAATTCTTCATGAAATCATCATCAAACATGGTTTGCATGATATTATTTTATGATGAAATAAAAATATCTGTAAATTTACATAAATGTTTGTTTTGATTTGAAACAACCCTTATCTAGATCTTACATGTAGCACTTATCTGTCATTGTCCAATCAATTTATGAAATTCTGTAGGTAAAACGGCTTTGGAGCTAGACAACTAGAATATTATAATATCAGATTCTCAATATACCTTACCGAATCAACAAAATTTGTACAGAAACCTATGAATAAATACGAAATAAACGAAAAAAAAATTGAAAAAATTGTTCTTTCTTCTATTGAATCATGCAAGGCCAAGGGCATTTTTAGTCTCACGATTCAATGGTACCATGGTTAATAGAAATCAACATTTTCTTACGGCAAAATAAATTTGCCGTGGTACCATCAAAGGATATTCTATTATATAGGATATTCTAATGGTACCACGGCAAAGGTACGGACAAAATCAATAGCTTTTGAAGATAAGGTATAATTTCCCGTCATTTCATACTAGCATTAAGAGTTGTCTTACTAGTATATAGATTTTTGTATTTATATGTATATGTTAAAAATATTTATGTAAGTAAAGTATATGTATATATATATATATATATATAATTATTGTATGTTATGTATATCTATATATGTCTCTATAATTCTTATGCGTACGTATATTTTCATATATATGTATAGTATAATTCATTTTTGTGTTGTTTAATTAAGATCCTTAACTTTTCTTTTTTTACTGTTTTAGTAACATTAGCTTAAAAACCCTGTCCATATACTATCAAAATCTCCAATATTGTTGGGTTGTCTGGAAGAGATCGCTTTAAGCGATAAGACCGCCCATTGTTTCACTTAGTTATATTGCATCTTTACTTGTAAGTTTTTTTATTTATTTTTAAATTAAGCTTTGTGTTGCAATAAAGAGTTTATCTATCTATCTATATATTGTACCTACAGTTACGTTCTCCTACATCTTACAGAGAGTACAATACTAGGGAAGGTGACGCGACCAAACATAGCTCAGTAGGTAGACCTACCTACCGCTAGTTTTCACAAGTATTCAAAGAGATCGATTATCGTTTACGTAAAATTCCAACAAATTTCTCATAGATGTGTATGCTTTTTTGTTATTATGAAGCGCTCGTAGCGCAGCTTGCTTAGATGATCTTTACCGATCAACTAAGTTAAGCAACATCCGCCGGAGTAATGGCTTGGATGGGTAATGTGACCGCTGCTGATGGCATTACTATTGAGTGCTTCCGTGCTTCGAAAGGCACTTTAAGCCAGACGGCCAGTCCTGGCTGTTGTCTTAGCATGGCAGTCGTTGTAGCATAGTAGTAGGGCATTTTGCGAATGCTCGTCTGTCTAGCTACAACCTAATAAGAAACTCTGTCACCAAGGACCTAACGTTCCAACCTAAAGTTCCAACAGCCATTGAGTGCCAGTAATTCTAGGTTTGTCTGAACAACATCTTCGACCACATCATCAATTACCATCTGATTGGGGTCAAAGGATAGCCTGACGGCAATAAACAAAATAACTTGTTCTTCAAGGTGCTTAGACTTTGGGTTCCATACCCAGAGGGCAACACGGAACCCTATTATTGAAACTGATCTGATTTCCTGCTCATCCGTACGTATGTCACGGTTCTGGTGGGAATATAGGAATCGTTAACCCAAAGACTAATATTGGATTAGTAACTCAAGTAAATTATATTTCAGGCGGCTATGCCTATATATTAGGCTATGCCCAATAATGGGCTAAAAATACCATTGCATCTTGGAATGAAGGGTGTCATCGTTTAGCGAGCTACCTACTCCTAAAAATATTTTTTTAAATATCTTATTACGTGAGATACAGAAGTAATGTAGAATACTTAAGACCATTTTCGTAAGATTTATTTTAAAAAGTGACTACATATTTAGGAATCTGAAATTTCGGTTTATGTTCCTTATCCTCAATTTAACTAACAAATACTGAAAACGCCCTTTTTTTATGTAGCTGAAGGGCTACCGTTTGATCACTATCACACCCGAAGGTCACCCATCAAACTCATGACCGCGACGGACGTTACTTAACTGAGCTGTTCTGTTAAGAGCGGCTAAGCAAACTTGGCTACTAGCGCTTCATGAATTTTGAGTCTGTTATTTTCTATAACATGCTATTGCAATGAGGAACTTTAAAATGCAAGGCGTTCCTATTAATCCTGACTCGCACTTACTTTCCCACTATTAATTATAATAATTAGAACTGGCTTTAAGTACACGCTGTCTTGGGCACCCTATTTCTAGCCGAAGTTTCCTGCTCTAATTTTTACCGTCATGGGGGAATGGGGGGCAGACCGTGCGCGGCGATCAACCAGACTACTACACTTCATCTGATCGAATGAAGTGTTTTTTGAAACCCTCTCGGAATGATGTCGGTACCATTCTATTTCTAAATATGATTACAAGCACTATCGCATGCTAAGCGAAAATCATATTTTACAAATTATTGGAGTACAAAACTATAAGCCGGATGCCTAAACTGGTTTAGGAATCCCGCGAAATCGGAGGACGCGGGTTCGATTCCCGCCAGGGCAATTTTTTGTGATACAAGGATGTGTAAAATATTAAGTATCTATTTATCAATGTGCCTATACCTGGATGACTTGTAATACTGAAGAGTATGAAATAACTTGTGAACTCAGAACATACGAGGATGGATTGAAAAGTTCGCGGCCTAACACATAAATACTTGAACTATTTTAATGTAACTGACTTCATTCGATTTGCTTACTATTATCCGGTATATTACTTTTCTCTATGCTTACTATCTGGTTGTCGGGATCTGTGCTCTACGGTGTAGCGTCAAGTCGTGGATTTTTGGTTAAATTTTTCAAATTTAATTTTCCTGATAAATTATTCTTATTTTTAGACCAGAGTAGCTGCATTATAGTATATTAGTATAAATATTATTTGTAGATTGGTATCTTAGCTTCATACTCATCAAGATGAATGAACCCCCTGATCCTGGTGGAACATTAGCTATTGTAAAACCTCCTTCTCCAGGCGCGTTTGAATCAATAACAATGTCTGTTGATGATCTACCATATGAAACAGTAATTCGTAAGCGTTCGAAAGCGAAAAAAGCACGAAAGATTAATACAGATCATTCTCGTTCCGAGTCAGAGTCGTCCAATGACACACTCATATTAAAATCAGATGTAGTTCTCCAACCTGGTCAACACTCTCTCCCTGATTCAGTTTCCTCTGTCAGAGATCCAAACACCCATATTGACCAACAAATAGCCCCTTCTGTCCCTCTGCCTGATTCCCCTCGAGTTTCTCCACTCCTATCACAAAATTCTTATGTCCCAACTGGTCGCCAGTCATATGGCCCAAATGATCGTGGTCCATTTACGGTACATGTACAGAGAAATGAATCGTCTCCAACTGCTGGCACCTCGTTAGCGTTACATCCGGTAACGTTTGGCAGATTTTTATTTAGTCGTTCCAGAGAATTTGAAGGAGTTATAGATGGTTCCATCAAAAGCGTCGGTCGAAATAGAATTTCTTTAGATTTTCACTCGGCTGCCTGTGCCAATAAATTTATGGATTCTCCGTCTCTATCTCATAATAAATTTAAAGCTTTCATTCCATCCTTTATTATAACGAGATTAGGCATTGTCCGTGGCATCCCAATCGATATGTCTCCCGAAGAAATTATGACAGAAATGAAGGTTCCCAATGATTGTGGTCCCATAATTAAAGCTCGTCGTCTTAATTTTAAAGTTATCATAGAAGGATCTACACATTGGAAACCTTCTCAAACGGTCGTATTGACTTTTGATGGCCAAGTCTTTCCCTCACGAGTTTTTTTGGGTTATAACTCAATTCCTGTTGAGTTATACTCTTTACCTACCATACAATGTTATCAATGCTGCCGATATGGCCACACCAAGACTCAATGCCGCTCAAAACCCACCTGTTTTAAATGTGGTCTAAACCATTTAGCAGATTCCTGTGAAAAAGATGTTGATAGTGCAAAATGCATATGGTGCGATGGTAATCATTTCGCTACCAATAAATGTTGTCCGGAATATCAAAGACAAAAAAATATTAAACTTGTCATGTCTGAAAAAGCTATATCGTATGCTGAAGCTTCAAAAATGGTTCCTGTGTCTAAATCATCGTATGCTGAAATTGCCGCACCCTCTGTAACATCTTTTCCTCCGCAAAATCGCTCTATTAAAAATTTGACAATTGAACCATCTAAAGTTCATTATAAGAAAAAAGTTTCCAAAACTGTACATGTCTCTCCTACTTCCCGTGTTGGGTATGATCGGGCTGCCCACTTAAACATAATAAGGAATGATTATGATGCTCCCTCCGAAAATGGCTGTGCCCTCCCTAATCCTATAGGTAAAAATTCTGAAATGCCTACTGTTCCTGATATTATAGCAGAGCTCATAAAGCTTTTAAATTTGTTATCAACTGTTATGTGTAATTCTTCTTCCTCTTCCCCAAACGCTTTACCGTCCAACGATGCCTTCAACTTGAATACTCTTTTCTCTCTTTTCCAAAATGGATCCCTCCGACAGGATCCTCCAGTGGAACTGTCGTAGTTTAAGCAATAAAAATACTGATTTAATATTTTTAATTAATAAATACAAACAATGCATCCTGTCTTTCTCTGAGACATGGCTTAGACCTGATTCCCTTTTTAGGTTATCTGGCTATGTTGATGTACGAAGAGATCGACAGGATGGTTGTGGTGGTGTTGCTCTTTTTTTAAAAGATAATATGTCATTTTCCCCTATTTCAATTCCTTCTCAGATTGGCTTTGAAGCTGTGGCTGTCCGTACAAAATCTTTTGTAATAATTTCCTTATATATCTGCTCTCCTTCCATATCTATTATCCGTAAGCTTATCCCGATTCTTAACTCCCTTCCTAGACCTCTCCTAGTCCTTGGCGATCTTAATTGCCACCATACTGTTTGGGGCTGTGGTATTTCAGATTCTTCTGGAGTTTTTCTATTAGATTCCCTTGATACTCTCAATCTGTGTATTCTTAATGATGGTTCTCCTACAAGAAGAACCCGCCCAAACGAATTTCCTAGTGCAGTTGATCTATCTCTCTGCTCTCCAGATCTTGCATCTCTTTTGTCATGGCACGTTCTGCTTTCAACTCATGGCAGTGATCATTGTCCTATTATTCTAAATATTTCAATAAATTTGGCTCCAACAGTCTATCGAAATTCACCTCTTCTTAAATATATTTTAAATGACAATGCTAACTGGGATAAATTTAATGAAATTGCAGAGATCAATATTTCTAAACTACCCGTGATTAAAATCAATAACATTAAAATTTGTTCGGAGGGCCTTGCTAAAGCTCTTTTAGATTGTGCTGATATGTCTTTCTATATTAAAAAAAGTAGATCGAGTAAAATACCTTCTCCTCCATGGTGGGATAAGGAATGCTCGGAGGCAATTAAATTTCGTAATGAAACTGAAACTACCTTTTGCCTCTCCATGACAAAAGAGAACTTCATGCTATTGAACAAAGTGATTGCTCAATCAAAACGTCTCTTCCACACCAAAAAATTCCATGGTTGGAAATCTTTTTGTTGCTCTATAGGCCCGCATACTCCACTATCAATTATTTGGAATAAAATTCACAGATATAGAAGAGCTTGGTGCCCTCCTCACCGTCGTTGTTGCCCGAGTCAGTCTTGGGCTGACTCGTTTATGGACAAATTAGCGCCTCAATATTGTCCTCTAACTGATGAACTTCCTTCTCATTTTACCTATAGTTCTAACGACGTTTTAGATCAGCCTTTTTCTATCGTAGAACTGAAAAACGTATTGAAATCGGTTAAAGATTCTGCTCCAGGTATGGATGGCATTCCTTATTCCTTTTTTTCTAAGGCTAATGACTGTGTCCTGAATTATTATTTATGCCTTGTTAATTCTATATTTGATTCTGGCTATGTCCCTGATAGCTGGAAATCGCAATTTATTATTCCTATTCTCAAACCTAACAAAGATCCAGATGATCCATATTCTTACCGTCCTATTGCTCTTTCATCTGTTTTAGCTAAAATAGCTGAACACCTAATAAAAAATCGACTTGAGTGGTATGTTGAATATTATGAATTACTTGCTAAATCTCAGTATGGTTTTAGGAAAGGAAAAAGTACCATGGATAGTCTTAGTATATTCACTACAGATATAAGACTTGGTTTCTCTCGTGGTGAATCTATTGTCGGAGCTTTCCTTGATATATCTGCTGCTTACGATAATGTCCAACTTTCAATACTAAAAAGTAAATTAATTAAATTAAAAATTCCTGTTAAATTAAGAAATTTTATTATGAACCTTTTGACGGAGAGATTTATATTTTTCCGCTGTGACAATCCTTCTATTTCACCGAGTAGAGTTATCTGGCGTGGTTTACCCCAAGGATCGGTGCTTAGCCCTCTCTTATACAATATTTATACGTATGATTTAGAGTCATCTGTTGGTCTTTGTCGTATTTTACAATATGCTGATGATATTCTCATTTATAATTCCAATAACAAAATCGATGTGGCAAGTGACTGTCTCTCTGACTCGCTAAAGCAATTGAATGTTTGGCTTAGCGAAAATGGTTTGGAACTCTCTCCTTCTAAAAGTAATATTGTACTCTTTACCCGTAAAAGAAACCCCCCTCCTATCAATATTTTCATTAATAATTGTCAAATCTCAGTTAGAGAATCAATAAAATTTCTAGGTCTTGTTTTAGATAACAAGTTAAATTTTCGTCAGCATTGTGAATACATTATCCAAAAATGTGAAAA
This sequence comes from Plagodis dolabraria, assembly GCA_963854805.1. Lineage (NCBI taxonomy): Eukaryota > Metazoa > Arthropoda > Insecta > Lepidoptera > Geometridae > Plagodis > Plagodis dolabraria. Next base: position 36,746,700 of record OY978441.1, on the reverse strand, counting down.
AAACATCAACGTTCTAAGATGCTTATCCGGTGTTTGGTGGGGAGCCCATCCTTTTAACTTAAAACTTTTATACAATGCAATTATTCGAAGCGTCTTAGACTATGGATGCTTTCTTTTGGATCCTGCTAACAAACTAAGCCTTAGTAAACTTGATTTGATTCAATCGAAAGCTCTTCGTATTATCACAGGAGCTATGAAGTCTTCTCCAGTCAATGCTCTCCAAGTTGAGTGTGTTGACCCTCCCCTTCACCTTCGTCGTCAATTCCTTGCTAACAGATTCTTTTTCCGATTTATCCAATTCTCTAATCATCCTTTGATTCCAAAATTACAACTGCTTCATCAATATGTCAACTCTACTCGTTTTTGGAGATGTAAACATTTTCCCTTGCTTGTTAAGAGTTACGTTATTTTTAATTTCTTAAAAGACCCTGTTTATCGTTCTCAAAAGCTTCCAATGTTCAATTATGAATTTAATGTAATTATATCTCAACCTCATATAATTTTAGTATTTGATATTTGTAAAGGTGACCTTTATGCAGATGAATACTTCCGCGAGCTACTTAAAAGAGATTGGCGTGATTGGCATACAATATTCACAGACGCTTCAAAACTTTCACCAGTTGGCTGTGTTGGTTATGGCATTTTTCATGCTCAATACGATATCGTTCAAAAAGTCAAATGTCCACCTGTGTTACAAACTATAACTACAACCTCTTTTATACTTCCTTCTAATTTAAACTATGTCATGTGACTTTTCTGATTTAAACTGTCATTCAATATTTACTTTCTTACTAATAAATATTGCTAATTAAAATACATGTTTTACATTATTAAATTGGCGACGAGATGGACGCCGAACAATTTGCTAAATTCCTAGATGTTCAAAACAAGCAACAGGAACAAATTTCACAACTAATTGCACTTTTAGTCACAACGTCTACGAGCCAACATGTACATGATGTATCGACTAGCAGCGTGACGAGCGCTTGCCTTTCATCACAACCCTCTAACAAGATGAGTATACTCAAGAACTTTGATATGAACAAATTTAACCCAGACGATAACTGTCGGGTGGAAGATTACATCGATTATTTCGAAACAAAGTGTACAATTCACAAAATTGACGACGAGAACCTTAAGAAAGACATACTTCTGAATTGTTTCACACCAGAAGTATTTAGGGAAGTAAAAACTGGATTAGCACCCAGATTCGACACAAGTAAGTACATTGATATACGCACAAAACTTTTGGATCTCTATCGTGTAAAAAAAACAAGGTACAGAGCATTGACAGAATTTTGGTGCTGTATTAGAGACAGAAATGAAACAATGGAACATTACGCTAATCAATTAAAGGCATTAAGTAAAGATTGTGGCTACGACGGATGTTTTTTAGAACGTCAACTTAGAGACCGATTTGCAACAGGCCTAAACCATGTTGAGCTAGAAACGGATTTAAAACAGAAATGGCCTGATTTAACGGAAACACACGAAGGCCAAATGAAAGAGGTAACATTTTCACAAATTTTTGCAGTTGCACAATCTCGTGAACAAGCCGAACATGACACATTTTCATCAAACATAAAGAAGATTAAAAAAGGCGTATCAAAAACTAGCTATCAACATCCAATGAACTACAGAAGGCCGTGGAAGTTACAGTCGAATCAGTGTTATCGATGTGGTAAACACAACAAACATGATTTTTCAAGCTGCCCAGCTAAACATCATACTTGTCAAGAATGCAATACAGACGGACATTTTGAAACGTGTTGTATAAAAACTGGTCAAGCTTACATCATGAAACTTAACAAGGAACCAAAGAATAAACATAACCATAAGTTACAAAAGATAACAAAGAACGACTCATCATCGTCTGACAGTTCTTTGGAAGACAGTGACGAAAAAGATGTCAATTTCGTATGTAACGTAACAAAAAAACAAAACAAAGATTGTAAAAGGATCGATGTCATAATAAACGACAAGAAATGCACGATGGATTGGGATCCAGGATCAGCATATTCTATAATAAGTACAGCATTTTGGAAAAAAATTGGGTCACCACCCTTAACAAGAGCACCAAAGCTTAAAGCATACTGCAATTATAAACTTAAATCTAAAGGCCTCACAGACGTTACAGTGGAAATTGAAGGCAGACAGAAAATATTACCAGCAGTGGTTATGAAAGACGCCAACCCAATGCTTTTTGGATTACAATGGAGTGAAATGTTTGAGATGGAGTTTCCTAAAGCTGTTTATTCTATTAAAAGCAGATCACCTATAAGTCTTAAAGAAGTATTAGACAACCATGCTCAATTATTTGATGGTAAATTGGGCAAAGTAAACGATTACCAAGTTAACATTCACGTTAAACCAGATGCAAAACCTGTACATTTACCAGCACGTCCCATAAAATTTGGTATTAAAAGAAACATTGAACAAGAAATGGATCGTCTTGTATCTGAAGGTATTATAGAGAAAGTAGACCCCAATTTAACACCAGTAGAATGGGCGACACCCACAGTTAATGTTGTAAAACTAAATGGAAACATAAGAATTTGCGGAGATTATAAGACAACACTTAACCCTGTTTTAGTGAAACATCTACATCCTGTTCCACTGTTTGATCAATTACGACAGAACTTGAAACATGGCAAAATATTTTCAAAAATAATAATAATAATAAATATTTTTATTGTTCAAAAAAAGTGAATATTAAACATACATAGACAAAAACTTTAAAAATATATATAGTCTTATTAGGTACATATTTACTTACTTATTTAAGTTAGGTAGGTTGTACAAATATAAGTATCAAGGAAAACATTGCATAAAATGATAGTCAAAGAATATTTTACTATGTACTTACTTACTAGGTATCTATAAATTTTTTTTAAACAAAGTTGTCTACATGTCACTCTAGCCCCCACACTAGGATACCCTGTGTTGTGGGTGGACTAGTCTCTTCCTAGCACAGTAATATTTGTTGCAGATTAAGTTTGGAATAAACTGTGGTTGGTTGGTAGATTTACAATTAATTTGGCAAAGAAAGAACAAAGAAGGGTACCTAACTTGTATATATAATATAAAAATATCCACTCAATTATTAGTAAAAACCAAAACAATATCAATTCAAACTAAGAAAAATAGAAAGGCATCCCTAATAGTTAGTAATCCCTAATATATATTTTATTATTAAGCAGATACGTAGGTACATACCAAGTCTTAAGGTACAAAATGTCCAAATGAATATTTTACATCATTACGTCGCAATCGTCTTCATCGAATCACTTTTTAATTTACGAACTATACACTATGGGCGAACATCAATCATTTGGTAGGTATTAGTCCTTAGCTAATATTCTTTATGTACAGATTATTCGTTATAATTTTTGTTTCACAAACATCTACTGTTTACTACAAGATACAAAACAAAATACTGTCTTAGATCAAAATAGACCTACAAGATGCATATCTTCAATTTGAAATATCAGCAGATTCAAAAAAATACCTGACAATCTCAACTCACAAAGGCTATTTTCAATACAACCGGATGCCGTTTGGAATTTCGACGGCACCATCAATTTTTCAGCATTACCTCGACAAATTACTTGGTGATCTTCCTAAAGTAGCAGTATATTTCGATGACATTGCAGTGACAGGAGCGGATAAAGATGAGCACTTACATTTACTATCACTTGTTTTTGATCGTATACAACAAGCTGGACTTAAGGTAAATTTAAAAAAATGTTCTTTTTTCCAAACAGAAATCGAATATCTCGGACACACAATTGATCAAAATGGCATACGACCAACAAAAAAGAAACTTGAAGCCATTATTGACGCTGCAGAACCAACCAATTCGAAAGAACTAAAATCTTTTCTTGGTTTGGTAAATTTCTACGAAAGATTTATTCCCCACTTACATGGAATTTGCGCAGATTTACATGAACTCACTAGTTCTCGACACAAATGGCGTTGGACGAATCATTAAAGCCATGTTTTTGAGTCTACCAAAGCATGTATTGCGGTTTCAAAGCCCTTGGTAGCTTTTGATGAGAATAGACAACTGTTTTTAGCATGTGATGCATCAGAAAAAGGTGTAGGTGCAGTACTATTTCATAAAAATACAAACATTGATCAACCCATTGCATTTGCTTCAAGAAAACTTCGCTCTGCAGAATCTAAATACTCAGTTATTGATCGTGAAGCTCTTGCGATACTTTTTGGAATTAAAAAATTTGACCAGTACTTACGTGGAACAAAATTCACCTTAATTACTGATCATAAACCTTTGATACACATTTTAGGTACTCAACGTAATCTTCCGAAATTGGCAAATAACCGACTTGTAAGATGGGCCTTAATAATTGGTAGTTACAATTATGACATTTTGTATCAGAAAGGAGAAAATAATATTCTAGCTGACTGTCTTTCTCGATTACCCAATGTCAAGACCCAGCCTTCTAAAACAGAACGTTGTGTACACAAAATTGAACTTCACCTTTTGGGAAATAAAACGTGTGATTTACATCTATCCGAAGATATTATAAAAGAAAAAACTGCAAAGGATACAATTCTAGCAAAAGTTTTACAGTGTTTAAAAACAGGCTGGCGAGATTCAGAATATACAGGTGAAATGAGACATTTTTTTAGGAAGCGCAATGAACTTTCAGTTGAGAACAAAATCCTTTTGTGGCAAGGTAGATTAGTAATACCTGAATGCTTTCGTCATAAAACCCTAACGTATCTTCACCGAGGGCATCCTGGAATATCAGCGATGAAAGCACTCACTCGTTTTTACGTCTGGTGGCCATCTATGGATGAAGAGATTGATAAATTTGTTAAAATGTGCAATCGCTGTCAAGCAAGCCGTCCACACAATCCTGAATTACCAGTCTTTTCATGGTCAGTGCCAGAACAAGTATGGGAAAGGATACACATTGATTTTGCGGGACCATTTCAAGATACCTACTGGCTAGTATTATGTGATGCCCTATCAAAATGGATTGAGATAAGACCCATGAAGCGTATAACAACTAAAAATTTGAACTCAATTCTAGACGATATATTTTGCACATTCGGATCTCCTCGAATGATCGTATCTGATAACGGTCCTCAATTCACCTCTTTAGAATTTAAGGACTATTGTAAGAGTCAAGGCATTTTGCATGTAACATCTTCACCTTACCACCCATGCACTAATGGCCTAGCAGAAAGACTTGTAAGGACTTTCAAGTCAAGAATGTCATCTAATGAAGAGAATCAATCAAAACAAGCACTTAAAGAGTTTCTCTTCACTTATCGGAATACTCCCCATAGTACTACTGGAAAATCACCTGCACAGATGATGTTTGGACGGCAGCTAAATTGTTTGTTGTCTAATATTAGACCTGACAAGAGGAAAAAGTTACAATATCAACAAATAAAAGAAAATATTAATGTATCTTCATCAATGACCCCCAGTTTTTCACCAGGTGATAGTGTATATGTCAGGACACGACAAGATAAGGAGTGGCAAGCAGGGTCTGTGGTTACACGTACAGGCAAATACTCGTATGTTCTTACCACACCAAGAGGAAAAGAGCTACGGCGTCATGCAGATCATATTCGCACACGAATACCTTCACCTTTACCATATACAGATAGCATCCGTACATTGATGCCTACAGAGGTGGAATCGGCACGAAATTTAGCATCATTACCTCACACCTCTGAAAGTTTTAGAAATGCTGACGAAACGGCTAGAGCCTTAACATCAACAAATAAATCACCTTCTATTGAGTCACCAATATTGTTATCGCCTCAGTCACATGATATTTCTGGAGCATCTTCTTCTCCTATTGGGTCCACTTTTAATACTCCCATTTCGGATATGTCTACTCCAAGTCCTGTGACTGTACCACCGCGCCGAAGTCAACGTACGGTGAAGCCGCCTCGGCGACTTATTGATGAATTGTGATTATTTCAGAGCTCACTTTAGGGTGGGACGAATGTTACAAACTATAACTACAACCTCTTTTATACTTCCTTCTAATTTAAACTATGTCATGTGACTTTTCTGATTTAAACTGTCATTCAATATTTACTTTCTTACTAATAAATATTGCTAATTAAAATACATGTTTTACATTATTAAAACCTGAATCATCTGTTTTTACTGGGGAATGTTTGGCTATCCTTGAGGCTATTAAATATATCCTTCTCTTTAAACTGCATCGGTCTATTATATTTTCTGATTCTCGGAGTTCTCTCCAATCATTACTTGCGAACCCTTTTTCTTCTAATGCACACAACCCAATTTTATTTCAAATTAAAAGTTCTATTGCTGAATGTTATACTAAGGGTTTTGACGTTATTCTTGCTTGGATACCCAGTCATGTTGGGATTTCTGGCAATGAACGAGTTGATAAAGTTGCTAAAGATGCAGTTGTTTGTGGAGATAAGGTTCCTTTTATTAATTACTGCCATGACTTATTATGTCTTCCAAAATCTTATTTATCAAAATCTTGGTCATTACATTGGAGAACCAGTAGTCGGTCAACTGGATCTGGTTTTGCTAAAATGCAACCTTTGATTCCGAACAAACCGTGGTTTGCCCGGATAAAGTTAAGCAAACGTTTTACATCATGAATAGATTCAGGCGTTACTTTGCGGAAATCCATATTTAATAATAACAAATACTTTTAAAAGTATCCTAATAAACATTAAATAATATTTAAATAAAACACTTTAAAAAGCATAAAATTATATATCTAGTGACAATTCCGCCTAATTTTCCTGTTATCTACGTGACGTCATAAACATCACGCAGCCTAACCGGAAGAATACCCGACTAGTTTCGCTTCTAAACGAAGCATCTTCAGGAGGTCTTGACTTACCGAGCGCACGATCGAGACTAAGACCCCGAGACAATATAGATAACAGGAAAATTAGGCGGAATTGTCACTAGATATATAATTTTATGCTTTTTAAAGTGTTTTATTTAAATATTATTTAATGTTTATTAGGATACTTTTAAAAGTATTTGTTATTGTTTTACATCATCATTAATCCGTATGAGGTTGGGTCATTGTTGTACTCCTACTCATTTAAAAAAGATTCATGTTAAAGATTCTTCTATATGTGAATGTGGTTTGGATGAGGGGGATCTCAATCATATATTCTTTTCATGTCCCCTTTATAACCATGTAGCGTTTTATTTATGCCTTGAATCTTTAAAAGTTTCCTTTCCAACTTTTATCGTCTAATAATTTTGATATATATAAAATTTTATCTGACTTCCTCTCTCTCAATAATATTCACTTATAATAAGTTATATTTATATCATGTTAATTTTAATCATTCCTTATTCAATATGTAATACTTTGTACTTCTCCTTATATAAAAATTATTTATATGTTAGTTATTTTCTATCCTATATGATATTATATAACCACGTTAGTTATTCTGGTCATCACTTTTTAATAGCAAAATTTTGTCTGTTATTGATTTAATTCTTGACGTGAAACTGGCACAAATGTCAATTTGACAATTGCCACATTAAAAAAAAAAAAAAAAAAAGTAAAAAAAATATCTGGTTGTCACATTGTAAAATTTTATCGGGTGAATGTGACGTTGTAGGTCGATGGTCTAATGTCGGATATGTTTGAAAATTATAAAAAATGGAAAAAAATGTTATATTAATATTTTTATGGCTGTAATCAGTTGAAAAGTGCCTACAAGCGTGTTGACTGTGTGTTGGTTAGTGTATCGGTCGCTAAATATTGCATATTTTTTTTAATTGGTTTAGATTTATTTTGCCGTAAATTTTTTTATAAACAAGTGAATGCCCGTTTGAGAAAATCTCATTTTTCTTCGGAAAAATGAGCGTTAGTTCGGATTTGTGGAGTGATCCTCCGGACGAACCTCCTGAGATCCTCATGGATCTTCAATCTTCTGGGGAGTCTCGTAAAAGACCCCGAGACAATATAATAGAAGACAGTTCCATCCCAAAAAAAACAATAGTGAATCCTGCATCTTCTACACAACATGTATACACTGTACCACAATTTCAACAGCCCAAAGACTTACGATTCGACGAAACAGACTTAGGCCCGTTTGTGGTTCATATTACGAGGTTGGTTTCTGATCCTACTTCAGGCTCATCTATGAGACTTAAAATTAGCCCAAATGTTATACAATAATAAGGTATGTGGTATTACTGGTGAGGGAATTAAGTCTATTGGCCGTAATAAAGCGTCAATTGAATTTAAAACCGCTAATGATGGTAATAATTTTTTAAACGGATCATTCTTGTCCAGTAACAAATTTGAGGCAAAAATTCCTACGTTTCAAGTAACTCGGATGGGCATTATAAAAGGAATTCCAACTGAATGGTCCATGGAGGAGTTGGTAAACGCCTTACATTGCCCTTCTGGATGTGGTCCAGTCCTGAAAGCGCGAAGACTTAACCGAAAAACGTATGTTGACAACAAGCCTGTTTGGGTGCCCTCCCAGACAGTCTGCATAACTATGAAAGGCAGACTTATCCCCAAAAAAATATACTGCTTTAATGCCGCAATAGCTGTAGAGTCTTATCAACTCCCATCCATACAATGTTTGGCTTGCTGCAGATTTGGACATATCCAAACTGCGTGTCGTTCCAAAGTTCGATGCTTCAAATGTTCTCAACCACATTTAGGATCCTCATGTCCAACTATAGAAGCTGAGGCAACTTGTGTTTTCTGTTCCGGCAGGCACTTCGCTATCGACAAAAAATGTCCCGAACACGGGAGACAAAAAAATATTAAGTCATTGGTTTCCGACGAAAACATTTCTTACAATGAGGCAGCTGCTCGAGTTCCAACTGTGAATCGCCGCTTATATGCTGATATAGTCAGTTCCAATCCAGCTCCATCTCCCCAAAAATCTCAGAATGTATCTTATAGAAAAACAGTGATCACCCCTCAACGTCCTACTCCAGCACTAGGCAAATCTTATGACAAAGTTACTCATGATAACATAATTGGAACTCCATCTTCGTCCGTTGGCAACGGTTGTTGTCTGAAATCAGATAATTGTCCTCCTTCTCAATCTGAAAACCTTCTTGAGTTACTATCTTATACTCTTCTAAATATGATCTCTAAGTTTGATGATGCTTTACCGAACAATATCCTGCAGATTCTGCAAAAAATTTCCTCAGTTACAAACTCTCAACATGGATCGGTTCCTTCAATGGAATGTCAGGAGTGCCCGCCTCCGAAAGCCTGAACTAATTTATTTGATCAATAAGTATAAACCCGTCGTTGCGGCCATTTCTGAGACATGGTTTAAGCCTGACACCATTTTTCGGCTGCCTGGCTATGCCTGTTTCAGAGATGACCGTGACGACGGGTGGGCAGGTTGCGCCCTCCTCATAAAAAAAACTATTCCATACTCTCTTCTCCCTCTTCCACCTCACAGTTGTAACTTTCATGTTGTTGCTGTGAGATGTTCAGATATTTCTTTTGTTTCCATTTATATCCCTCACCCTAACGCTTCAATAATATCAGAACTGTCTCCTATATTTTCCTCTATTCCTCCTCCTGTAATCATCCTTGGTGATTTTAATTGTCATCATCCTATCTGGGGTTGTCCTGTGTCAGATTCTTTTTCATCCAATTTGATTGATTTAATGGATGATTATAATTTATGTCTTCTAAATGATGGCTCCCCTACACGTTCTGTTTCTCCTCTTCAAAATCCTAGTGCTGTAGACCTATCCTTTTCTTCTCCTTCTCTGGCTTCACAATTGTTTTGGTCTGTTCTTCCAAATTCTCATGGGAGCGACCACTTTCCTATTCTCATTTCCACCTCATTTCAAAGTTCATCATCCCCTCCCTTACCACCTCTTCTAAAATACAGACTTGCCAATGCTGACTGGAACAAATTTTCATCCATTCTTGACTCCAAAGTTGCTGAACTTCCACCTGTCGATAATCATAATTATTTGCTACTTTATTCAAAATTTGTTGATGCTATTATTGAAACCGCAGATTCAATAATTCCTTTAAAAAAACCTTTCTCTGGTATTCCTTCCCCTCCTTGGTGGGATTCAGAATGTACTTCTGTTGTCAAAGAACGTAATAAGGCAGAGAAATATTTCAATGAAAATATTAGCATAGAGAATTATCTTCTTTTCAAAAAAGTTTTAGCCAGATCTATTAGGTTTTTATCGAAAAAAAAAAAAATACTTGGATAAAATTCTGTGAGAGTCTTTCACCCCGTTCCCTTTCTTCAATTGTTTGGCGGAAAATTAAAGCATTTCGTAACTTTAGAAATGATCCCCGCCCGACTCCTACTAATGATACTTCTTGGTTAGAATCATTCATAGATAAATTAGCTCCTCCATTTGTTCCTTCCCAGGAATTTATTTCTTCGACGCCTGTCAATTTTCCTTTTTCATCTATGGATGGTCCCTTTTTATTTGATGAACTTTGTACTACATTAAATCATCTCAAAGATTCTGCTCCAGGATCAGATGGGATCCCATATTCATTTATATGTCGTTCATCTACTGCTACCAAAATATATTTTCTGAGCTTAATTAACAAAATTTATGAAAATTGTAACATTCCTGAAACCTGGAAACATCAAATAATAATTCCAATTTTAAAACCCGGTAAAGACCCATTAAGTCCGTTGTCATATAGGCCAATCGCATTATCATCAGTGATGATAAAAATCTTTGAAAACCTTCTTAAAATTAGGCTGGAATGGTTATTGGAACAACGGGAAATTTTATCGAAGTCTCAATTTGGATTTAGGAAAGGTTTTGGTACAACTCATAGTCTTAGTATATTCATGTCTGATATACGTATAGCTTTTTCTAGAAAAGAAAATTTAGTTGCAGTCTTTTTAGACATTACAGGTGCTTATGACAATGTTCTTATTCATGTCCTTAAACAAAAAATGATTCAGCTTAATTTGCCAGCGAGGATGACTCATGTTATATGTAGTCTCTTAATAGGTAGACTTATATCTGTCAGGTTCCAAAATACACTTTCTTCACCAAGGTTGATTTGGAAGGGTTTACCTCAAGGGTCTGTTTTGAGCCCTTTATTATATAATTTATACACTTATGACCTACATCAAAGTGTAGATTCATTTTGTGAAATACTGGAATATGCTGATGATATAGCTCTATATTATGCTTCTGGCTCTATGTCAGATTTGGTATCGCGTCTTAATACAGCTCTTATGTATCTCAATGAATGGTTAAAAAATCATGGACTATCCTTAGCTTCAGATAAAAGTAAAGTGGTATTTTTTTCTAGGAAGAAATTAATTCCTGATCTTCAAATTTATATAGGTGATTTTTGTCTTGATATTAGTAATAAAGCAAAATTTTTAGGGCTTATTTTAGACTCTAAGTTATCAGGTTCTTGCCATATTGACTATATAAGAAATAAATGTGAAAAGAATATAAATATTCTTCGTGCTTTGTCTGGGGTTTGGTGGGGTTCACATCCATACAGTCAAAAACTTCTTTATAATGCCATCATTAGAAGCCATTTGGATTATGCTTCATTTCTCTTAGAACCATGCAGTAAAATCTCATTAAGATCCTTTGATTCAATCCAACACAAATGTCTTCGTATAATTTCTGGTGCTATGAAATCTTCTCCTATAAATGCTCTTCAAGTTGAATGTGTTGAAGCCCCTCTTTATCTTCGTCGACAATTACTCAGTGATCGTTTCTCTTTTCAAGCTGCTCAATTTTCTCTTCATCCAATTTTGAATAGACTTCACTGTCTTTCTATTCTATTTAGGTCTTCAGACTATTGGCGTAATAAAGACTCTTCTTGTCTTTTAAATTCTTTTAATAAATTATCAAGTATGACTTTTTCGTTATATCAATTTCCTATACATCCTCTTTTTAGTTTTCCCTACGATTGTTTAATATATAGACCAAATATTCTCTTACATTTTGGTATTGACAAAGATTCCCCTGGAGCTGATAAAATTTTTCATGACACTATGAATCGTCAATGGCCGAATTGGATGGCTATATTCACCGATGCATCTAAGTTAACAGATAATGGATCGACTGGTTCTGCGGTTTGGATTCCTAAATTCAGGATAGTTCTGAGTCATAAATGTCCTCCTTATTCATCTGTATATTCTGGTGAATCAATCGCCTTATTAGAAGCCGTCAAATATGTAGAATCCCGTAAATTAAATAAATCTATAATATTTTCAGACTCTCTAAGTTGTTTGCAAGACATTAATAAATTCCCATTTAGATCTAAAGACCTCTTACACACCAACCTAAAAATTAGAGAAATCCTTTACAGATGCCACTCTTCTGGAATCGAGGTAGCCCTTGCCTGGATTCCAGGTCACTGTGGTATTGAGGGTAATGAAAATGCAGATTATTATGCTAAGCAAGCCGTTGAAATAGGCCTGGACACGTATTCAAAAGGATTTTCCAGAGACCTACGCACTTTAGCGGAAAGAAATCTTCGAGAAAAATGGTCTGAAATTTGGAATAGGACAAGAATGATTAAAGGTAGACATTATGGGGACATTCAGCCAGATATTCCTACTAAGCCATGGTTTTTTAAATATAAAAAGTCTAATAAAATGGTTACCTCTACAATAATCAGATCGCGCCTAGGACATGTTTGCTCACCAGTTTTCCTTTCCAAAATTAGGGTCAGGGACCATTCTCTTTGTGAATGTGGCCTTGAAGATGGAACATTAGATCATATTTTCTTTTGCTGTCCTAAGTTATCTTATTCTCTGTATGATGTTTTAAGTCCTGATATCCCTAGACCTGTTAACTTCAAATGTCTTCTCTCATATGTCTTTACACCGTTTATAAATATTTTATGTAATTTTATTAAGTCCAATAATATTCGTTTATAGATGTTATTATTAGTTTTTAAATACTTCTAAACCTTTATTTTTACTTTATTAGCTTCATAATCCTAATTATTTTTTTATTAATTAACCGCGCATTCTTTATTTAAACCGTACATTGGCCACACTCTGACACTGGCAGAAAAACGCCAAGCTGCGTTTAAAAGCCATCTAAAGAAGAAGAAGAAGAAAATTTTATCGCAATAGCATTATCAGTTTTTAAATTAGACTGAATTTTGTGAGCCTAAGTGCAGCATTTTTAAAGAATGGAGAAAATTGAGCAACGTGCGGTGTTCAAATACCTGTTTTTAAAAAAACTAACTCCAAAAGAGATTCACGAAGACATGTCAACAACATTGGGGGAATCTGCTCCGTCGTATACGACTGTGAAAAAGTGGGTTGCTGAATTTAAACGCGGACGAGAGAGTATTGAAGATGACCCTCGCTCCGGCCGGCCTACGACGTAAGAAAACATCGGGAAAATCTGTGATCTGATATTGGCAGATCAGAGATTGACCATCAGGGAGATTACAGACACTTTTGGTATCTCGTTTGAATGAACACAAAACATCATAGTCAATGAACTTGGATTTTCTAAGGTTTCTGCGCAGTGGGTACCCAGATTGCTTTCAGTTGAACAAAAACGAATACGGCTCACGATTTCTCGCGAATGTTTGGAAATGTTTGAGGCTGATCCACAAGATTTTTTGCCCATATTTGTGACAATGGATGAAACCTGGGTACACCACTACACCCCAGAGTCAAAACAGCAATCCAAGCAGTGGAAAAATCCTGATGACCAGACTCCAAAAAAAGCCAAAGCAATTTTGTCAGCTGGCAAGGTGATGGCGTCAGTTTTTTGGGATGCTAAGGGTGTCATCATGGTGGACTACCTTGCAAAAGGTGATACTATAAACTCGGCTTATTACTGCATCCTTTTACGTCGTTTGCGTGAAACAATTAAAGCGAAAAGGCCAGAAGTACTCAGCAAGAAAGTGTTGTTTCATCAGGATAATGCACGCGTTCACACGTCTGTTGAATCTATGGCTCAAATTCGCGATTGTGGCTTTGAATTACTGCCGCATCCCGCCTATTCCCCTGATTTGGCACCTTCAGACTTTCATTTATTCCCAAACCTAAAAAAACACCTTGGAGGTCAAAAATTTTCATCAAATGAGGAGGTCGAAGCTGCAGTGGGTGACTTTTTTGAAGACCTTAAAGAAACTTTTTTTATGACTGGCATACAGGCGTTGGAAACCAGATGGAAGAAGTGCATTGAGTTAAGTGGAGATTACGTGGAAAAATAAAATTACTTTTGTTTATATTACAAATAGTTTTCTTGCTGTGGCCGCGAACTTTTCAATCCACCCTCGTACCTTGAACCACAGAACATATCCTCTAAGCCAAATGTTATCCATATTACAAGTCAATTTTAGGCATGAACAAAAGCAAACAAATTTGTAGGGATGGTAACAAAAAGGGACAACATACGAACATTATTATTTATTTTCAAGACACATGAATCAACCGCTAACTAGCCATTTGCGTAACATTATCTAAACCGGCGATCCCTGGACCGAGACCGGTGGCGCGGACGCTCACGAGACCGCGACCGGTCCCGATGTCGATCGCGCCGGTCACGGTCTCGGTCTTTCCGGTCCCTATCGCGGTCTCCGCGATCTCGGTCTCGCTCGCGGTGTCTGTCTCTATCGTCACGCTTCGATCTCTCCTTTGGATACCTGAAAACAGCAAAGTAAGTCATAAAATACCTTATGTTTCACCTTTTTTATAGCTGATACGCTAGTCCTTAGAAAAGTGATGATGGTAAGCGGGAACCATGAATAACTGGCTCTCAAGAACAGCTGCCAGACGTTCATTGTTAACGACACCCCTGGGGTGTCGTTAACAAAAAGCATTTGTTGACGACACCACTAACAAATAGTGTTGTTACCCTGCTGTATGTTCGTACCTATACCAAAATAATAAATAAAATAAAAAGAACCTGTAAAGATATTTTTATTTAACTTGATCGAAGCTCAATAATCCTTTCCATGGCATTTCAACTTTTTGTGAGAGGAACATCTCCAATATACTGATCCATCTGCATAATTTTTATGTTTATGATATTTATACTTGCCTAAAAGTAAGGCCACTCCGCCATTGGTATTTATTAATCTGAATTCGGACATTGTTATCCTTTTCTTCGAAAGTTATTGAAAATGTTAGAAATGTCAATATATTGATTAACTTCACAAATGACACATAATTTATCTCTTGAACGTCATAAACGTTATCAGCCAGTGCATTAGAGAAAGAGATAAAAAGATACAATTGCATATGTTTATTAACCATTGAGAGTATACTAGCTCGATAATAAATTCTTAAGCGATAAGTTATCCCAACATTACGGTGGTGTCGTCAACAAATGCTTATTGTTAACGACACCCCAGGGGTGTCGTTTTGGGGGTGTCGTTAACAATGAACGCTGCCAGAACACACTGTTAGTTAAATGTAATCTGTGCTGTTAGATACTTGCTCAACTTGAGGGTGGTAGCTTACCTCACAAGTGCGACAAAAAGAAAAATACAAGGTGGGCAGCTGCGTCTTTTGAAAAACTGCAATTTATGCTGCAATGCCCAAGACGCCTGCCAAGCGTGGGCAATATGGCAAACCCTCTTACGGCGGAGGTATATTTTTAATGGTGGACATTATGGCCATTGATGACGATGATGAGTTTTATCTGGCCAGGGTTATTGTTGCCACCATCATCACAACCAGGGTAACCGCAGATAGCATCCTAGTTGTCTGTTATCCCTTATAATATATTTGATTTTCATTTATTTATTTACACACATATACATATACAGCATTACAGAATTCATTTTCCAAGGCGCTATACACAAAAAACTTAAAAAATATATTATTAAAATGTCAATATCTATATTACAAGTCAAAAATTATTATTTATACATTAAATAATGAGTACAGTATATGTTTCATCCCCCTTGTAATTGTCATCATTCTATATATTATGATTACAAGCACTACCGCGTACTAAGCGAAAATCATAAATTTATATTGGAATACAAAATGTTTTTGCCCCAGGCGGGAAATGAACCCGCTATTAAGCTACCGGGGGTACGGCTGTGTCGCCGAAATTTCGTAGTCCAATAGTATTTCTTAAACCGTCATAGGGGACGGTGCGCGGCCATCAACCAGACTACTAGATTTCATCTGACCGAAAGAAGTGTTTTTTCAAACACTTAACTCTCGGAATGATGTCGCTACCCTTCTATATTTCTATATATTATGATTCCCGCCCGGGGCAAAAACATTTTGTATTCCAATATAAATTTATGTCATCATTCTGTCTGCGGTGTGTCTTTTCAGCCAGGGATGTAGCTGGCGCCATTGTGAGTAGTTGCGGCTTTATAATCGCCTACTTTTCATAGTGCTCTGCTAACCGTTTGACTTATAATGAGTTTAAACATAGCTTTCATCCACTTTATCCTCCAAGCCTGCCCCAGTCATTAAAGTATTGTGTGATTTGTGTCGAACCAGCCAATATGTAGGGAGTGCACGCCGCGGTAGACTTGCTGCAGGTTCATCGGCGCTATTTGACTGATGTATATAGCATGTTCGTTAAAAATAGTGAATTGATGTGTAAAACGTACCTTTCGTCCCCATAATCACGTTTGTCCCTGTCATCATGTTCTCTCCGGTCTGCGTCCATCCGGCCAGGGTTGTAGCTAGTGCCGCCACCGCCACCGCCTGCCGCATTTCCGCGGAAGTTTTGTTGCGTGTTCGTCGGCGCTTTTTGTCTGTTGTGATCTGCTAACCTGTGTTTGAGACCTGAGTTTTAATTCAATGAATATACTTCGATCTAGAGTCAGACTGTCGCAACCGAGATATGTCGTTAAATAACCATATCAGCAAGATGATAATCATATTCAGATGTAGAAGATGAAGCCCCGTGAAAGATACATGGAGCTGTTCACGGTTTGATTTCAGGAGAGGAAAGCCAAAATACATGAGATTTTAGATCAAATATTTAGTTGGTAAGTGCCATACGGTACATTCATATTTGTACTTGTTATGGCCTGGGGACTAACATAAAGTGGGACACCTGATCATAGTTCATCTTGCCACATTGTATTTTACAAAAATATGAAATTATAGGCAGCTATATAAAATAATAAGATTTTAGCACTAATAAATTAGTCACATAGAGCAAAATTATATTTCTTCATAATTTTACTAAATAACATATTATTAAAATATAAATAAATCATATAATTTCAACACAGATAAAGAAAATCATTGAATAAAATTAAATTCCCGTTGACCATAAGAACCTGAAACAGATATTTAATTAGCTTCATTTTATGTATAAAATACTACAGTTAGCACTCTCTGCACCGCAGTTTTTGCGGTGCAGAGAGACAGTAAATACAATACTTCTGGAAGAAGAGACCTTGTTCTGTGAGCTTAAGGACCGCTGCGACCGCGAGAAAAATATAGTGTTTGTGGGAATACCGGAAAGAAATGACACAGATTTCACTTCTAGGCGAAACCATGACGATAATGAAGTCACAAAAATACTTAAGATCCTCTATGAAGACTGTCCTAAGCCTACCAAATGCATGTGTCTAGGAAAATACGCACTCCATAAAGACCGTCCACTAAAAGTTTTCTTTCATGATACATATACACCAAAAGTTTTATTACGCCACAAACGGAAACTGCCCAAGGACATCCTGATTTACAGTGATAAAACTCCTTCTCAAAAACAGTACCTGCAGTCTCTAAAGGAGGAACTAAAATCCCGTGAAGAAATCGGAGCACAAGATCTCGTCATTAAATACATAAAAGGAGCGCCACAAATTGTGCTAAACAAAACAAAACTGGTTAGCGCTCCTCCACTTGTTACTCACTCATCAGATGATAATAGTAGGATAAAATATTCAATAGTAAATAAATACGAGGATATTCTAGTGAACCCTCTTCCTTACGTTTGTTTTACGCTAATCTGCGCAGTATGCGAAAATCCGGTAAGTTTGATGAGATTCAGTGCGTAATCAAAGACATACCAACTACTACCCATATTTTAATTTTTACTGAAACATGGATAACTCAGAACAGGATGCTAAGCTATATAAACTACCAAACTATGAGCATATAGCGAACTTTCGTCAAACCAGCAGAGGAGGTGTGTCGATTTTTGTACACAATAGTTTAAAATATGATATAACAGAAAATCTTATTGAAAACGGAAATCAATATTTATGGATTCATATAAATAAACTGTCTTTAAGCATCGGAGGAATTTACAGTCCAGGAGACAATAATTTGACTGATTTTCTCGAAATATACACATCGCAGTTAGAGCAAAGGAGGCGAGCTGTGATCATAGGTGATTTTAATGTCGATTTACTTACCACTGACCAAGATAAGAAGAAGTACCTCTGCGATTTAAAAGAAACCGGATACGAGATCATAAACAAAATCGATAAAAAATAATGCACTCAAGAAACAAGTTCCACGAACACTACTATCCTTGACCACTCGTGTACAGATATTGATAACCATTCTTTTAATATGTCGATTATAGAATCGTCATTATCAGATCACAAGCAAATATTTCTAGAAATATCAAAATTGGCACCAGTTGTGAATAAAAGAATACAATATGAAGCTCTCAACTATGACAGCTTATACATGACTGCATCTGAAGCATATTATAAAAACGAGGATAATGAATATACTTATTTAAGATTTCATTAAAAAACATATTGAAAACAATAAAATACAAAAAATTAAATCCATTCACCCTAACCTAATGTTCACACAAAGAGAAAATAGGTTAATGCTAGGGTTAATCTGTTAGGTATTTTAGTTTATTCCTATAAGTAGTGATGCTACTACAGTTTTTTATTTAATTTGGCAATCTGTTAAACATCTGTACTCCTTCAAACAAAATAGTTGTTTTCCATAGTTGGTACGCATCTTAATCAGTTCAAGTTTGATTTTATTTCTTAAGTTGCAGATATTTTCTAAATATTCTTTAACTAACTTTCAAAATACTATATATTTTGTATCTCATTTTAGGTGTACATTAGTTTTTATGAGAAATAAAGTTCTTTAAACCTAACCTAATAAGCCTACTATTATTGCCATAAAAAAAGAGTAGGTTTATTGTCCAAGAAGGCAAGTCTAGTAATTAGAATTGTTCAAATGATACTGATAGCATGTATTTCGATGATGTAGAATATGACCTATTTCTGCCAGCATAATAAAGTGTGACAGTGATTAGAGTATATATTGGACTGAAAATAGATATGGAACATAGTAGGCATTTATAACATAGACGGCAAAGAAGAAAACTTTAAAAATTAACCTACGTACACCATGCAAATTTATCTATTCGACATAGGTTTGATTATTTTGCTATAGTAAATTATGTTGCATTGAAAAATACCTACTTCTGTTCAATTTGCTTCTGTATTGGCACAGGTATTCTTGGAAACAGGGTACTGAACCAATCCAGTTTGATGAGCATCTGTCTCACAAGTGCTCCAATGTTTGTGGGCCCTCCACCACCAGCGCGAGGGTCTACTTCCTCTTCGTCGTCCAGGTACTCTGCATACCAGTCAAACAGGTCTGCAGGGGGCTGTGTATAGCGAATGTACATGAAACCTGCAAAATTTAGTAAGACTAAATAGAAAACACCACTAGTTTATATTGCTTTTTATCGATGACTTATTACATAATGTATTAACTTACTATCTAATTGTATGTAACCTTCATTTCTACATTCACTTGTATAAACAGACATGACCATGTGCTTGAAGAGTCAAGACCTCCTGAGGATGCTTTGTGTAGAAGCGAACCCTTCGGAAATTCTTCCGGTTTGACTGCATGACGTTTATGACGTCATGTCCGCTTATCAGGAAAATTAGGCGGAATTGTCACTAAATATATTATTTTAGGTATTTTTCTATAAATATTAAAAACGTTTTCTTAAAATATTTGTTACTGGTCAGAACAATTACCTATTACAGCATAACATCCAATAAGTCAGACACCAGCGATCTTGATTTTTTTGGTATAAAATATTTATTGAATTGGCAAGTTTGTAAATACTGAGTGAAAGATAGATATTGTATAATTTATCACTATCCAAAATGACAGATTGTGATAAGTTTTGTTTTGCAGAGACAGTGACCATATACTTGGGTTTTAGGTTTACCATGTAGTTAGATAATTGTAAACTTTTTTTTACAAAACTAATACTGTGAATACTTTGTGGGTATAATTGGCACCATCTGAAATATTAGACGCTATGCACAGCGGCCAACAAAGTGTGTTATTTGTTGGGTTTTTACAGCTTAGGAGTTTATGACATATTATGAGACTCAGAATGATAAGATGATGAAAATGCAGGAAGTAGAAAAAAATATGGCATTTTATATGTATTATACCAACAACTTATGGCTTAAAAAATTGGGTATTGCATGCCAGTATTAATTTTATATGGTAGCTTTTAGTTTATATACCGGGAAAAATATAAACAAAAAAGAATTTGACTTGGGTTGAGATGTTTTCTTTTGCTCATAGAATTCGGGAAGTTGCCTACAAAATATGGCATGCAAAATTATTTTTAAATGTATTTTTTTCAAATCTTTGATTTTGATGAGACTTCTCAAAGAGCTAATGTGTATCAGAAAGTAGTAATGGCCAATTTTCACCTACTTTTTGTGTGTCAGTGGTTGCTTGGAAATTCAGATGCTACAAGGAGTTCAAAGAAACTGACTATTAAGTTTCAAGAGATATGTGGCTTGAAGTTTATTTCCCTCACATAGTTAAATACCTTACTAAGCGACAAACCAGCAAAGCCCTTTACACCACATGATTTTACAGAGAACACCAATGAGGTAATCATTGTGGAGGTAAATCTTCACACACTATCAAACCTTAATCTTGAGTATATGTAATATTTTAATTTTACTTAATAATAATAAGCCTGTGTGCCAGGCTAGAATATCACCCCCATATTTTCCAGTGGGTGTCGCCAGAGATGACTAAGGCTAAAATACCGGAAGGTGGGCAGCAGCACCTTCTGAGGAATTGCTATCTTACACGGTGAACCCCAAAATTCAAATTCAAATTCATTTATTTCAGGTAAATTAACCCATAAGTTCATTCAACATGCAGCACAATAAATAAATAATTAAATAGTAATCAATGTCAATTATTATTATTTATTACTAAATCGATTTACATGAAAACAATTACAATAGTTGAGGAATTATCATACAAATAGATTTCAGTACTGTCATGTAGCATCATAAAATATCAAAATAAATTCATTAGTCAAGTGTGGGGAAAATGGCAAATTCCCCCACTGAATTTGGCTGTGTCCAGCAGTGGAAAAGTCCAGCTGACGCAGTATGGTAATTATAAAAGTAACTCTAAATTATACCCATTTTCAATAAATATTTTAATAATTACATATATATATATATATATATACTTTATGCTTCAACAGGATTATTCAAGACAATAAACATTAACATATGAAAGGAAATGATAATCATACCTACCAAGCGCTCTAATGTAGGGTGAGTCTGAGTGGGTGAGTAGACCGTTCACCTGCTTCCGCGTAAGTCTCAGAGTGTACAGCTTGTAAAGTAGGCAGAATGCTGTAGATACTATACCGCCAGCACCGACACCTCTCACCTGTTCATAACACAAATTGATTATATTCAAAATGCTGAAGAATTCAATTTCCTGGGAGTAGTATGTGTGACTGTGAATGCATTAGGTTTTAATATTTCAGAGAGCATTTAAGTGGATACTTAATATTGACACTTGAAAATATTACAATTAAATCCTGCTGCCAGAACTACAAGTAATCACTGATTGTCATACACAGGGAAATATCAAGCCAACTATCCAGCAGAGTCATTAGATAAAACAATTGTTTTACTCACAATAATATGGGTTCAGTAAGCATGACAGGGGTAAACTTAACATAAATATAACAGGTACATACATAGAAGCAGGGGAATATTTGCAATTAATACTACAAATAAAAAACTTTAAAGAAACATACTCACGCCACCACACATGCCCGTCTGGCCAGCAGTCTTACGGCTGCCACGCTCCCATGGCTCCAGGTGCTTCACCTGGTAGTAGATCTCATCAACCACCTCATGATAAGTCTTCAATTTGAACAGGTGCACTGTTGGCAATAGATGATAGTTACAGTCAGTGTTAAATTACTTTTCCTTAGGGGGAATTATTTGAATTTTACAGAAGGATTGTTTTGTGATTAATAGCAAATTAACAGATTAAAAAATCAGATAGGTAAAATGTATCATTAAACAGGGAAAAAATATCAAAGCAGGTAAATTTACACTTGTAATTAGTAGAATTATAATATGTCGATCGATTAAACCACAACTTGTATAATATACATCAAGGTTTAATACATAGTGTCATTAGATTCGTATCCAAGCTCCGCTGCGTTGTTACGTTTGCTTACCTACCTTTGAAGTAGCTAGAGCCCTGAATATTTGCTAATATTAGAGGATTCAGGTTCATAGTCTGTTCGTTACCCCATATCGGTAATACGTTGTGCTGCTTGCCTGTCTTGGCTGGCTTTTGCTGATTATACTCTGAAAACCAAGATACTTTAGTCATACAGTTCCATTGACGAAAATCGACGAATAAGCACAACAAATACCTTCGACTTCGGCCATAATGGTATACTTATCATCAATTAATGCTATTATTAAATACAACGCCAATATAATGTCAGTTTAAACAATTCGAGAAATGTATGTATTCCCTTTTAAACAGTTATAACATTTTACGTCAAATAAATAATTAGTGAAATTTGGCCATAAACACAACGCATTCCATTCCACAATGGCGGCAATGTTGCTAGTTGCCAGAGTATTACTTTTCTCTGTGTGCCAGATGCAATATTTTATCTGTAAAGGATGGTATATCGCCGCCTTAGTGCTTGAATAGCCGAACGACCAGAAAGCAAATTTTACAGGAGACATTAATTTTAGTTTGCTATCGATACAGGGAAATTTTATAACAACGAATGCTTATATATGATTGGTAAAGATAAACACTTTTTGGAAATATGTATATATCATTAATATATTAGCCAAGTACTACATATTTTCAATTTAAACGTGGAGGTTGGAAAATACCTCAAACTAAATTGCGTAGATGGATATAAGGCACAATGATCAGAATTCAGGGCACTCAAATTGAGTGTTAGTTACGTGCTTGTTTGTCTGAACAACATCATTTTTAATATACAGCATGTTCAGTTTTCCTTCATTATAATAAGTGCCCGTGAGATGCCGGGCTAGAATGTCACCCCCCAGAACAACAACAATAGTAAATAACCAGAAAATGGGCACACTGCGATACTCAAGACCCCATGCTAAGCGTGGGGATTAAAGCAAACCCCCACTTAATGGAAAAGGCTCTGATCAGCAGTGGACAATCCAGCCGATACAGTACTCGTTCATTATAACGCATACTGCGATCCCCAAAACGCATGCCGCGCGTGGGGATTATGACAAACCCCCATATTAGGGGAGGCTGTGTTCAGCAGTGGACAATTCGGCTTATACAGTATTGCTTAATTATATCGCAATGCGATCCCCAAGATGCCTGCCAAGCGTGGGGATTAAGACAAACCCCATAATAGGTGAGGCTGGGTTCAGCAGTGGACAATCCGGCTTAAACAGTATTCGTTTATTATATCACACTGCGATCCCCAAAAGGCCTGCCAAGCGTGGGGATTATAGCAAATCCCCATAATAGAGAAGGTTGTGCTCAGCAGTGGAAAATCTAGCTGATACAGTATTTGTTCATAAGTGCGCACACTATGATCCCCAAGATGCCTGCTAAGCGTGGGGATTATGAGAAACCTCAATAATATGGGAGGCAATGTTCAGGAGTATACCATCGTTCATAATATCGCACACTTCGATCCCCAAGACGCCTGGCGAGCGTGGGGATTATGACAAACTCCATAATAAGCGAGGCTGTGTTCAGCAGGGACAATCCGGCTTAAACAGCATTCGTTAATTATACCACACTGCGATCCCCAAGATGTCTGCCAAGCGTAGGGATTATAGCAAACCCCCTCAATAGGGAAAAACTGTGCTCAACAGTGGACAATCCAGTTGACACAGTATTAGTTCATAATAGCGCACACTACGATCCCCAAGATGCCTGCCAAGCGTAGGGATTATGAGAAACCCCAATAATAGGGGAGGCAATGGTCAGGAGTGGACGATCGTTCATTATATCGCACACTTCGATCACCAAGACGCATGCCAAGCGTGGGGATTATGACAAACCCCCCATAATAAGGGAGGCTCTGTTCAGCAGTGCACAATCCGGCTTATACAGTATTCGTTCATTATAATTTATTTCAACTGGTACCACATTTGGTAAAAAGATGTTTAATCGAGATTTTGTGTTGCTAGCATTTATATATAGGTAAATAATTGGCAGCAAACTCTTTAGACAGGGATTTTAGGCTCCCGTATTCATCAAAGAGATTGTCATCTTTCGTTTAAGACACATATTTTCAGCCAGTAATAAGTGCATGGAAAAGCACAGCCTTATGTTATTACAAATTCATATACATTTTGGTCAAAAATAATGGTAATTGTAGATATGTAATTTACTATACGACGTCGGTCTGCATTATCCTTCTGCTGATGTAATCATCGTTTGTGAAATTGCTGAAAAAGTTTTTAGATAAATTAACATATTTTCGCAGCCTATAATTTATCTATTTATATTTTTGTATCTGCTACATTGATTATTAAGACAAAAGAAAATAAATCATATTTGGTTTTATTTTACTGATGCAAAAAAATATTTACCCTTTGAATCTAACATCCCAAAACATCCGGGAGCGCAGATTCTGTGGCAACATTCAACTCATACATTGACAAACTATCTTTGTCTCAGTCGCGGTTACACAGTACCTTTGTCTATTAGTTTCTCTGTCTACGGTTATTTGGCATTTATTACTTCGTATTTAGACAGTAAGTTGATTAAAGATCAATGATATTCTCACAATAGATACGCCCTACTACCTATACTGTTTTCTGTCGAAGAGTTATCGTTTGCTGAGAAACGTTCTACTTTGCCTCAACATAACTTGCGTGATTCCGTTTTTTCACATTTTAGTTTTTAGCTAAGAACATATAGGTTCTTAGTATACTTGACCTAGTATAAATGGATACGTACAACGAGTAGGTATGCTTTTTTATAGAACTTTTTCTACACATGGCCATTTTATACATATTGTAAATTTTAATCCCTCATTTGCAGCATACATCATAAAAATAAAATTAACTTATTTTCTACTCGTATAGGTAATGATGATGCGCTTGGTGGTGGAAGAATAATTTATGAAGTCGGAACATGAATGTTGATATTATATATACAAGAGTCGCCGTTACAATATATTAAATCATTCTTTGTTTTCAAGAAAATTTTTATTTAATTTAGGTACGCGTTGCATGGTTGTTCATAACAAGCAGCGCTAGAAATAGGTACTTCAAAAAAGAAGAAGCCCCAATTGTGGGTCTCCCTTCAGAAAATAAAAACATTCTGATGAACGGTGTATTGAACATACGGGCTTATCTAAGTCTTATATGTAAGTCCATGGTTACATTCTCGTTGTCATATTCGAAGTAGAATTTACTAAAGAGTTTATTATAGTTTTAGGTAGTATCATTTTATTAGGTTCTTTGTTTGTCGACGACACAACCATCACTCTGAAAAATATTTGTATCCTAAGAAAACAAATTGTAGAATAAATTGAATTCTACATACACATACATGAATAAATAGTTTATTAATTATCGAAAGATTCTTCTTCACAAATTCTTTATGGTTATTTCTTTTTGATTTATTTATCGGTTTGACATGTCTACCATAAAGAACCTACACAAACCTTTCAATATCGCTTTACTATGAATCCGAAACGAAGACCATCCGTACAAGTACTTCTAAACCTTTATTTTTGCTTTATTAACTAATCCTAATTATTTATTTATTAATTAACCGCGCATTCTTTATTTAAACCGTACATTGGCCACACTCTGACACTGGCAGAAAAACGCCAAGCTGCGTTTAAAAGCCATCTAAAGAAGAAGAAGAAGAAGTCGCATCCGAAGTTATTTGGTGGTAGGGTCTCTGACAAAATAGAAGAAAAGACGGAGGCTCGTAAAACATCAAACTGAAGCCACACTTTTATACATGTGTGCGATAGAAGTGTTGCCATATGAAAGCAAAAATAACGAAATTCTATGATTTATGGGAGAAAATTTTTAGAGGATATAAATATACAGCAAAATCTGTTCGTAAGAATACTTCGCAATAACATAATATTATTTATATTGTGCAATATTATTATAATATTGCACAATCTTCACGATTATTGTTTAATATGTTTCGCAATTTTTTAAAGATGTTCTAGACTTTACGTTCTCCAAGATAATAAATAATTGACCAAAGGCGTGCAAGGTTACGTATATGGTATTATTACGCCGCAGGTGCTTTTGTGTGTTTTTTTATATTTTTTTAACGGAATAAGCAGAAAGTACTTAAAATTCAACATACGTGTGAAAAGTAATTCCAGATAACTTTTTCTTCACTGAATATGATCTGTTTTTGCAGTGTTTTAACACGCAAGTGGGCATTTTTAGTTTATTTATTCCGTTGTGTGACGTGTGTAATGTGCGACGGCCTATCGTGAATACAGAGTAGGAGTGCACGATATATATCGATATTACAAAAAATATCGATATATGAACACGATATATTGCTTCCGATATGTATATCGATACATCAATCGATATTATTCAACCGATACAACACCATAGCTCACTTGACATGTTTGACTAAAACCTTTACATTTTCAAAAGGGATGTTGGCAAAGTTGTTTTTATGGCAAATTGATCATAAACGTTGCTAACACCACTTTAATTTTATAATTTTCTATTAACTTTTAACAGTATAATATAAGTGCATACTGCTAATTATGCTAATCATAATGTCTTCACATATTTAGGAATATAGTCCGGCTCGTAAATGTTAACCTTTATAATATGTCTTCTTTTAGTGATTGTATTATGTTTTGTGTATCAATATAAATAAATAAATAATTAGTTGGCAACGTATTTAAAAAGTAAAACCACGAATTGTAAATAATTAGCCTTCGTAACGGCATTTTTTTATGCAAGCCTATATTTTAAATCCAAGGTGCAGAGAAAAAAGTATTGCGAATTAATAAAATAAAGTTGATTTGTTTCTTTACCCTAGCTGTTTTTACTGATATCAATCTGTCAAATATTTAACATTAAAGACTAGCTAAATTAATTAAACAAGAAAAACATTTTCTACGATATATCGCAAAGTATCGATACAGCACTACGATATATTATATCGATACTTTTTTTGTTTGAACATCCCTAACTCAGAGCAATAAGTAAGAAAGAGGGAGTCTAAAGAAAATCAATAAGATTTTGACTTTTAATAAACATTAGCTTGTTTATTAAAAGTATATAACCTTAGTAAGTAGTGATACGTACACCGACTTTTGAAAACTCCACACTTTTCGAAACAATCTAAAATGTATGTCTGGCAACACGTTTGTTTACATTTTTATTCGAAATTATAACCTAAATTGCGTTGTTTAATATTAAAAAAAGTACATTATATTCAATACTTACGTGTGTTTTAATACTCAAGATGGTTTTTATTTTATATATTATGTTATGTGTGACGTGCATAGCGTGTGATGGTCTATCGTGAACGAGGACAAAATTGGCCGAATTTGAGGCTTCATTTTTGATTTAAATTAGACTCCCTCTTTCTTATTAATTTCTCTGAGGGTAGGGTACAAGTTCGATGTTCGTCGCTACGTTGCCAAAATGTTACTTTTGTAACTTTTAGGATTTTAGCCAAGATATTAAAATACTCCCATATTCAACAATTCATTATGTAAACTTTGTTTTTTATTCATCGCATCCATATAAAAAGTATTAATTTCGAGCATTTTGGGCGAGAATTTGACGTTTTCATCAAGTCGCGTCGCGCGCTAATATGAACCTTACTTCAAAATTAGTTTTCGTGATTTTTAAAGACACTGACAGTGAGCTGCGTATTTTGGCATTGTTACCCCCCTTATACTTGTCCTATGAGCCCTATGAACTCTCGAATAGGCTTTATTGTACAGGCTACATGACGTACCTTTTTTTGAATATCGACTACGTTTTTCAAAAATATTATAGAATAGGTAAATATCAGTTGCCAAAGGGACTGTAGCTACGTTTAAAAAAAGGAAAAACTTTGGGGACACTACCTACTGCAGAGTTGGTCAGTTAGAGTGGAAATTACTCACGTGACGTATTCGCATGATGCTAGGGCATTTTGCGAATGCCCGACTAGCTATAACCCTCAAGTAGAAAATCTGTCACCAAGCACCTAACGGTGTTTTCCGGCAGCTGTCCTTGAGAGCCAGTAATTCTAGGTTAGCCTGAAGAACATCTTCGACCACATCATCACTTACCATCAGGCGATATTGTGGTCAAAGGCTAACATATGAGGCATTAAAAAAATTGAATGGATCTACAAAAAATCAATTAAGATATTTTATTATTCAGTGTAGTAACTTTATTCATGATTTTGATGTGTTTTTACATATTATGCGTACATACGCAATGTATCGTATTATGTAAGTGTTGTATTGGTATTAGTGTATGTTTATATCTGTTGTTTTTAATGCATTGTTTTGTTTTTAATGTTCTAACATTTTTATACATCGCGTGATATTTTTGATGAGGATGAATTCTTAGTTTGTACTAAATTCCTTGCCATATATGAAATAAAATATTTTTTTTGAAATGTTAGATCCCATTTTAACCGCAGTTCCTAAAGACAGGAGAAGCTAAGAGAATAGCATTTTCTTTTAAAGTCAAAGTTCATAATGTTTGGACCCTTCAGCCACAAGATGGTTATCTCTACAGGCTTG
The DNA here is from genome assembly GCA_963854805.1 of Plagodis dolabraria. Lineage (NCBI taxonomy): Eukaryota > Metazoa > Arthropoda > Insecta > Lepidoptera > Geometridae > Plagodis > Plagodis dolabraria. The sequence continues at coordinate 36,717,725 of OY978441.1, read as the reverse complement.
CGTCAACAGAGTATTAACAGTACGATGTACTCTTTGAGTACTTTAGATTGGAAGAAACACTTAATCATAAAGTAACTTTGTATATACTGAAATAGAGGCCAAACTTGACATCCCTAGGTGTTAATAGATTTTTTCGATGACGTCACGGATAGTAATTTCCATTTATAACAGATGGCACTAAAATAAAACAAATTAAAATACAGTGCTGCCATCTGTTTTTCATTGAAGCTCATCCCAGTTTCGTTTGGTCTCTGTACCCATTTATTATATGTTTATTACATAAATATACGGTATATATATAAGTCTTTTATAGATATACTATATATTTATGTGTCTTATTTTAACCTATTACCTTATAAATTGCTTTCAATCATTGTATATTTGTACCCAATCACCAATGCTTCCTGCCTGGTCGAAACATCTAACATCAAAAGTATAAGCACGACTAAGATCCAGCTAAAAATCTAGAAAGTACTTGATAACTAAATACAAAAGTCTATATGATTATATATGTTTTATTATCCTAATTTATCTACTTACAACTATAACAGACATAATATAATTTTACACCTCATCGTAACTAAGTCATATTTGGCACTATAACAACGTCCCTATAACCATCATAAAAATAATGCACAATTCACTTCTGAGTAAAAACTAAATAAATGTATGTTCCCGGCATGGAAATTAAGCAAATCAAACGGCAATATCCAATATCAATTGGCTATAGGAATTAGGGATGATCACCATCGATTCAAACCGATAATATTATTATAACAATAATGCTCGATACTAACATTTCGTGAATTAATCATTATTATTTCGACTTGAATTGAATCATTCTCTTATTATTTTTTAAAGATCTAATTAGTAAACTAAGCCGGGCAAGCAAATATTGGTTGGTAAGCCTATTTCTTTCTTTTTGGTATCCATGCCAGACAATATTCATATTAAGTTTATTCAATTCAAATTAGTTTAATTTGAAAATTACAAAAAAAACGAGTGGAAAAATAATAAGAATTCAAAAGTATAATTTCTAGACATATTTTTTAGTCAGTAAATATTACGGAGGTACTAAACTAAGAAATTGCGAGAATATAGCCAGGGCTTCACCAGTGAATACTGAGAAGTAGGAAGGGCATATTTTAAAAGGTTGACAAATTTTATCAGAAGGGATCAACAACGCTTTAACAACAGCACTATCGGATGACAACTTTGACGCATATGTATCGAGAACTAATGCGTTTACTGAACTAGGCTGAAGCATTAGGTGGCTCTTTATTAATACCAAAATGGGGAGTTGAGTATAGAAGGTTGATGGAAAGTTGAATTAGAGGTTCAGGAAGGGTAATTAATTTAATGAAGCTGTGAAGAAGGCAAGTAATATTATTCAGATTCCTCAAATCATACAGGTCAGAAAGAAAACTCAATTTCGGGAGTCAGGGGTGGTTAGAATTTTGAATTAATTTAGAAACAAAGCTGTTTGAAAGGAACTGTCTGCGAATATCAAGAGGGGGTGATGTGAATTCAACCTGCATGGCATTAATAAATGATGACATCATGGCTCCAAGGATAATCCACAGAGATTTAAATTGAATAAACTTATGGAATCATGTGCGTTAAAAACGTTGTTTTAAAACTTTAAACAACAATGCACGTAAAATAACTTTTAACATTATTATTTTAGCTTAAGAATACTATGATTTTTTAAAACGGTTAACAAACCAGATAAATGCGCGATAAAACTGTTTGAATTTTGAATTACCAGTTGCAGACGTAAGTATCTACCTTAAGAACTACGTCCGATACTGCCACAAAACATTTTGCGTGAAAACATGGTTTTCAAAATGTAAGATTATTCAATCTTACGAAGTAGTATGTTTAGTAATCATTAGCCACATTAAAATTATAAATCCGAAAATTTTTGAGAGGAAGTATATGTTTATATATTGTTACAAGTGACTATTAAAGGACGACAATTAAAACGAGAGCTATCATAATATTTAAAGTCACATAAAAGAGAAATTTTAACATTGTAGTTTCACTTATACAATTTAATAGATTATGCTACTGATTTGTATCAATGTAGAAATCGATTACGACATAATTGATTCCATCCCTTATTGTCACCGGGAAAATTACTGACAACTGTTGTTTTTCTTTTTTGGGGTATCGGCATATGTCTCATTTAAGTTAATGCTATTGCCATATGTAGAAATTCATTTCTGCATATTTAACACAACGCTATCTGTGATTTATAGAAATCCCTAAATTTGAGTGCTACGCTACAAAATATAAAATACGTTAAAGCAATGACTTTGTACGTATGTCAGATCTCTGTTTTATTTGTTTGCATTACATGTTGTCATTATTCCACTTGAATATTTCTGAGTTTGTATGGTCTGCACTTAATCAACAATTTCAGTCGCCTTCTCCAGTCTGAAAAAACAATACCCCACCAGTTAAAACCTGTAATATAAAAAAATATTGAAATAAAACTCAGCAACTTCATGTAATTTGATACAGAAACAATTATTGATAAAGTGTGATAAGCGGAACAGACTAAACACTGAAATTATTTCTGATTTGATGGCGAATAAAGCAAATGTAAAAAACGCTACAAAATTTGAGCCATCAAAAGTAATGAAGCATGACACATAAATTATAATAATAGTAGAGAAGGTAGGTACTAACTGCATAATAAAATGACCTTTAAATATCACTTATAACTTGCTTTCATGACTTATTTGACTATATTAAAGTGATGTTCTTTAAGGTTCAAGTTCAAATTAGCAACTCCGCTGCACCTTATCATAATAGGTTATGATAACGTTTTAAAAAATGATTACAAAAGTAATTTGTAGTGGAGCTATTGAAAAACATTTTTGTATTGGTTGGTATATTACTTACACATTATTAATTGTATGTCTTTTTCAGGTAAACCATTTATTGCTCGCTTAATAATTGTTCTTTGGACACGTAACAAATGAAATAAAGTGCCTATTGTAGAATTATATTCGTTTTCTACATAAAATAAGATAATGTTACTTTTTGAGCTGTCTCTTGTTACTTTTGGCTATAGGCCACTGGCAACACTTCGTCGTTACTTCGTTCCGAAACGAAACTTCGAACTTTGTTTTTGGGAGTAGACCTCCTGATACACAATTATTTGTTAAGATTGATAAGGATTATTGCTTTTTATCATATATAGTTTTAAATGCCGAATGAAATGCGCCATAGAAAAACATACACACTTCAATAGGAGTGCGAGTCTGGAGGCAAATTCTTATTTACATAGCTTTACTCCGCTAGATAAAACATTGCCAGGATTAAAATCAGTAAAAATAAAAATTTCAAGAAATTTGTATTTGTGAAATATGATAGGTGATTGTTCAAAATATTTACAAGACAGTTGACAGACATTTTACTTAAAATTAGAGACTGCGGAAGCCTGACGGGCAATCAATTGTAATTGACCTTCATAAGAGCAGTCAATGAGTTCGGTAACATATACAAAATAACAAATTACATAAGGAATAAAATTGTATAGTACCTACATAATCAGAGTTTTTTAACAAAAAAAGTTTTTTTTTAAATATTTTAAAAGGTCGTGGAGTTTTAATAATTATTTTATGTTTTCAATTTCCAGTGCCAAACTGGAAAATTCGGGTTTCAAGGGAATAAACAATACTAACACAGTTTGAGATTATTTAGATGATAAAAATGTTCGGGAATTCCACTGAAGTCAATCCACCCATTGCCACACATTCTTTTGCTATGTTAATGTACACAGTTATAGTGTAATAACATAATTGCAAAATGACTTGAAAAGAATGTCGTCTCAATGTTGCCTGTGGCTCTATATTTGCTGGATATGGCAGTAGAAAATGGAATCTTCTGATCCCATTTTAAAATAGACCTTTACAACAAGGTTTAATAATTTTGATAATGGAAACCGTAAATCAATTATGTTGGTAATTAAATAAACTACATTTATATACAGTAGAATTAGCTTATATTTTATTAATATTATACTTATAAATAAAATTATACAATATTTGTGGCTTCAGTTTTTATTGATAATATAGCTCCAAATTCATTCCATCGTGAATCTCATCTGGGTCAAGAGTTATGGAAATCAAATTTGGTTTCTTTAGCTGTTTGAGATTAGCACAATAACATTATTCATCTAAACTATACCTAACACCATTTCTATAACAAGATCACAAACATGTATCAACAACTAAAACTGCATTTTTGTCATCAACACCTGCTAAGTAATTAAACAACTTTAAACGGTTTAAATCGCGTATATTTTTCATTATTTTATCCCGACGTTTCCAACACTTTGCAGTGATCGTGGTCACGGGGTGACTACCACGATCACTGTAAAGTGTTTGAAACGTCGGAATAAAATAATGAAAAACATACGCGATTTAAACCGTTTAAAGTTGTTTAATTACTATGTGCAACAATCGCGAAAACCTAAGACAACATAACACCTGCTAAGCTTGTAAAATTATAACTAAAGGAAATATTTGAATCACAAGCAGGATTCGAACCTACCACCATGCATCCTTTAATTTGTTTTTGATATATATAAGCATTACTATTATTCGAAGCATTCGTAGCGGTGTTTGCTTAGCCATTCTGAACCAATCAGCAAAGTTAAGCAAAGTCCGCTGCTGTAATGAGTTGGATGGGTGACCTAGCCTGAACAACATCTTTGACCACATCATCACTTACCATCAGGTCAAAGGCTAACCTATCAGGCATAAAAAAAAAATATATAATGCAGTCTTCTATGCAAACAAACCTTATATAAATTCGACAATACATACAAAACTAGGTTTTCAATTATTTTACTATCAATAAAGACTTATCTTTGGACATGGGTCAATAACATTCCTCTATGACATTTGTAGCTGTTTTCAAAGCTTTCCTAACGGTATAAGAAAACATAAAATGCTATTTTGCATAGAATATACCATACAAATTCCTAAAAATGAAACAGGACATTCAAACAAAGCAACACAAGCTTTGAGAGCTGTCACATCTAAGACCTATTTCCAAGTAACTTTTAAGCCACTGTAGCCCAAATGTGAAATCAAAACTGAAAAATATTACATACTTTTATATCACATGGTTTATGTAATTTTCAATGGATGATGCCCATGTGTTAATTTTAGGGCACAGCTTTCCTTTGCCGTCGAGTTGGGGGCAAAGCAACGTTGCAAAAACAGGAAATGGCTAGTTTTTGAGAAAATATTTTTGATGAAAATAAATCATTATTGCAATATTAATGCTAATCCGAAGAGAATGACAAATCTGTGGTTGCACAGGTTATATAGAATTCTCACCAATGAACCTTCCGTTTTAAGAATGATTAAGTTGTCATACTTTCTGTTACATTATACATATAACATTATTCTATATAAATTTATGTAAATGTATCAATACCACTCTTATTATAAGGTAATGCATATTTTGCAAGGAAACCATATATATGAAATTTAATCTAAGAATTTACTAAATAAGTACACCCCACCCAGAAAAAAAAGTAGGTTAGGTTGAAACTGCGACAACAAAACGCGCAAGCCAAGTGAGCGAAGCGAGCATGCTGCGGCAGTGGCCGGAGAAGAGCTAAAAATCTGTTACACATTATTTATATTCATTATTTATTTTTAGGCAGTATTTCTAGGTTAAGCCTGTTAACACCTTCGACCACATCATCACTTACCATCAGGTGAGATTGTGGTCAAAGGCTTACCTATCATCAATAAAAAAAAAATCCAACAAAAAAATAATTTGGTCAGTGAAGTGTTACAAAAATAAATGAGACTTCACTAAACTTTTCAGAAAGTCATATTATCCATCCAGTATCCAGTGTACATCGCATTAGGTACTAGACCTAATCCTGTCATTCTAAAATATTCTATAAAAGTACTCTTCTACACTTGAACCTATTTTGAACAAACGATTTTTATTTCAATATATCAAAATATTTCTAGTTATTTTGTTGCGAGATTTTTAAAGAAACTTGTTGTAAACATGGGATAGCAATGAAATTGAAATGTCAAACAACTTCATCTCAACAAGTTGAGAAACGTGGTTCGGTACATTGACACAAAAAATGATTTTAACGCAGTGTGTAAGGAAAGGGAGACTTATGATTCTGGTATTGATGAAAAGGATACAGTCTGATAATTTGATGTGGTCTTTGAAAACTGTGTACCACTTCTTCAAGACTATTTTATCATATCGTGTGCCTGTTTGTGCAGCTATAAGTTTCTTGAGGTCTCCAACTGTATCATCTGGATTGCATTTTACTCTCACTTTCTTGCCAAGGCGATCATTGCACGTGACTTCTAGCATTTTTTTAAAGTTATTTCTGGAGCACCAGTCCACAATTATACCACAAATAAATATTTACAATATAATCACACACAAAGGAGAGCAAATAATAATACTACTCCAAGGCAGTGTTGCCAACCCATGCCAAATTTAGCCCCCAAGTATTTTTTCAAATCCCCCTAAAAACCCCTAAAATTTTTTTGAGATTCTCAATTTTTTGCCGAGACATGAGAGCTTAGAACTGTTATTGCTTATTTTTCTATATGTTTAGTACTGTAGTCCCCAAAGCCTTAAACTTTGCAAATTGTCACAACAACCGACAGAGACGCTTGCATTTTATGAATGGTTTGCATGTCTTTTTAACCTATACTTGAGTTTCTGTCGAAATTATTTTTTTGTAAAAGTTTCATAAAAAATAAAAAAAACCCTTATATTGAAATTGAAATAATATTGAAAAAATAAAAGAACAGTTATATATATCTGTTGATTAACATTGAAATAATGCGAAACCAATCGAACAAATTAATTTGACTCTCTGTTAACAATTTCTGAATTGGTTACAAGGAAAAATAGATAAGCTCCATTATTAGGTTAGGATGAGAACAGTGCTTGAAATAATTAACATACCATCATATATTTAATGATTTCGAGCACTGCATCGTCGTCGTGATCGTCTTCGTCATTTGAAGATTTTGAAAAAAAATCGTACCATCATTATGTTTTGACACATTTTCAGCGATAAACTGTTTCTGCGGTGAAATTTGAACGAGACTGCAATACCAATTCATACGTGTGATCGTGTCGTGCGTTCCGTACTACGCACTAGAGACACAACACGCAGGCTTAGCCTTAGTTCTATTTAATTTGATTGCAGGTTTTGTCAGGGTTAAGCCCCCCCTAAAAAAAAACCCCAAATATTTTCTACCCCTAAAATTGCCCCTGTTTACATTTTTTTCCCCCAAATTTAGGGGGAAAACCCCTAACTTGTCACCACTGCTCCAAGGGGACTAATGTAATCTTTGGTCACATCTGTCTGCCAATTTGCCATAGACCAGTAAAATAAGAGAGTAGAAAAATGAATGAAATATTTAAGAGCATTCTCTCCCTTATCTGTCTAAACCGGGATCCCGGGGAGTAGCATCTCCCCGGGATCCCGGATACTTTTACAAAATCGTCCTAAAATCTGCGTAAATCCGATTTTCGTAATCCAAACGGTTTTCGAAAGGATTCATCCATGGCTATACGAGAAAAAGTCCATATTTTTCTGAGATTACGAAGTTATGTTTAATAATTTTATGAAATCTGAAACCAGCTCAAATTACATTTTGGCGCCTAAATATTACGTCATTTAATAATAATCTCGTAACAACTTCTACAGTTATGAACCTAGAAAGCTGTAATTTTGCATACCTATATATAGGGAACAATCCATTTCATATATGGCTCGAATTGCACGCTTCTGTATCTTCTTTGGTACTACTTAGATTTTCATCTCTTTCAAACATCTTTTATTATATATTTCTTCAATGTCATGTGAAGTAGAGGCAATACTTGAGGAAGATGTGAGTTTTGCAATTTTAAGTTATTTTACAACAGAGCGCTCAGGTTTTTCAACTGCTTGAATTTGACAAGCAAACCTATGCGAAACTACGCCTTTCTTGAGTTTAAGTTTGCCTCCAACTAGTTTATACTTAACATAGTTTTTCATGTCATTTTCCACCTAGAACAAAAATAGTAACATTTTAAAAACAAATTAAAAACCCGAATAAAAACCTATTAACTATAATATTTTGCGGCCCGCCAATACAGTCGGTTGAGAAGCAATGCACTGCGCGCAAAAAACGGGTTGCACTCCAGGAGTGCCGACAGAAGCGAAAACTTAAACATACGTCATTACTCCGTCTTTCGAATTTTGGATCAGGACCTCCCTACTCTAATTCTTCGAAGTTTCGAACTTCGGGTCCAAAAGAATGGTATCCGCAAAAATGTATTGGCTTATGTTTGTTTTACTTCGTTCTTAGCATAGACATGCTACTCTTACAAGCATTTGCCTGTGTAGATTATGAATTATACTACATCGTTTTTTTACTACAATTTACATCGTTTTTAAATCGGATTCGTATGGTTTGTACAATTTCCAAATATTCAATGTCAAAGTCGAGTTATAAATGTGTAGAAAGAACACAATAAATATAGTAATGAAGATATAAATACCTATAGAGATCAAAGAAATTAACGTTAATTTTAAATACCTAACCTGTATTTTCTAGATCCATAACTACATAGGAGTCGAACCCGCGTCCATCCACCCCTTTAGCCGGGACATGCTCTAACCAATTGAGCTAACATGACACAATGACTCATAACTTTAATTCTTGCTCTCGTTCTTCAACCATCGTATTGGGAAGGAGCGACACCTATAGTTCAACTTGCGTTCTACTACGGTCGCTAGCAACCCAAAAAGCGAAACGTTTGTTTTTCGTGTTACGGGTGACACTTTAGACAATGAAAATAGAATTTGTGGTACGAAGTTCGTTCGTTGTTTCATATAATCTATGGTCGGATCGCATCGTACATCACAAATCTTGCCCTCTAGGGAATGTCCCAAACTATACTGAGAACGCTATTATGCCTCAATCAATTTGAATTCTTAAGTGCAGGAGATTAAAGATCATTTTCACATGGTAAAAGTGAGAGCCCTATGTAGTTATGGATCTGCGAGAGGTGTCGCTACCGTTCTAGAAGTTAGATGCTCGTATTAAAAATTTACGTTAATTTCTTTGTTCGCCATAGGTATTTATATCATCATTAGTAATTCTGTTGTGTGCATTACCCAGCAAGAAAATTACTTCTGGCATAAATTGAGTTCTACAAATAATTAGTGCGTTATACGCTGTAAATGTGCACCAAATAAAAAATTTGTGCACTTTGCAGTTTTGTTAAAAAAAGGAAAAACCAATTCTGCTGCAGTAACGTTGTTCCAGCAGGAAAATTTTAATCGAATGATCGGAAATACAAATTAAGTATATGGACAGATAGCTTATATTTGTGCGTAAATGTGCGCCTAAAATTAAATTTGTGCTTCGTAAGGTTTTCGAGATATTTCATTTCCTGCTGGAGTAACGTTTAGCAAAATCCATTTTCTCGAAAACCATTAATGTGCAACAGTACAATAAAAGTATATTAGTAGCTCATAATTTGTGCTTATTTGTGACACCATTAGGTTTTTAAAAATCTGTACCATTTTTATGTAATTGTGCAATTACGAAAATAAAAAAATATGTCTAGCGCTAAAACGAACAAACGGTTGTACTCACTAAAAACGGTAGTTGGTTCTTCTTGTTATTCCATCCATAAAAAATAAACTTCCTAGACAAAATATACACACATTTATCAATATATGTCGCAACCGACAGTGTCACAGTTAGACATCAAAATGCAAGAAATAGAATTAACTCAACATGTTTCGGTGTTAACCAAAAATTAGTGCGTTTAATGAAATTTATATACTGAAAATTTCAGCTTCATAAGTAAAGTATTAAAGAAGATATGAACAAAAAACTAAAACAATAGCGAGATTACTGGTTATCCGAGCAAATTCGAAAGATAGCAAAAAAGCGGCGGTTTCATACATATTGATGGTTTTCTTTAATAAGTAGTATCAATGGAATCTCATGTCCGTACAGTCACACATAAAATACTTAAAGAGGAATTTGTGTTTATTTTTATAATAGCGGTACGGTATTGTTGAGATTTTATTTTGTCGAAATATTTTTATTTATGTAGTTCCTACGCTCAGGCAACTTATAAAATATCAAATGAAAATGCAGGTTTTGTTAAAAAAGATGTATTTTTTTTATGTTAATATACAGAAGAACTATTATGAAATATTTATCAAGTAATTATGGCATTCATCATATCAATCACTGAACGATTGCTATTCTTACAATTATTTTAAATTGCTTGATTAATGTCGTCGATTCTAAATTACAAATTAGTATGTGAGCACCGAATAACACAACGACTAATCTTTGCAAAACATGTTTAGTTTTGTCTACCCAAAATCGAACATTAACACTTTTGATAATTTTAAATTTAGATAATTCTTTTAGAATCAACTCTACTGTATAGGTGCTTACTATGCCTTAAAATAACAGTTTGATTAAAATGGCTTTTATAACCGTCCTGCAGAGTCAACAATCCGAAGATGATAACATTTTTTTGATGTCCTAGGTTAAATGGTATGGATCTCACAAACATGTGGTTCCAACAGGACGACGGACTTGCCATACAGCAAGGGAAACATTAAATTTATTGGATGAGAAACTCGAATGCTTCCTCATCTCACGTAGTGGCGACATCAACTGGCCACCAATATCGTGTGAATTCGTGTGACTTAACACCGCTTGACTGCTTTCTGTGGGGTTACGTGAAGTATCTAGTCTATGCAGACAAACTTCAGTCAAATGCCGCCCTGTAGGCCAACGTAACTCACGCTCTTCTTGAAATTAAGCCCCATTTATGCGAAAATGTCATCCAAAATTGGTCCACCAGGATACACCACCTACAGCGGAGACGCTGCGGCCATTTGGCTAAAATTATATTCCATATATAATGTAAGCGAATATCCTTTAAAATAAAATAAAAATTGTGGCAATATCACTTCAACAGGTTTTTTTATTTTATTTTTAAGTCGAGCGCTCTAAATGAAATACCTTTTAATTATACCAATATCAATCGATTATGTTAGTACTGACTAAGTCGAAGCGACTCTGATAGTTGCAAAACCGGTCGATATTGAACTACTCGGCTGATTTAACGTAAGTGAATTCGGTTTCAACATTGTTTAAATATGTGTACTACTTACGAAAATTTTATCGAATTAATAAGAGTTAATTGTATTTTTTTCAACTGCTTTATCATACTATCATCGATTTGACAGTGGTTACATCTCTAAATCTAGCCATATGAATTGCAAGTGCAACAGAGCACCCTATATCAGTCTCTTTCCCATGATTTAATAGCCGTGCGAACTTCAGTCAACTTCTTCGCTTCAATACTTGCAACCGTAGGTATTGTATAGGTAAGTTGAGGAGATGGTTGATATTTTAAAGAATGTACCTATGCAATAACAACTATGTAGGTACTATTATTTATTACCTACATAGTGTGTATGGGAACTATGTGTTAGTGATATGGTTAACTAATTGCACCATCTAACAATCGTTAAGCTAATTTGTCCTTGTACTAGCAATTAATGAAAAACAACTCAATTAATATGCCTAAAATACATTCATTTCATTAAAATGTTTGAGTTAGTAATGTAACCCGAATTTATTGTCTTAGTCTTTTATTGTTGGGTAAGCTACAAGCTAGATACATACCGGTACTTACCTACAAAAAAAAACATTTTATATAAACTCAATATAAAAAGCAATTAAATATTTCCCTAGACAGTTTCATGTCACAATGTACCCAGGCACAATATTTGTAAACCTGTTAGTTGAGCAAAGTTAAGAAGTCATCAATATGTATGAAACCGCCGCTTTTTTGCTATCTTTCGAATATGCTCGGATAACCAGTAATCTCGCTATTGTTTTAGTTTTTGTTCATATCTTCTTTAATACTTTACATATGAATCTGAAATTTTCATTATATATATTTCATTAAACGCACAAATTTTTGGTTAACACCGAAACATGTTGAGTTAATTCTATTTCCTGCATTTTGATGTCTAACTGTGACACTGTCGGTTGCGACATATATTGATATTATTGATAAATGTGTGTATATTTTGTCTAGTAAGTTTATTTTTTATGGATAGAATATCAAGAAGAACCAACTACCGTTTTTAGTGAGTACAACCGTTTGTTCGTTTTAGCGCTAGACATATTTTTTTATTTTCGTAATTGCACAATTACATAAAAATGGTACAGATTTTGAAAACCTAATGGTGTCACATATAAGCACAAATTATGAGCTACTAATATACTTTTATTGTACTGTTGCATAATTAAAGGTTTTCGAGAAAATGGATTTTGCTAAACGTTACTCCAGCAGGAAATGAAATATCTCGAAAACCTTACGAAGCACAAATTTAATTTTAGGCGCACATTTACGCACAAATATAAGCTATCTGTCCATATACTTAATTTGTATTTCCGATCATTCGATTAAAATTTTCCTGCTGGAACAACGTTACTGCAGCAGAATTGGTTTTTCCTTTTTTTAACAAAACTGCAAAGTGCACAAATTTTTTATTTGGTGCACATATACAGCGTATAACGCGCTAATTATTTGTAGAACTCAATTTATTCCAGAAGTGATTTTCTTGCTGGGGTAATGCACACAATTCTGTTTTTTCTGCATTTTTAGAACTCTACTTTGACTGTTAATAAATTATAATTTCATATTTTAAAAATGTGCAAACCATACGAATCCGATTAAAAAAAATATCTTATTCAGAATCTACACAGACAAATGCTTGCTAGCCTATGCTACGTAGGAAGTTAAACAAAAGTGAACCAATACGTGTTTTGCGGATACCTTTCTTTCGGACCTAGGAGGAAGTATCTATGGATACTTCCACCTAGTTTCGGACCCGAAGTTCGAAACTTCGACGTAGGTAATCTGTGCTTCGACGAATTAGAGTATGCTGGATGCGAGTTTCTGACGCATGTTTAACGTCGCTATAGAAGTTGAAGCACAAAGGCACTATACAGTATTTTTTTTCCATTTTTACCACAGAGAACTCTATAATTTTTATTTTATGTTATACTGGGGTGCGTTCTTATTTGTCGTCCGACGACGTCCGACGACGCCCCGAGCGTTTTTATATGCCCGGAGCGATCGTCCGATGATCATCCGGAGCGTTCTTATATATCGCTCGACGACGCACCGGTCGCCCCACGAAATCGGTGGATAAATATCGCCCTGACGTTTCATTTGACAGTTGGGACTTGATTTTTCTTTGTTTTAAGTTACTTTTTGTTTACGTAGACTTCTGTTTACAAAATTTTATTATTATTATTGTTATATTATGTATGTTTGTTTTAGTTATGTATTCTGGAAAAGTACATAATTGTAAATACATTTCTTCTGGGTCAGTGAAACATTTAAAGTAGTGTTTTTGATACAGATATGATACAGAGCCGTTCTTAAAAGGCGGATGACGAGCGTCGCTCTGCTTGGAGCGATCATCCGTCGTCGGACGACAAATAAGAACGCACCCCTGCGCAGCGGCGTGCGAACGATAACGCAATTATTGTTAAACAACTGGGGGTGTGAGTGTGACGCTGTGAGTTGTGACGGCAACGGCTATTGAGCGCCAGCCCGCGTTTTTTAAATCTTCAGCCATTTTTTAGACATGTAAATAGTAAAAACACAGTTTTTCTCGTAATTATTGTAAATTTATTTGGCATGTAAAGTAAAAATAGTTTGTGAGACCCATTGAAGGCGTGGTGGTGGGTTTTTGACGATCCGATGGCGGTGGCTTGTTATTTTCACGTTGACAGACAATCTACACATCCCCAGCCACTCCAGCAGGGCCAAAGAATAACCTATACTCCAGAATCAGGGCGTCGAGGGTTGACTTTAGCATCTTGGCGGCGTTTTCGATACCTATGACATAGAAAATATAATAATACTATGTGCAGATAAGACGTTTTTTTGTAGATGGGACTTTGAGTGTGCGGTCCGATATGCGCTGATAGTATTAACAACGGTGCTAACAGTACTAACATAACATTTGTTAACATTTGTACTAACATGTGTGTACCTCTACGCTCATGTCAATTTTCGCTCAAGATTATGGGGCCCGCATTTTGACCCCCTTAATTTTAAAATATATAAAAATTAAAATTTTATGGTTATTAATTATTATTTTTTATACACATTTTTTTTTTACAAATTATTTTTTTTCATTTCAAACTGAGCTGGAATAGATCTATTCCAATACCGAGGTGAAAGGAATGTTTTAAATCCATTCAGAAACGACGATATTCTGAGTTTTCTTTTCGGCTATTACGAAACGCGTGTTTAGAGCATCGCTTGAATGGTGACGTCATGCATCGCGTCTTACGCCCTTCATCGGTACAAAATAAATGGTTTAGTTCAGGTAATTCAACGTACCGCTCACGTCGTGGCACAAAAATATTTTTTCATTGTTTAGTTTTTACTATATTTTGATGTGATGAACTATGTAAGTAATTAATTTAACGCTAGCATTAATGTTAAAAGATTGCCAAAATAGATTAGAGACAAACATAATAAATAGAGGTCAGTTTGTGAAAACCCAGTTGAAAGGTTTTCCAAAATTAGTTTCTTTAATGGTAGTATCATATAATGTATTGTACATACTGTAGTAAAAATAACTTAGCATAGGTTTAGTAGCAGTAGAACCCTTTGTGTGACTTAATGCGGAAAAGTACTGCCACCATAACTATTTGTACTGCCAAGCAGTATTCTTCACATTAATGCGTTCGGCTTAAAGTTTATGGGTCCCAGTGAAATTACAGGCACATGATACTTATCAACTTTACGTATTAGGGTGATGGGCGCAGTGCCAGAAGTGGCGAACTGCATCTGTTATAGGCAGAGGTTACCGCTTAAAATCAGGTTGGCCTCGTGTTTGTTCCACCACAGTAACATAAAAATAAAGAAGTATTCGGGTACCGTAAAGAAAAGACAAAACGAATCCTATTCACGATACTCCATACCACTTCTCCATATGTCACGGGTCTCTAGCTCGCAAACAGAATCAATTACATACCTGAAATTTTGGTGTGTGGTATATAACGTTGATTGCTGAGTAGTGACGTCTTCGATGACATCACACCTATCAGCCGTGCCCTAGGAGGAAGAATATCTATGATGGAGAAGACATTTATATTCTGTTGGTTGTGAGACAAGAATGGTAACATATACGCTTGCATTAGTTTGAAAGAGACAGCATCCGTTTTTTTTGTCTTGCTCGGCGTATGCGATTTCTTTGTTTGCCACAAAGCAGTTTTGTGACAGACAAATTTATTCGGTGCTTGAAAGTGTCCTTTTTTCGTGTTAAACAATGATTTTGAAGTGTGTATTGTAAATTGTAAGTTAAATTCAACGCTGCTGCTAAACATGTTGAAATGCAGAATTCTTGTCTGTAAAAACAGAACAGAACGAAATATGGAACACCTTACATATCACATGTAAGTGCTATTTTTCATATGTCTTCACCGTTCTTACACAGTCTATGCGAATCATATATGAATTTCTGATCATAACAGAATGTCTGCGTGTTAAATTGTTTGATAATCTTACATTTTACTACAAAATAATTTCTTGATTTTGAGATTATAATCCATGAAAATTAAGTAGTGTTCTTTTGTCTATCTATCTCGCTCTACTATGATGAAATTTTTTTAGGGAGAAAAGAGAGTGTGAACATAGATCAAAAATTATACTTTTTCGAATTATAGCAATTTTAGGAATACCAGCTCATGACCGAAGATATTTCCCATAAATGTGGGTAATTTTGTATGAACCACTTTTGACCAATATGTAGTAAAATTAACGCAATTAAATTTTGATTTGCAGTTTTAATAATGATGCTTTCCTTCATCGTGTATGGATTCATGCAGCTGGACGCAAAATTAATTTAATTAAAAATTGCATAATTAATTAATTAAATCGTAAGCCGTGACCAAACGTTGAATCTCAATGATATTCACACATATGTTTTATATACCATATAGCTATAAATACATTATTGCTTTGTTTTTTTTTAAGTGCACACTATGAAATATTATAGGTACGAAAGTTTGTATGAGTTTGTTATTCATACAAACCTTCAAGTAACTCAACGCCGAAGTTTTCAACGAAGTTTCGGATATAGATTCCGTAGGACCTGGATTAATACATTGGCTACCTTTATTCCGAGATATTGAGTATTATCGGGGGACTACGATATAACTATTCCACGCGGTTGAGTCCACAGGCGCAAGCTAGTTATCCAATAGTACCATGGGTTAAGTTATATATTTATTATGCCATAGTTTTAAACTCTACCAAAAAAATATTCTGTACATTTTCAGTTAGTTTTAGAATCATGGTAATTTTCTAAAACTAGCTGACCTAGTTTCTCTGCCATTTAGGCGGACCGTTCAATCTGTAGCGAGAAATTCAAAATTTAACAGTCTGTCTACTCGTATTTGTTGCGAGATCGAATAACATTTGTAGCTATATGATTCTTTAATTTACTCAATTCAGATATCCTTTTGAGAGTATTTTGTTATTGTATCTTACATACATGTATCTGATTCCATATATTTCTCTACTAATCTGCAAAAACAGCTAAGAAACAATTATATATTTGTAAGTTATGATGCCAAAATACTTTAGGATATAATTTCCGATTTGCGCAATTTAAAAACAATACACGTACTTAAGTTATCCGATCTAGCAACATACATTAAATTTTGAATTCCCCGATATAACAAATTTAACGGTCCAGTCCACCTTAAGCAAGTACCATGCAAATGTATTTTTTCAGTAGGCGCGGCAATATTTTTTCTAAAAGCTTCATTGTAATTTGGGTAATGTTATGGGACACTGGCAATTCTGCAATATAAGGTATTTATACTCTGTCTCTATCGGGTATACGCGCAGAGAATATATATTTTTCTAGGTCTAGGAGGAAGAATATAGATATTCTTCCTCCTACTTCTAGGTACTCCATCATAGATATTCTTCCTCCTAGGCCGTGCCAATGTTTGGTGCCCTTCATACAACCAGCTGTGAGTGTGCTATTGGTACCATTTGGGCGGAGTTCCGAGGGTCAGAGTATAGTTGTTTGGTTGTTTAACTTACTCCAAGGTTCCGAACTACTCGATTGTTTTATTACCTCAAATATCGTTTTTGGGCGGGGAAATAGCAATATATATATATACACGTTTAGAATGTTTGACAAGCAATAACTGCCGTTACCTGCAAAATACATAAGAGTGCCTATTAATTTCCCATCAAGACATGTCAGTTAAAGATTCAACCTTTTAACGACCGCTCGCGCTCTACTCGAAAGTTGTGAACGACGTAAGAGTGAAAAGTTGCACTCCGAGTGCGCTCTAAACAAGGTTCGGAACGCGCTCTTGCACATATTGAAACGACCCGTAATAACAGATGAATCCGGTAGACACAATAACTTTCAATTTACATCAGATAACATTTAATTTATTTAACATAATCTTGGTTTTAAAATTATATTAATTAAAAGATAATAATCATAAATGAAAAGAAATTCGATAAAATATCCTTTTTTAATTAATGTTTAACTGTTTAGTACTTGATGTGATAGGTAGAGTAATCCAACTGTCCACACGTCATTTGACAGCGACAGCCAATCACTGACGTGACGATTTTGCTATTCAATTTCGTTTTTGGTAGGCAAATGTACGTGTGATTGTGATTGTGTAGTGAAAAATGCTTATTCCGAATGAATATGTGTCCACAGCGGAAGATATAGCGGATCAGGTAAACTATGCATATAATTGATACTGTTTAATAAAAATAAAATTGTATTAAATTATGTTTATATTTTGGCTGCGTACTTTGGATGGGGTTTGTCACGTCACCGAACTTTCTTGTTGGCGCATACTGACTTGAAACTTGTTCTAAATCCTATGAACAATATAGTATTTTTATAGAACTGCGTTACTGCTAATCGTGCTCGGTGCATTAGTTTAAATGTACGTTTGTTTACATAGACATACAAATAACTTTCAAACAATCATCACCATAAATAATAGTTCATTTACACACACTTTACGTGTCTACTGTTATTTTAAATCTGATTTTTTTGTGAACAAACAGCAATGTTTAAGACGATAGGCTTTTCCTAATTTCCCTTGATCTGTCCCTCTTTAGTCTCATTTTAAATTTCCTATGGTTTCCCTTTATTTTCATATTCATACTGACCCAATCTAATAAGCTTGTTTTAAAATCAAAGATTGAAT
Source organism: Plagodis dolabraria (assembly GCA_963854805.1). NCBI lineage: Eukaryota > Metazoa > Arthropoda > Insecta > Lepidoptera > Geometridae > Plagodis > Plagodis dolabraria. Next base: position 36,699,378 of record OY978441.1, on the reverse strand, counting down.
GCAAGAAAATAAAACTTTTATAGAAGATCAAGAGAATTTACATTGGCAAAATGCAATGTTTGTACAATGTGATAAGAAAAAAAGATTATAATTTTACATAAACTTAACTTTTTTCCACGCCCAATTTCGCCAATCTAGGGTTTAATTAATATGCAGATAAATTTATATTATAAAATCAAAGATTGAATGCAAGAAAATAAAACTTTTATAGAAGATCAAGAGAATTTACATTGGCAAAATGCAATGTTCGTACAATGTGATAAGAAAAAAAGATTATAATTTTACATAAACTTAACTTTTTTCCACGCCCAATTTCGCCAATCTAGGGTTTAATTAATATGCAGATAAATTTATATTATAAACCATTCAAATGAGAAAGGCTATAATATAAGTAAGTGTAACCTAGTAGCAGATTGTAAATTTGCTGGTTTCCTGTTGTTATAAAAATAAAACTCCTTAACCACTTAAGATTGAGTGTGCGAATTTGCACACCTGTTGCACATATAACTAATACAGTGTTGTAACTTGCAAGCTCCATCTTTAGAGGTTAACAATAACAGTGAAACAATATTATTGTCCTACTTCCATTAAATTACTCACACAGGTTACCGCTTAACTCACATGATGTTAAGCGGTAACCTATACCATTGACATATGTATTTTGTCACAAGTGACAAAGTAAGTGCACTACACCCATCACCCTGAGACATTTATCGCCAATTTCACTGATGACACCAAAATCATGGGAAATCCTCTGATCGCTCATAACACCCGGCAAAAAGACCTAGACAGAATATATGAATGGACCCAAGACTGGCTAATCACACTTAATGAAAAGAAGTGCACAGTGTTACATGTTGGAGGCAAAAATCCAAAATGCAACTACTAAATTAATGGTAGCCCTCTTGAAAAGGTAGAAAAACAGCGAGACCTCGGAGTACTTGTAACTTGCAACCTAAAATTGGGGGACCATATTGTAGAGGTAGTGAAAAGAGCAAACTCTATAATGTACATTATAAGAAAGGCTTTCTCATATATTAACAAGGAACTGTTCCTAAAACTGTACAAGACCTACCTGAGGCCATTAGTGGAGTATGCATTCCAGATATGGAATCCGTACTTCAAGAAGGACAGTCACCTTCTCGAACGTGTACAGCGGAGGGCAACAAAAATGGTCCCTAGTCTTAAAGAACTTCCATACGAAGATCATCTGCAAGAACTAGGGCTTACCACCCTTCAGAAACATAGAGAGTGCGGAGACCTTATAGAGACCTTTAAAATTCTCACTAACAGATATAGTATACCAAAATTGTCAGAGACACTATATACTATGAACACAAACACAAACCTGAGAGGACACTCGCTGAAGCTGCAATGGGGGCCAAGTAAAAGCAAACCCAGAGAACACATACTACCGAATCGCATAGTTAAAACTTGGAACCGGTTACCGGAATCAGTGATCAGTGCTCCCTCAGTGAACTCTTTCAAAAATAGACTGGACAAATATTTAAAGTGCATTGACAAAGACTCAGCTTAAGAGATATACATGCATCAGCTTAAGAGCTGCCTGTGTATCACAAATAATAATAATAATAATTTAATTAATCTGTCGCCAAGCACCTAACAGTGTGTTCCGGCAGCTATCGTTGAGAGCCAGTAATTCTAGATTAAGCCTGTAAACACCTTCAACCACATCATCACTTACCATCATGTGAGATTGTGGTTGAAGGTGTTTACAGGTCTGTAATTTAGCCAGTATAGAAAAACACTTCACCGATTCAAGAATACAGTTGAAGAAAGTCAGAAGAAATTGTGGAAAAAATACAGTAACTCTATTCAATCTGAAAGTGAAACTGCCAGACTTAAAAAAGTACTATCTAGCGACTCCCATGCAAAGCTAGGAACTTTGAAGAAGCCTGACCGCTCTTATACCATGTCAGACAAGGAACAGTTTGAACTTCTCTTACAAACCCACTTTCCAGACTGTCAGATAGACAATAAAGAAGAATGGGAAATGGAAACTATGCAAAAGCCTGGCCTGCTTTACTGATTTGTGCATTGGACATGTAGCCCCTTACATATAATGCTGTATGTTGCATACCCAAAAATGCTAGGCTTCATCACATCATTGAGTAGCAAAAAAGCATGCAGATAGATTAAAATATTTAATAAAGTTGTAATACATTGAGATGCATGTTATATGTTTGATTATTTTGATTTACTCAGATGGATATGATGCGATGTAGCCAAGACCCTATCCAGTAGGCTAAGAATAATTAACAAATATTAATTTTCATATATCTGCTTGTAACTATTGTTTTGCAGCAATGATAGCCCAGCAGTAATAGCTATGGTCTGCTGTACCGCAGGTCCATAGTTCAATCCCCGCTGCCGGCTTGAGGTCCACCGCATAGTGGAACGGCATTTTGTGAATGCTCGCCTGGCTAGCAACCACTCTCAAGAAGAATATCTGTCACCAAGCCCCTAATGGTGTGTTCCGGCAGCAATCCTTGAGTGCCAGTAAAATTACAGGCTCATGAGACTTAACAATTCTGTCTCAGTGTGACAGGGCGCAGTGCAGTTCAGGTGGGCCTGCCGCTTGTGCACTTTACAATTGAATAGATCTGAGAACATATGCATATGTTTTATAATCAATTTACAACAATCACATAGACAAATTAACAAGGGTTAATCACATAGACAAACTAATTCTTGTTAATTAGTCTATGTGATTAGATTCACTATCTACTTGTTATTGTCCAAATGCTATACATGATGAAAATGTAGTAAGATAATTTTTCAGTGTTTTTATGTTGGGCTCAGCAAACAAAATAATATAAGTAAAGGAATTCAAAAGTGATCAGCTTTGTCTGTATATCCACAGAATAGCTCAATGTGAAACTGAAAGTTTGGAACCATTTGTTACTTTAGAACCAGTCTTTAGTGTTTTCACTTTTACTATTTGCATGAGCTGTATCTGTGAGTGCTCACTTTCACTTTTGATATATCCTCTTTGTTAGTTTTGAGTTCTAAATTCATTACATTTATATTAAATATAAGACCTAACTACATTAAATTATTGATGTTAATGTTTCCTTTCTCATAATGTTTAAAATATTTTAGATAATAAATGATAATAAATGCTCCCGCCACCGGGCTGTACAATATACAGTAAGAGTAGTATCATAATATAAATATAATCAGTTATATGAGACTACAATAATAAAATTGTAACAAAAAAAAACTGACTTCAATCTTAAAATATGCATTGTTAGAGATAACTTAAATACTACTTATTAGATCTCACTCAAACTTAAATAGGACCGTATGACTAGATCATTATAATATACAGGGTACACACACAATACAGGGTGTACCCTGTAAAGAGTGATGAGGTAAGACACACAAAAAACAATCAAATGGAGAACCTCCTCTTTGAAGATTGTTAAAAAAACTAAAACACATAACTTACTGTTCTGTGTTCCATGGAACCAACAAACCTTAAGCCTGCACCGAGGCAGCGATACGTAATTGTGGTTCGTTTGATCCCTTGCTGTATCTTTATTTCTCAATTTTGAGTTATGTAATGAATATATATTATATTTAAGGATTCATTCTATAAATCATACACTTTGAAAACACGATTACTTAAAATTTTCTCTATAAAAAATAAATCCAAAGTTACATCTAAAAAACGAAATAAACCCTTAGTACGGCGTAAATACTTAACGGAGAGTCATCCGTATTTGAATAATAAAAAAAACAACATGTTTTCTATAACGTATACACATTACATTTTTCAAATAGGTATTTGTTTTTATTATATGAAGGAAATACTCAAATTCACACATGTTCCGCCCATTTTAGTCAGAGCCGCGATGCTTTGTCCCTATCCGCTATAGTAATTCTTTGACCGTCGGACGGGGACGGATGCTGTTGACGTGCCTTACTTATGCACGGGCTCTGAAACCAATTTAAAAAAATATCATGTAGTTTATTTTGTATGCTGTAGAAGTCAGGGTTAGGTTAGGTTCCGACAAAATTCTTACAACCTACTAAAACTCTTTGGCGTATCAAGAACGACAGTAACTTCCAACTTAGAATGCATGCTCAAAGTGGCATTAGTAGGGTCTTATTAAATTAGGTAAGGTGGGGAGGAGACACTTAATTAGAAAACGTAAGAAAATATTTTATTTCCATATCTTTAACAAAAGCTTCTGTCAGATAAAAACATTTCCACAGTGTATGGTTTTCACTTCATCAGCAATTAAATTTTGTAATCAGCTGTAATAGTAGCTACCTACTAGATAATACTTATCAAGAGCTAAGCAACTATTAACATACGATGGCGACATATGCTTATAATATGTAATATTTACTTATGTAATCAATATTTATCTCTTGATAAAGAATTATTGGTTATAAATATATTATCAAACTACTTCCTTGTAAATTGTTTTGCCTGTATATTTTTCAAATAAATTCACACAAATACCTATAATGAAGATGAAAAAAAAAACGATAGTTTTGCTTGAAATACACGCTTAAATATTTTTTAATAAATTAAGTTTATTAAGTTATGTGTAAATTATTGTAGTATTATTTTTCCTTGATAACGCAAATAAAAAATTGTATGATAATATTTTTTAGATACATAATATATTATATTATTTACATATATATATGTTTGTATTTTTAAATACAGCATGATGTTTAACATATAGGTAAATCTTATTATTTTTGATAATGTAACCGTTAGTAACAGCCTGTAAAATGAGAAAAAAAAAATATTTTGATAACAATTTCAAAACCGCATTGTAAATTTGCGTTTTTATTATGTTTTGGGAAATAGAGAATGTGTAACATACTGAAATTTGAAATTCGCAACCAATGTACTTTTTGAGATAGGCCCACCCAGGTGACAGAAGTGGTATAGGACTATAATAATGGGTAACTTTGACAGCCCCCCATTTATTTATTTTTACATAAAAAATATATAATGTATTGTTGAGCTCTAGACGACGACAACCAACATGGTATGGTGCAAAAAAGTTTTTGTATTTGGTTAACTTCTCGTATTTTTGGGTCAACGTCTAACATCAAAATTTCACGTTTAAAACTCATTACGTTTCGGAGTTAGAGGCATACAGGCAGAAGGACGGACAGACGGAGAGAGTCTCGTACTTGAGTTTTATTTTTTTACTTTGGGTGTATTGTTCAAAAAATAATATTAGTTCTGTAATCACACCTCGGGGCAGAACTCCATATTGTTTAGACCGGTCTGGTTTTGATAATCGCGTACACAAAAAGCACAGTCACTGGTAAACCATTCGAAAATCATAAAAATTGAGCCTTTGGTTCAATAAATTTGACATATGTAAGTACTCTTAACGTAACTAAACTAAGATACAAACAAAAAAAAATGCTAAATTATCAAAAAGTTTGGCACAGTCATTCACAATAATATTTGTAAGTATAAGGTCTACTAGTAAAAATGGGTTATTTACACTTTGGCCCGAAATATTTGGCTCAAATACAATGTGACTTCAAATTAAAATTCACTAGATCTACATTTAACAGGGGAGAGAAATTGGGGCACAATATATAAGTAAAGAAATTAAATTCAATTCTATGGGATAAAAAGCTTGAGGTTTCTATTATGAGCTCCTGTTTTAAATCACGGCAAACCTTGACTTCTGACACACAGGTCTATTTGATTTGTTCGCATTATTTTTGCATCTGGTAGAAACTCTGATGGTTGACTTATTGGTGTGTATATTAAAGTGCAGCTTAAATGCTTGCGTATGTACTTGTAAGCTTGCTTTTATGGCTATGGGTAACGTGAACGTTACGCATAGCCATAAGAGCCATAAACAAGAGTCCAGTATATTGATGCATACCGAACGCTTATGATGCTTCCGAGATCCTGCAGTGCGAGTATGTTTGCTGAAGCGGGGATTCTTGGCTTTTTTGGTGTAATAAGATCACGGGTAGCTTCGTTTTGGGACCGATTGCGTCGCTCTCACAATACTGGCTGTTTCTGACAATATTTACAGGAACCCAATGTTTTCCCGTTGAAAGTTGAAGCACTCATATGACCAGAGACACATGAGTGCTAACAAAATTGACGCACTGCCGCCGGTCGTGCGTTATGATATTTTTATGTTATGATGGGAACTTTTATGTGATTTATTGTATATATTGTGTATAGAGCTTTTGGTTACCATTTCACCTGTTGGTGGGTGATGATGTGGTCAAAGGTTTTCAATATACCTAAAGTTGCTATAAAATAAATGAGCTTTCCGGAAAACAAAACCAGCACCGTTCTTACATTGTAAATAAATAAAGTCATTTATTTTGTCTACAGGTGATTCGCAAAGGTAAAAATATACTGCCGACAGTGGCGCGGCTATGCCTCATCTCCACATTCCTCGAGGATGGGCTCCGGATGTGGTTCCAGTGGTCGGAGCAGCGCGACTACATGGACATATCGTGGGGCTGCGGGAAATTCTTAGCTACCATGTTTGTGGTGAGTCTTGGAGTGTTACCTGGGGGCCGTAATTGTCGGCGAAGTAAAATGGCCGGTATTACCGGATACGTCTCTATAAAGAGTCGTATTATATGTACAAACGTGTTAACGTGCTAACAGTAACTTCCTAGGATCATACACATAAACCCATAGTACCTAGTTGTGGTCTCAAGGACCGATCAGTTGGTTAGTTCTCTAGACCAGGTCAGAATCTTAAATGTTAAATTAGCAACTCGTTGCCAGTGAGTACGAAAATAAAACAAAGTAACGTTAAAATAAGGATCATATCAGCGAGCGCTCCGAAGTGGCTATTACGTTAAAAATTTCGTTCGAAATGGACTTAATAACGAGCTAGGAAGTATGGGCTTACAATTAAGTAATAAATTATCAGGACAGTTATACATTATTTAATTTCCTGTCTTTTGGTGTAAGAATAGATTATAGGGCATTTGTTGTTATCTATTGATATCTATTTTTGAGTATTTAGAGTTTAAAAGCTGATTTGTTTACTCTTGAGGCCATAACACCGTCGCTGATTAACTAATCGCCTTCTAAAGGCTTGCATCTCGAAATACTCCAATTTAGATTAGAGTATGATTTTGATATCGCATTGAGCGGATAGTTATAATAAGAATTCATCATTGAAGTACCATTATTTAGTTTTGCAACTAACAATTATAATCGTATAAAGAAATTAATTATAATAATTAAAAGGGGTCCGTAATAGGGGTATACAATTTGCACTTTACTGAAAATCTTGCCGAAACTGTAACTCAGCAATATCTATAGCTACACTCTTGCTGCAATGTAATTGCACAGTGTATCCAGCATCTGTATAGCTGAGCAATTGAGTTTGTACTCGTGCAGCAGTTTGATACAAAATGGCGGACAGTGAAGCTATTGTTGTTGCTGCAACATATATCGTGATGAATCATCCATCATTTAAACAAACTTAATAAAGGAAAAGGGAAAATCTGGTCATATTGGAATAAACCAGAAACCATAACTAACCGTTAGCAAGAAACTGATTCTCGTTACCTATTTTTTTCAAACCTTCCAAAAGTCCAAGAAAGTCCAAGAGTGGCTTAGGTATGGGAGACAAGAGGAAGATATGCACCTATACAACAGAGTAAGGAAGACATTACCGCCGATCTTGCAGTATAGTCAAAGTTAGTTAATTTACCAGTGGCAATCTAGGCGGCTAGACATCGAACGCTCGCAGCTACTTGAAATATTATTGAAAAATCGCCGCACTGCATTGCAAGTGATGCTCCGTGCAACGAGGACCTTAAAACCACCAGAAACACACCTTCATTTTGTGTCTGTGTAAAAAAAAACAAAAGCATAGTGCCAAGTTGCCAACTAAGCTTTTTGTTGTAATGTGACGATTACGAGTGAGACCCGATCATATCCACAAACGGGGGTATACGATTAATGTAAAGAGAGTGAAAAGCTAGAGGGGTATACCATGACCATGATCGTTGCAAGATGGATTCGTGATCTCTGCTATAATATAGACTGTTATCATAAGATTTGTACCAGATCAGTTGTTGCGACCGAAAGAACAAACAACATATCGCCCAACCTAACTCGCAAGGATGAATCGTTAAAACAAAATTATGTAGATTTCGATTTATCTTTATGAAGTTTATTTGTAAAGGAGCGTCATGCTTACAGACACTTTCGCTATGATTGTAATAAAATGGACTTAGTTACTTCGTGTCGTTACAATAGGCATATGTGAGAACACGTCTTCGCAGCCTATTGGCAGGTTCCGTTTGCGACGAGCTTTGTCATTCATTGGAAGCGACCTTGACCTACTGAACGTTCGACGGACTTTCGTTTTCGTCTCCATTCGCTGCGGACGGAGCGTCGTGTCTCCGGAACAATCAAAAGTTTTACTGACTTATAAGATTTCCTTTAGAACTTCGAATCAAATTAGAACTTGTCTATTTCTTTTTGCCTAATATTCATTAAATATTAGGTCATTATTTTGCCAACAAGAGTATATTTATATTCAGCTGTTACTTTGCGGAAATTCATATTTAATAGTAACAAATATTTTAAGAAAACATTAAAATAATATTTAAGGAAAATACTTACAAATGAAAAAAAATATTTATGGAGTGACATTTATGCCTAATTTTACTGCTAAGCTGACGTGACGTTATAAAGCTAAGTTAGTTTATGGTATGGTAAATCCGAACTGGAAGAATTTTCGTTTGAATTGAGGTTTTTCGCTTCTACACGAAGCATTATCAGAAAGTCTTTGACACTTTGAGCGCATAATTGAAATATATAATAATATATAATACAATGTCTTCAAAACTGAACGTAACATCAATAAAAAAGGTGGTGTTGTAGTTTATGTAAGGGATGTCTGGAGCGTCTCGGTTTTTGAGCCCCCAATTAAAGATGCTAACTGTTTAGGCATTCGTATTGCAAATTTGGTCAACCTATTAGCAATTTACCGCTCACCATCCTTCAGTAATATTGATATATTTTTAGAATCTCTCGATTCAATCATTAAAAATACAGATGGGCTACCTCTAATTGTTGCTGGTGATTTAAATGTTGACTTATTAGACATGACTGACAGAAATTCTTTAGAATATCAATGTTTTATGGCCGAAAATGGTCTGATACCTGCTATAACAGAACCTACCAGAGGTAAATCTTGTCTTGACCACATCTATATATCATGTTCACAGTTAGGTCAAGAACCGGCAGCTATTATTTGTCAATCTGATATTACAGATCACTGCCCAGTTATGATTGCTATGCAATTTACCAAACCCAAAACAAGTAGACAAAGCCGTCTTGTGCAGAAAAGAGATTATGATGCAATTAAAGAAGATTTATTAAAAATGGAATGGACATGTGTTACCGATAAAAATGATGTAAATGAAGCTACCTCGATTTTTACAACCGTTTTAACTAATATTGTAGATAAGCACACGCGGGAAGTTCGGCTCAGCAGAAGTCAGTATAATCTTAAGCCATGGATAACCCCAGGGCTTATGCGATGTATGAGACATAGAGATCGTCTCCATCAGCGTGCTAGACTTGAGCCCAAAAACAAAATCCTCCAAGTGTCTTACACAAGGTATCAAAACTTTTTTGTAGACTTATTACGTAAGCTAAAACGTGAACATGAAGATAAAGAATTGAAAAAAAATAAAAATAACCCTAAGAAACTTTGGAAATCCATTAAGAACATTTGTAATTTATCTAATTATATAAAAGAGCCTACTGAACTCTTATGTTCTCAAAATGCTAATACGTCACGCCACCCTCTAGATTCGTGTAATGACCATTTTGCTACTTTAGGAGAAAAACTAGCAAATAACATATTTTCTAAAACTAAAAAAACTCAAAATGATCTTGTAAATACTATAAAATTAAATTGTTCGTCGTCAGATTCGTTTTTTATGATGCCAACGGACCATGTAGAAGTCGCTGGACTGATCATGGGTCTTTTGAGTGACAAAGCTCCTGGAATTGACAGTTTGACTAATTCGCTTATAAAACATATTAAGAATGAAATTGTTGTTCCACTGACATATATATTCAATCAAAGTTTTTCGACTGGAATCTTTCCAACTAAGTGGAAAACAGCTTCTGTCTACCCTATACATAAAGCTGGTCCTAAGCAGTGTATTGAAAACTATAGACCGATATCACTTTTGTGTGCTTTTTCCAAATTATTAGAGAAACTAGTTAATAATAGACTTACAAAATATTTAGAATCTCGTAACATGTTATCAGAAAGGCAGTTTGGTTTTAGAAAAGGGAAAAGCACTGAAGATGCGGTATCGCTCCTTGTATCAGCAGTGTCATCAAATCTGGATAATAAACGTAACTGCGTTGGAGTTTTCCTAGACTTGGCCAAGGCCTTCGATACTGTTTCAGTTCCTATACTTTTAAAGAAATTAAGTAACTTGGGAATCCGGGGAGTAGCCGCCGCATGGTTTAAAAGTTACTTAACTGAAAGGAGTCAGTGTGTCAGGATTGGTCAAATGTCGAGCGGTTTGCAAAATATCAGCTTCGGCGTCCCCCAAGGGAGCATACTAGGACCTACGTTATTTACGACATATATAAATGATATGCACGATTTGCCCATCAAAAACGCTGAAATAGTCTGCTATGCCGATGATACCGCAATTGTTTTTCACGGGTCTACATGGTCTGAGGCTCTGGTTTGTGCTGAGCTTGGATTGATTAGAATATCGCAATGGCTAGAAAACAATCTTCTGACATTAAATACAGCAAAAACCATGTACATTTGTTTTCATATAACAGCCGCGTCAGCTCCAGAAGCAATAACAACACTCAAAATCCATGACGTAACTTGTGATCTGAATTTTTGTGACTGTGTATCGATACAAAGGACCAATGTTGTTAAGTACCTTGGTATCCTTGTTGATGAAAATTTAAATTTTAAATCACATATTGATGCACTATCGGCTAGAGTGCGAAGAGTAGTCGGTATTATGAGAAATTTGCGGAATATTGCGGTAATAGAGACCCTTAAATGTGTTTATTTTGCGCTATGTCAATCTCTGATAACATATTGTATCACCTGCTGGGGTAGTGCTGCGGTTACGTTCCTTATTCACATTGAGAGAGCACAACGTTCAGTACTTAAGGTTATGTTAAAAAGACCTATTGGATATTCAACCCAAGAAATTTATAAAGAAAGTGGAGTACTAACTGTGCGACAGCTTTTTATTTTAAAAATATCTCTTTCTGCACATAGATCAGTACTAGCTTCGCCTGAGTATGAATCTTTGAAGAAACAAAGAGTTTACTACATGCCTATAATACCCGTTAAAACTGTATTTGCCCACCGTTTTGGTCAATTTGTAAGAGCCCGTGTATACAATAACGTACTTAAACATTGCGACTTAAAAACAAAATCTGCTATTGAGGCTAAAAAATCTATACAGAAATGGCTGATGTCTCTTAATTATTACAGTACTGAAGAAATACTAACATCTCAATAAGTTGTTAATTTTTCAGTTTCTTCGAATTATTTTATTCTTCAATTTAATATATGCATTAATCGATACCTACACATAAACACACACTATATATACTTTTACAAATAGGATTTTATTATATTGCTTTTATATATGAATATTATCATTAAATATATGTACTCGAATACATACTATATATATATATATATATATATTATTGAACTACAAATTATTACAATGTTTTAAAGATACCAAGGACTTAGCTTCTATATTAAGCAATTTGATTTGTTTAAATTAGTATCTTAGATTTGATAAATGTATTTTATTGATCTTGTATACTATCTTACATTCCATAAACTATAAACTTTGCACAATTACTTACTAATATAATGATATAATGCTAAGACAGAATACTTACAAATAAAAGAAAAAACCCTCATGTCCCTAAGTATTTATAAATTCTGGCTATAACGTTATTAAATATAATATATATTATAGCTTACTGCGTTGGAAATAAAACGCAGACCAGGTGTCATTACGTAGTTCATTTACTGTAAATCGTTTTAGATCTTCACGATACAGGCTTGCCTAGTGTGAAGATCACAAATTATGGAACTTACGTAATTATTTACCTCAGCGATAGACAATATTAAATATGTACTTAGTAATAGATAAGTTTTTATATGCTAGATTAATATTTACTATATGTATTTGTGTATCGCTGCAAATAAATATATTTTTTTATTTCATTTTTTTCATATTTATCATTATTTAACTATAAACAAACTATCTAGAGATAGCGTGCGGTATATAGTCAAAAAGTAACACTATTGCTTTTAAAACAATATACGAAAATTTTTCGTCACCAATCGAAATTCTGTTTTTTTGAGACCTAGGATATTATGATTATCTATTCAAGTACCCATCACTACCAATCACTTATGTTGTAAAAGGGTTTCTTTCGGAATGTATGTTAGAAGAGGTTTTTATCTGTTCGACTTGATCGATTTAGTGTCTGTTCGTATAGACCGGCGCAATGCGACAGCAGCGGCGGCGCGGAGAGCAGGAAAAATGTTGGTAGTATATACAGGGTTATTGGAAAATGCTAAAAACCTCTTAGGGTTGACTTCTCCTAGTCCTAACAAACATTTTGAGTTTTTCTTTGTTTAGAAAGATATTAATTACTATTTGTGTTTATTTTTTATATTTTTGACGGAATATGCACGAGGTCCACCTGATGTTAAAAGTTGTGCCTGTACTGTATAATTTCATATTTTTTATTACTTTTCCGATGTAAATATTCAAAACTCTATACGAAGGGAGCACGGTGCGGTCCAGTGTTGCCGTGGTGAGCGCTCTTGGGTCGGAGTAGGCTTAAAAACACAAAAAGATATTTTAAAAGTTCAAAGTAATTTCAATACTAAAAAAAATCATCTCAAATTGTTTGTTAAGACTAGCAAAAGTCAACCCTAAGGGGTTGTTAGCATTTTACCAATTATCCTGTATAATAAATATAAATGTAATTTAATTAAATCTTATTATTAAAATTAACGACTACGAGCACCCTCTTAGGTACTTACTAAAAATATAAGATTACGCTCCGCGCCGTATTGTGTGAATCATGAATGGACACTTATTCAATCGAAAAATTCAATTTCAATTCAAAATTAATTAAAAACTCAATCGTGTTTTCCAAATAAATGATTATATTTATTCAGTTGCATTTACCCATGAGGAGCATTGGTCGTTTTTCAATTTAATACGATATAATTTAATTTGTTTGCTTGCAGACTATTGTCTATAGTAGTAAGTTAGCGTAAAAGAAACATTGTGTTCTTGTTAAATTTAATACGATTACAATTAATTTGTTTGCAGACAGTAAGTAAGTGTATTCATATGTTTGTAATTTGGCAGAAGCACGACACGAGCGATATCACGTGTTATTAATTATCCTGCACTACGCACGACGCAATGCACTTTGTTTTTTATTTTTGCATTGTCATTATCGAACACTGCTTTTTAAATAGGATTGATTGACGTTTAGTTGGTCAAAAATATCAGCACAGATCCTCGAAGAAATTTAAGAACAAAAATATTCAAAAACATACTTTCTCCTCAGTCGGTAGACTTCTAATGTTGAACAAATGCCTAACCATCTATACCCATTGCATATACAGAATAAATGGTTATTCTGTATAAGCAAACAATACCTATCCATCAGCTCCCCGCGACTCTCATTGACGATGTCGTCAGTCCTCGTATTGGGGGGCCTACCAACTCTACATTGTTTTTTTTTCTCCATATGGTTCGAATCCCGCCACGGGCTTGAGCGGTGATTTGCTTGAGCGACATTGCGGTGAACCGCATGGTGGAAGGACATTTTGCGAATGCCCGCCTGGTTAGCGACCACCCTCAAGTAGAAAATCTCTCGCCAAGCACCAGTGTGTTCTTGAGAGCCAGTAATTCTAGGTTAAACCTGTTGTTAACACCACGACCACATCATTACTTACCAGAAGGTGAGATTGTGGTCAAAGTCTTACATATCAGCAATAAAAAAAAAGTCTTTCGGTGTATCGATATCGATTCGTCGAGTAATATGTCCTGCTCATTACCCCTTGCAAATTCTGACAGCTAAGGTCCAGTTTTCTCGTTCGGGACTCCAACAAGAAGGAAGTATGCATTTGATTACCTTTGACAATCAGCAGCGTAGACATAAATAGTTATCGTGTGTTGGGCAGCTACAGCCGCAGTGCCAAGACGACGAAATAGTAAACATTTCATAGTACATACTGTTGAATCTGTGATATTGGTCGTGACCTTTTTATCTGCTTGCGCCGACACGAGCCATGGCCGGCCGTTGTACTTGTCTGTACGCATTTTATTTTAGATTCTGTTCGACCTTAAAATGTCGATAGCTGCATCGTTTTTTATTGCTGATATTATAAGACTGTTCATCCTACTGTTAATTGTAGTAAAAGGTGAGTGAACAGTGTGAATCTTCTTCCTGCTTTATCGGTCGGCACATCATGTATTTTTCCTCCAGTCTTTTTCCTCTGTTGCTCGTGATTTTGAAAAATAGACCAGTCCGCTCCATTTCAACATTGCTACCTAAACCCGAGTAGGATAAGTATGTGATACTCGTATCAATTTATATTGCATGCATGTAAAACATATTAATATCCTCCGTTTTTAATGCATGAAGCGATGAGACACCTGATGGTAAGCGATCAGACCTTTCCATTACGGATAGTATCACTATCCTCATTTGGCTTGATATTGTACTGCGATCATCACTCTGAGACGTTTGTTCTTATGTCTCATTTGCCCAGTAATTTCGCTTGCTGCAGTGCCCTTCACATTTAAACACAGTTATGTTTGCACGCTAAGGCTTCGAGGCATAATATTTAAGATTACGGTGGTACCCATCAAGACCGACTCTTGCTGAAGAGACCTCCCAACTAACATTTTGGTGTCATTTACAGGTTTTAATATAACTTCATTCTGTTTAAATGAGTAATAATTATCTCAGTTCTAACTTAAAATGTTATAGAGGAGTTAGAAAATAAATTTAGCTCCAACAGTGGTTCTAGAACTTTAATGAACGGTGTTAAACAGTTTTTAGAGTTAGAATAGTGCTAATCGCAGCAAGTACCGTTAAGATGTTATAGCCCAAACCTGTTTGTAGCACCTAAATCTACACAACAGTGCTCGCTGACTCACGTTAACACTTATTGTTGTGTAGTTGTTGCCGCGAAGTGTCTTATATGTCTTTAGGTATTATATTGAATATAAGGTGCAGGTATTGGTTGTAAAAGAGAGTTGGTCAAGAGTGTAGTAACTCAAAATACTAAAAGTGTTGAACAACTCATTCATGTAGATTTAAGCTGTAATGTTCATTTTACTAAAGCAAATTGCGCTAGGCAGGTACACTTTAAAGATATTGTAAAAGTAATAGTGTTAGACAAAACTATGGACTTTTATTAACACTCCGAGGCAGGCCTTAATATAAGGTACCTATATAACCGCATTATGTGTTAAAACAACTTTTTGACGAACGGAAATAATTTTACTGGGTATTAGATTAATTCACATTAAAATGAAAAGATTACAAACTTGGAGTAAACAAAAGAAAACAGGTGCAGTGAAAAAAAGAATTCCTATACGAGCAATTTTGGTCAAGTTCGAGTGGAGGCACAACAGCATTATGGTTATATATGGGTTTCAAAATGGTTTTGAAAAATATTTCATTGTCTTTTAAACAATATGTCTCATCCCAATAGTGCACCATATTCCAAAAAAATGATAATACATGTTTATAACCTTTTAAAGGAACTTTCAAATGCTCACCTCTGCTACCCCCACTCCATGAGCACTCCGAAATAAATTTTCTTGTAAATAAGACATCAACAAGCATATAGGCACAATCTATACCTTTACCTCCAGAACATAGTATGGAATAAGTATTTTTCAAACGGTCTCTGTTTATTGGATCCGATAACTGCTTTTCTAGATCATCTAAATCCTGAGCACTGTCAACTGGCTTTATATTTATTGGAATATTGTCAATATGACCTTTGCTGCTATTCAAAGTTTGTACATCTTGACTAGATGATAAAAGTATTTGAGACACTGCATCTTCCAGTTGCACAGACAAAGCAGATACCTTTTGAATCAAACTATTTTGCAAGTTGTTTAGAGATTGAAGCTGGGCGACAATTGCAGAGTTAGTATCCAGTTGCTGCTGATGATTTTGAAGAATTTGGCTTACAATAGTTGCTTGGTTGTCTAATATATTTTTCTGGTTCTCAAATATTTTATTTATGTCAAAGTCAACTGAATCTGCTACTAAAGGCGTAGTATCATTTGATAACACAGGTATGTTCGTTGAACTTGTTTGTATATAAGATACGTTGCAGTTTAATTCCAAGTCAGCGGACGATGACGCTGAGTCTGTTACAAGATTTGTCAAAACGACATTGCCCATCTGAAACAAAAAAGACCGGTAAATTTTTATTATCCAAAACTAGCTTCCGCCCGCAGCTTCGCCCGCGTAAATTTCGGTTTTAGCATGATCCCGTGGGAATGGCTTGGAATTTCTGAATAAAAAGTAGCCTATATGTTCTTCCTGGTGATAATCTATCTGTGTGCCAAATTTCATCCAAATCCATCCAGCCGTTTTTGCGTGATTGAGTAACAAACATCCAGACAAACAGACAAACATACAAACTTTCACATTTATTATATTAGTAGGATTAATAGGATTACAAAAGTTTTTACACTCCCTCAATCTGACCCTGTCGCAAAATCCTTTCGTAAGTGATGTCTCGTACCTCCCGTAAATTTCCATACATACATCCGGCCCTGTTACAAAATCCATTCGTACATGATGTCTCGAACCGAAAAATTACTTATAGATATTCAAAATTTCAGTTTCTTTGTACTCCTATATTAAATATTCTTAGAAACTTACGAAAGCCTTTAGACCCTTTTATCGGGCCCTGTCGCAAACTCCTTTCGTACATGAAGTCTCCAACCTACAAACTACTTACATTCAAATTTTCAGCTTCATATGTCATAGTCTAACCTTTAAACCCCCTTAATCCAGCCCTGTCTCAAAATCCTTTCTTAAATGATGCCTACGTCATAAAGGCTATCTGTGTGCCAAATTTTAGCCCGATCCATCCAGTGGTTTGAGCTGTGCGTTAATATGTCAATGAAAGCCCTTGGACCCCCTAAATCCGGCCCTGTCGCAAAATCCTTTCGAACATGAAGTCTCTAACCTACAGACAACTTACATTCAAAATTTCAGCTTCATAGGTCAAAGTAATATTGGACTTTCATAGAAACTAACGAAAGCCTTTAGACCCCCTTAATCCAACCCTGTTGCAAAATTATTTTGCACATGATATTTTCTACTAATAAACTACTTACATGCCAAATTTTAGCTTTATATGTCGTAGTATAGTGGACTTACATACAAACTAACAGAGGCCTTTAAACCCTCTTAATCCGGCCCTGTCTTAAAATCCTTTCTTAGCGGATGCCTACCTACGTTATAAAGACTATTTGTGTGCCAAATTTTAGCCCGATCCGTCCAGTGGTTTGAGCTGTGCGTTGGTATGTCAGTCAGTCAGTCACGCTTCTCTTTTATATATATATATATATATATATATATATATATATATATAGTTGTCAAGAGTGTGAAAAGCGTTTAATAATTGGTGAATCATAAATTCTAAAACACATTCTTTAACACTGCTAAAGTTATGATCTGCATAGTTCTTACCATATCTTGCGCCACTGAATTCAGGTCTAAAGATTTTTTGTTTTGTGGATATCGCCGCTGCATATAGTTATCGGCATCGTCCTCCGTGTCACTGTGCTTCAGCATTTCAGATACAAGCTGTTCTCCAATTTCGTAACTTAATACATTGCTCCGTTTTACTTTACATTTCATTACGTCCTAGTCTAGCG
This sequence comes from Plagodis dolabraria, assembly GCA_963854805.1. Taxonomy (NCBI): domain Eukaryota; kingdom Metazoa; phylum Arthropoda; class Insecta; order Lepidoptera; family Geometridae; genus Plagodis; species Plagodis dolabraria. The sequence goes on along the minus strand of OY978441.1, from coordinate 36,681,393 downwards.
TTGGTGAAGAACTTTCATCTTTTATATACTTTGATATGCATTTATTAGGATATCTGAGAATATTATTAGTTTCCCAACCCGAGGGAACAGTAAATAATTTATATTTTTTCCCCTCTAAGGTTTAGACTACTTTGAACGGCATACTGAAACAAAAATAATAACAACTTAGTACGCACATGCCCAAACACGCACATGCGCACACTCATACAAACACACTACTACGCAATGTGGTAACATTATTTATGCCTATAACTGGCGGCGTCACTTATTGGCCGTATAAGGCCGCTCAGCATTAGTAGAGGGGGTGAGTTTACGCATAAAGTAAAGCGGTTGTTGAACCCGGGGCCTCTTGCGTGGCAGACTGGCATGTTGACCACTGAACCGCTCAGGTCGTCGAAAGTTCAATAAGATCGGTCATTTTGCTGCAAATCTAATAAATTAAAAGTGTCCGCTAGATGTTCGCGCCACGAGCCATGCGGGTAGTATAGAAACACATTTGCCTGTTGTGTCGTGTCGCGTCATATCCCCCACCACCGCTCTGGCGCAATCGGTGGCGAGCAGTCGGTGCCACGACAGAACGCGTTCCGACACGACACGACATGCAAATATGCCCCTAACCATATTAAATGTATAAAACCGATATGCTTCTGGCGCGCCACGACACGCCACGACGCCTTAAGGCGGAAACATATTTACGTGTCGTGGCGTATGGACATATTTGCGTGTCGACCGACACGACACGCAAATATGTCCCTAACCATATTAAATGCATGAAACAGATTTGCTTCTGGCGCGCCACGACACGCCACGACACGTAAATATGTTTCCGCCTTTAACTACTTAACAAATGCCAGTTATACATAAAAATACCCTACCCACGTACCTACTACATGTACTTATAGGATTTCATAAATAAACTAAACTTTCGGTACAAGTACTAACTTTTAGTACATAAAACCTAACATTGTATAATATTACATTAAGTTAAGATAAACAAATATGTATCATATTCAATACCTGGATCTTGTAAGCAGACTAGCAATGTAAGATGACTAGCGTAACGCGCAGACACATTGACGTCCGTCTCCGTCCGTTGACTGTGAAAGAGTGAGTGATTGATTTATTTTGCTAGTGAAGAACGAGGAAAAGTTATACGACAATTAGAAACTTGTTGAAACCTGGACAATCTTAAAAAGTAAATGTTTCTTTAGAAAAATTCATTGTTATGATGCGTTTTATTTTTATATATCTAATACCTATGTAAAAAATACAACCATCCGACACTATAAAAAGATACTCCACAGATTATTTTTTAATAGTTTTAGTACTTAATAAAAAACATTGTATTTTTTGTGATTATTTAAAACTTACGTTTTGATTCCTTTGTTGAAGAACCCTAATCCAGTCAGTTTGTAAAATGCTTAGCCGGTTGTAGTGTCTTGGCTATAATAAGTGTAATTATTTAAGTCTATTATTGCACTTCTAAGTGTACTAAAGCCTGCACAATATTCTTGACTAAAGATGTTGTATCACAAAAAGTGTAATAGATGTCTTAAGTGACGACAAAAACCTTCAATGTAAGTTCGCCATTGTTTTGTTGAACTAACCTATAAATTGACTGAATTATTCAATATTTGAAAACAAAATACTTCATTACTCATGTTATTTTTTCATTCCATTGATGCCACTTTATTTAAATTGCTACTGGCTACGAAAGAAATACAAAAAATGGTATAAATTTGAAGTGTCTATGTTATTCATTATATGTTTAATTTGAAATTTTATGGAAATCTTTAATAAATTCCAAGCGCGTTAAAATTGAGATGGAAAACATGGTATACACTTACCGTAAAATCACAACGGCAGATCGTTTTCACTTCACAACAACTTGAATACTTATATGTTTACTATCCTTCTGCCAATTATTATCTCGCCATGATGTTACACTAGATCTGGTACACAATTTTGTTATAGAACTAAATACAATTGGTTAGTAAATTCAAGTAGCGGCATGATACTTACTCGAGAATATTTTACATAACTAATACGCTTCAAAGTGACATTTATACAACTGTTTTTAATAGGTCTAATAAAGTTTTAAATGGTAAATAATTCTTAGCTGACGTTTTTCTATAACCCATAGTGTTAACTAACTCATCACAACCGCAGTTATACCGGTTGAAGCTATAACTGAGAATGAATAAACACTCTTGTGTAGGTACTTTAGCACCTATATACCACCGCTCTGTAAGCTCTCTAGAACCTTAGCCTCTAAAATCGTGGGCCTCTTTCGTGGTTATAAGTGAGTTAGAGCACTCTATAACTCTATTACTACAGATATTCTTAACACGTAGATTCTCAAACGGAACCGATATACAAACGATATACAGTTTGTTTTAAAGCTTATGTGCTAGTTGGGCTACCACCTAGTATAAAGCAACTGGTTGCACATCTTTTGCACACATATTCTTCTTCATGAAATCATGTATACTATATATGTTCTTTGGTCCTCGTTTGCTCCTAACTCTTTCCACATTCATACCCAAAACCGTTTTCATTGTATGGATTTCGTCGTTACTCATAACTCATAACATGCCAATGCCACGCCAATATTTGGCTCTTCAAATTTTGCTACTATCGAGCCTTTTCTGATATACCCATACTCGTTCCTTATTCTTGTCCATTTCAAGGTAACACTTTGTCTGAGTTACACTTCTTTACATATTTATTCGTAGATTCCTTACAAGAAAAAAAATGGAATGCTAATAATGGCAACTCAAATGTAAAGACTTCATCTTCATCTGACATTTGAAACTTATCATTTGCATATTGAGATTTAGATGGCAAGGAAATGTATTACAATTTATTTAAAGCAAAGTGGTCTTTTATTTTTTTACAAATTATTGGGCACAAATTTTTGTGCTACGGGGGGAATCGTTCCCGCGTCCTCCGCTTTCACGCCGGTTGCCTAAACCTGCTCACTTTATTTCTACCAGAAATGTTATGCTACATTTGTATTACTTTAACCGTCATATGGGACGGTGCGCGGCCATCAACCAGACTACTACACTTCATCTGACCGATAGAAATGCTTTTTCAAACACTTAACTCTCGGAATGATGTCGCTGCCCTTCTATTCCTGTTTTCGATTTCTTCGCGAAATCCGATTTCGCGGGCGCGTGTTCGATTCCCCGACAATAATTTGTAAAATATGATTTTCGCTTAGCACGCGCTTGTTATCATATTTAGAAATGCTCTTTTATTTTCATTATAATGATGACGAACACAAAACAGTGAGTGGTACTACAATAACTAGGTAAAGAAAAGTGATTTCTAGTTTTCTGTTAGCCTTCTAGATCTTTTTCTTGTTGTTTCATTTCTATACGTTAGTTATCCGCCACTGATATCGGGTTTTTTTGTAAGCAAATGGAAATACCAGTAAGTAACTACAAGCTTTATATAACTGCAGCCTCAGTCACGTTATTGATGTACGCTTGAGTTAATTAATTCGATTAAACACGATGAAAGAACCCAAATTGGATGACAATAATTCCCTGAATTATTTTATTATACGGGATCATTGAAACACATTCTAGTTCCGCAGAAATAGAAACAGTAATATTTAGTAATAAACGAATAAGAATATTGGTCATACACGATTATTTAGATTGAAGCAGTGATAGCTCAGTGGCTTTGGCTACGGACTACAGTATAGCAGGTCCATGGTTCGTATCCCGCCGCGGGCTTGAGCTTCACCGCATGGTGAAAGTGCATTTTGCGAATGCTTGCCTGGCTAGCGACCACCCTCAAGTAGAAAATCTGTCGTCAAGCAACTAATGGTGTGTTCCGGCAGCTGTCCTTGAGAGCCAGTAACTTTAGGTTGAGCCTGTTTGAACACCTTCGACCAAATCATCACTTATCATCAGACGAGATTGTGGTCAAAGGCTAACCTATTTGTTCCAGGAGCATCGAGAAAATCTAGCTCGACCAATATTTGGCCAAGGCCTTGCAGGATCGCACCCTGGGGAAACAAACTAGACTCGAATGCGCCGCTCCTATGCGCCTATCCTACTTGTGATGAGTCGAATAGCTTGGGTTGCGCATCTTCATCGTACATCTAACCCGCTTCGCTACACCGCACAGCTTGACTTTAGTGGAAACGGTCACATAGATTCGTTGCTTAGCTTTGACCTTGCTCACTGCATAGCTGCTTCGCACATCTCCGCTGGAAAATCAGCCTAACATTAATTTTAAAAAGTCTTTAGACAATTATTTATTGCGTAAAAAAATTATTTGTCAATGTTACATAATATCTATCGTGTTAAACACTAACCCTCTTGACTGGTGGGTCGCATTGTCAGATGGAAATTCTTCAGAAGCCGCTGCTGCCTGGGAGAATACCTTCTGATAATTTCCTTTCGTCGCCTCTTTCGACTCCGCCGTGAAGATATAGGGGGTGCAATTTCAGCCCTGCACCCCATGTGTAGTCTACTATAGTCATTTAGTAGTGCGCAAAGTAAAACTCTAATATGAGTTAAATGACGTTTAGTAAATGTAAACAAAGATTTTAGGTTGAAGGTGGTAAGACAAGACAGATGTAAATTTGCAAAAGTCCTACCATCATGGTGTGACGTCTACCAATCCTACGACTACAACTGGAATCAACAAATAAAAATCAATTTTCAACTACCACCCTCAAGTTGAAATCTGTCGCCAAGCACCTAACGGTGTGTTCCGGCAGCTGTCCTTGAGAGCCAGTAATTCTAGGTTAGCCTGAACAACATCTTCGACCACATCATCACTTACCATCAGGTGAGATAGTGGTCAAAGGCTAACCTATCAAGCATAAAAAAAAAAATAAAAAAAAAACGACGGCTCAACATGCCCTCCGAAGCATGGAGGCGCTCAATAGTACAATTGATGCCTATTGCGTTCATCCATTTAAGTAATGACTGTAGCGAACGTTGTTTAACCTAGTTGAAGTAGATCTAGGCAAGTTTCCGTACGAGTGCTTCGAAAGCTATGTCTGGAATTGTGATTAAAATATATGTAATGTGTTGTTTTCTTTTTCCAGATAATAAATTTGTTCGGTCAGGTGGGCGGCTGCGTCATGGTGCTGGGGAGGCTCAAAGTGGACATCGCGTGTGGAATACTTTTCTTCATTGTTGTACTTCAGGTATGTGAAATCCAGTTAAGTACTTATACATTACCAGCTCTCCGGCCGCGGCTCTGCCCACGTGTATGTCGGTATAGCATAAAAAAAATTTAACCTCTTTTTGCGCAGTTAGATAAGAACTATCATATGTCCTTCCCCGGGTCTCAAACTATTTCCATGCCAAATTTCATCCAAATCGTTCCAGTAGTTTTGGCGTGAAAGCGAAACAGACAAACGAACAGAATTACTTTAGTATCTTTAGTATTAGTATAGATAATATGTATTGAATCAATTTGTGACTTGAGAACGTAAGCTTGACCTTTTTATTTTCGACTAGCGGTCCGCCCCGGCTTCGCACGGGTATTTAACAAAAATTTCAAAAATTATAAATTTAAACACATAAAAATGTAGTTATTGTGACATTAGTATTGCAAATTTTTCTATAGATATTGATGTCCTCTATAAAATTGTTATACATCACTTTGATCTATTTCCAAAAAAAATCCGCAGCGTACGCGTTATAACGTTTTTTTGGTATTTTTTTCGCACTTTGCGTTATATTATCGCAGCTTTCATACGGATCCCTAACTTTTTTGAAAATTTTTTATAGTGAATGAATTTTTCAAATCGGTTCTGTAGTGTCAGAGCCTATTCAATGAAAGCAAACAAACAAACAATCAAATCTTTCCTCTATATTAGTTTTGATTGGAGCTCGCTAAGTTTGTCGCTTTTTCATCTGTATCTTGTACCGAAATCAGACCAATGAGGATAATGTTTGGGCAGCTCTTTCCAGCGTACTGTCTCAGCCGGATTGTCCACTGCTGAACAGCGCGGCTGCCCACCTTCTGCATGGTATGTTACCCTTAGTCGCCTCTCATGACACATACGGGTAAAGATGGGGGGGTGACATTGTAGCCCGGCAACCCACGGGCTTTCCAACGTTGTTCATCATATTTTAAAACTGGAATTTTACAAGCATGTTCTTGAACCCGAGAGCGGTATTACATAGACATTCATCATTTCCAAAAAAAACATTAGACATGTCTCGTTAGCTGTCACAGACAAACCGAGTCAATTATGTGATCATATCCACATATTAAATCATCATATATATATGAGTCATGGTATAAATATGATCATAAATATAGTGATAGTGTGACACATGCCTAATAGCAGGAGCATAAATCCTGGTTTAACAGTTTTCCGACATATATATTTATCTTTGAATTTTAAAATAAATATATCCAAACAAAGCCGATTCAAATTCCAATTATTTATTTGTTAGAACACGGTGAATATACAATAGCATACAAGGTGGTACAGTAACTTACATTTCGTACCTCATGTCTGTGCCACGTGTGGCGTACAAATTAAAGAAAAAAAGAATCTTTGTCTATTAATGTTGAACATCACAAACAAATTGAAATAACTAAAATCGATATATCAGAATACTATTATCAATGCGTTAAAATTAAGTCAAACAATAGAATTATGTGTGGTTGTTTTATAAAATGTATCTTTCATCGTAACATTTCGTCGTTAGTTATATCGATTAAATCAAAATTATATACGTCAGAAAAGCAATGTCAAAATTTATAATTGGTCATTTTATATTAGTCATTATTATACAAATTGAAATATTCTTGTCAATGATGAATTTATTACACCCAAATATACTTTTTAAATACATCGGAAACCTGGCAAATCATTTAACTGGTAATGTATGCAAAAATTTACTAGATTTACACTTGATATTTAAAATATGACGAAACCACTTTTGTATGGTAAACACTGCGCAAATACTAATCTTAATAACTAAAAATACATAGATTATTCACAAATTCCAATGGTGATTGTCCCATGGCATAGCGATACAACCGAAAATGACCGAAATCAATGAGAGCGAAGCAGCGCACGAATTAAATCTTGCAATAAAATTTAAGACATTGCAATTGTATTATCACTAAGTATTGAGTGTGGATTTAATAATACGTAATAGTTGGTAAGTGTTTAAATAGGTTATGTCGATATTATCAACTTTACACAATCTAGCAACACTGCAATGACACGAAATGCGTGACATAATTCTACTTTATGTAACATATTGGTTCGCCAATTATACTACTAGGAACATTACGTGTAACCACTCAGTGTGTAAATTATTTTTATAATATTATCTTTTCAACGTATTACTTCTAAGGTTATCGCGACTATTATGAGAAAAATGTTGAAATTCCATCACTGTCGGAGTGCGTAGGAGTGAAAGAGAGGCAGCTATGATGAAATCGCGATCAGTTTCAGTGAAAAACTAAAAAACCCTCATTAACATAAAGCTAGTTAAATAAACTTAATCGAAAATATGAAAAAAATTAGAAATATAACACTTTATTGTACTTTCTTATTACAATTAATATAACTAACAAAATATTTCATCTTAAGATTTAAAAAGTTTATCGTACAATCGGCGGACTTATTGCTAGGCAGCGATCTAAATATCCTTCTTGAAAAGCTTCTTTATTTTTTTAAATTTTATATATATTTTCTTCACAAGAGTATTTGAGAGTCAACTTTTTACTATTATACTATAAAGAACATTTTAAACGTTTAAACGTGTGTTAAAATCCACTTCAACAATTTTCTTACAGCTACAAACTAAGTACCTTTCTTCACGGCTACTCGGACTAGGTAATAGTTTTTCTTCTAATCATGACGTGTATGCAATTAAATTATAATCTAACTAATGTATATTAAGCACGGTTTAATGCTGGATGTCCTGGTCATACTTTCATAGTGTTTTCAATGTAATTTTTTATTATGTAAATTAATTTAATACCATTCTTAAATCTTAGTTGTCGGTAGAGGGGCGTCGCTGTGTAATCTCTAGATCATGGCTACAATTCCCGAGCCATAAAAAACCTTTTTTTTTTGTTGAAAATAATATAGTAGCAGTACGTAGTGTGGCACTGTGCCCATTATAGTAGGCAATAGGCTTGCCATGTTGGACTCCGGGGATATTTGGTTTAAAATAAATACGTACCACGAAAAAATTATGCAGCGATAAAATTAGTTATTCTATGAGCCATCTTATTCTAGTAAGTGGTCTTGCAATCATTCTGTGACGGTTCAAGTATCCTAATTCCTTCACCATATTAATAAAGATGCTTATTACGGAAAAACTTCCATCCTAGAACGTGCATCTAAGGCGGCATTAGTAGGATCTTACCAAATTTGGTTAGGTAGAGGAGGAGGCTCGAGCGGGAAGGGGAGCATTGATATATCATACAGAGGACTCTTAACCCTGCTCCTGGGTTGCAAGCCCCAGGCCCCTCTAGCCTCTTCCTCTGCAACGCTATGGACCCGGCACCCGCACGGTGAATACATGGAATGCTAAGTAATTCGTCTCTCTAAAAGACTACACTCTAGAGCAGCAGACAAAAAGATTTTGAAAGACTAAAAGGTACTTACCAACAGTCATTGAATAATTTTCAGTGCCTGTGTAAAAAAAAGGAGCGATCGGCCTTTGTTACTTATTTATTATTATTTATATATTTATTAATCACATCATAATACAATTACAATACAATCACAATTATACGAAAGAACAAAGACATAAGATAAACACTACACAATGTCAAAAAATATTGAATACAAATTGCACATTTGAGATTGATGACCCGACCAAAAAAGGTAATACAATATTATTAAAGCTTTTAATAACTGCTCTTGTTTCGCACTTTGCAGACATTCGCATACAGTATATTATGGGACATGCAGTTCTTGCTCCGCAACTTGGCGCTGATCGGCGCTTTGTTGCTGGTGTTAGCTGAGGCCCGCGCGGAGGGGCGGAGTCTCTTCGCGGGGGTGCCTTCCCTCGGAGAGAACAAGCCCAAGACTTACCTGCAGCTGGCCGGACGCATCCTGCTAGCGTTCATGTTCATCACGCTGCTTCGGTTCGAAATCTCCTTCTTGCAGGTTTGTATATACTTTACCTATTTGTTGTGGAAACACAATGTGTTTATTGGACCTATAATCGATAGCCCCCTAATACATGGAACCGTGTGAAGAAATGTTTGTGATTAGGTATACACCTGTGCCTACCACTTCGGGGATATATAGGCGTGATTGTTTGTAAACAGTACACTTTAGAAGTTGGATCGTTTCTAGTATATTGTGGTTTAAGATATTTATTTCTCTTAAGAATAAATTCCCTTACAAGAGAAACATAAAATTAGGTATAAACATATTTGTTAGGCTTAGTACAGGTACTTATTAACAATTTTAGTACATATTTTAATTTATGAGCATTGTAGGCGCCACGATGTTATGACACCTACTTGCGGGGCGGTTATGGGAAATTGAGATGGTTTCTCAATGGTCCAGGTTCCTAAGAATCTGGAGCGTGGAGTCAAGATAAGAAATCATGAGACTCCGGCGGGTGTGGACTGTATTTGAAATGCCTTTCTATAGGGCTGGTTCGCGGTGCGGCGACAGATATAGATAGAGGGTAGACCGGTTGGCAGCTAAAGGATAAAGAACACAGGGTTACAGGAAAATAGGACAGCACGCCTACCTTGTCTCCTTTCGCGTGCTCCTCCGCTGCTTGTGAAGATCTGGTATAGTTGTGCTACTCCTTGTATGGCCAAATGCGCACGCCAGCAATGTGCTAGCCTGGGCGCGGCGCTTTCACAGCAAAAACGTCACGTCACTCGCGTTTGTGTTCACCTTTAGCCCTATTTCACTATATTTCTGTCTATATAAACGTTAAATTGTAAACTGTTTGGTTAACATATTCTCTGCCGTACTTTTCTGCGGTTAGCAGTTGCCTCGACGAGATTTGACAACGTACTGATGCAATGGCTGCATCGCATCATAAGCGAGAGGCAAATATGCTGTAGACGTGCGTGGGAAAGGGATAAAATATAGAAGTGAGGGATCTTGGGATATGACTGCCAACGCGATAAACCAAAAGAAAGAGAATTGTGGTAGGATGCTAATGCGCGCGAAAATTGAATCATGTTATATGGTTTTGGCGGCAACATACCCCCGGCCTTAAAGGGTTACCTTTAAAAAATATATATAATGCGATAAATAATTATAAATATGTTACATTAAATCCGTATACCTAACCTTATAAATATTATGTGTAGATCCTGAACCTACATATCTAAACTACTGACTTGGCAATGGGCATAGTCGAACAACAGGACGCACGAAATTTCCTTTACTCGTCCTAACGGTTACTACACGTGTTGTTCCATCCCTCGAAGGGTGAACTTCTACCACGACACCGAGAGGCCATGAAAGAGGCGGTACGTTATCGACGATGATAACCACTACAGTTCCTAGCTCGATCGGAGTAGACGGCGTAGTCCACTTGCTACGAGACTGTAATTGATGCAAGTAATCGACTCTCCATCGTTTCCAGAATGACTGGACCATTTTATCTAAAAGCGAATGCCTCTCGCGTAGATTAGACGATTCTATTTGAGGTGTAGGTAGCGATAAAAGTGGCGCGGTGTTCAGAAAGTGAGCCGGCGTAAGTGCTGTCGGCTCAGCGGGATCTGCACTCAAAGCGGTGAGCGGACGTGAATTTATAAGGGCCTCGACTTGAGTGAGGACCGTAATGAGTTCTTCATATGAAAGAATTTGTTGGCCTACAACCTTGAAAAAATGGCACTTTACAATTTTTACCATAGACTCCCAAGCCCCTGCCCAGTGCGGGCTCAGTGGTGGTATCTGCTTGAAATCAATACGACTCTCAGTAAGTTCATGTTCAAGGTGCGGCTGATAATTGTCTAAAAACTTATAAAGTTCACGCAGATATGAGCGGCAGCCAACAAAATTTGTGGCGTTGTCGGAGTAGAGGCATTGAACTGGACCACGGCGGGAGAGAAAGCGTTTGAGCGCAGCGAGAAAACTTACAGTGCTCAGGTCCGTGGCCACCTCGATATGTAGACTGCGCGTTGTCAGGCATGTGAAAATGCAAAGCCATGCTTTGCGGCTCTTGACACCTCTACCACGCACTGGCGTGTATTGTAGAGGGCCAGCGTAATCACATCCTGTCTGGGAAAACGGCTTGTCTACCTGGTTCACACGATGTGCAGGCAAGTCTGCCATCATGGGGAAGGTTGGACGAGGCTTTGCTCTGAAGCAAATATTACACTTATGTATGCGATGACGAATGATTCTGCGAGCGGCAAGAATCCAATATCGATGCCTAAGCAATGACATAAGTTGCTCAGGACCAACATGTAAATACCTCTTATGATATGCATCTATTATGATATCGACCACATGATCATGTTTAGGTAGAACACATGGGTGTTTATGCGAATAACCAATAGCAGCATTCGAAAGACGCCCACCGGTGCGAATGAGCCCATCGTTATCCAAAAATGGATTTAATTTTTGTAGTGCGGGGGAACAGTTTTGACCATTTTTCAATTTAATTATGTCGTCACTAAAGTAAACTTGTTGCAGCGCTAGTACAACCTTAGTTTCTGCGAAATCTAAATCAGAACCTTTTACAGGTCTGCGCGGTAGTAACTTCAAAAAGCGGAAGACGTATACTACAATTCTTAATAACCTTGACCAAGAAGATATACGATGTGCGAGCGCGTAAATTGGCGATTCAATTGCAACTACAGTTGTATTATGGGCAAGCGGCTTCAGATCTGGCACTTCGGTCATGTCATCGTGATTGAACTCTACGATTGGCCACTCAAAGACGTCTTTCGAAGCCCATGGTGGTCCCGAGTACCATAGAGGATGGTCAACTAACATTGCGGGAGAAAGGCCTCGCGATAGGCAATCCGCAGGGTTATCAATGCCTGCAGTATGATGGAAACAAACAGCAGGTATATTATCAATAATCATGACGACGCGATTTGCGACAAACGTTTGCCATCTATGCGGGGAAGAGTTGATCCAACACAGAACAACCTTCGAGTCTGTAAAGGCGTAGATATTTGAGATTTTGTAGCGTGGTTCGAAATTGTCTAGCACCTTACGCATCAACTTTGACAGCAAAACAGCGGCGCATAGTTCCAATCTTGCGATAGATAAAGTTTTAAGCGGTGCGACTTTGGACTTAGAACATACGAGCCTAACGCTCCTATATTCACCGATCACAACCTGAAGGAAAATAACTCCACCGTAGGCGCGCTCACTTGCGTCCGAAAATCCCAAAAGGTTAGCCGTGCAACCCTGGACTACCCCTAAATGACGCGGTATACGTATACGGTTCAGTGCAGGTAGTTCACTGCAAAACTGCGACCACAATGTCACGATGCGTCGAGGAGGCGTGTCGTCCCAGTCACATTTCAAAAGCCAAAGTTCCTGAATGAGGAGCTTGGCATACAATATGACGGGAGCCACTAGACCTAAGTTATCCCATAAACGTGCGACGACAGATAAAATTATCCGTTTCGTGCACCCTGGTTCAGGTGTGGCAACCCTGAAATTAAAAACATCGTCAGACCTATCCCAATGCGTGCCCAATATTTTATGAGGAGTGGCACCCCTGTCGATCTCAAGATCTGCGGATGCACGATGAGAGGCAGGAATAGCACGTAAAACATTAGGAGCATTACTGGTCCACTTGACGAGGTCAAATTGACCACACTTGAATAAGGCGATAAGTTGCGTACATGCGGCAACAGCGACGGCTTCATCGTGCTGTGATGAATCATCCGCCATTATACTGAAGCATACATCGTCCATGTACGTGGAGCTTGATGCTATTGCGGCAGCTATGGGAAACCGGTGCCCTTCATCGGCAATGAGCTGATGAATGACGCGGATGGCGTGAAATACACTCGACTTCATTCCAAAACAAACCCTATTGAATTGGAAGACCAATATCGGGTCGCGTGGATGAAACCTGAAAAGAATTCGCTGATATTTGCGATCATTTTCGTGCATTCCAATTTGTAAAAACATTTGACGACAGTCAGCTGAAATCGCAATTTTAAAAAGACGAAAATTAAGAAGTATATTATTTAAATCACCCTGTAGATTAGGGCCTGCGTGCAGTACTTCATTAAGTGACAGCCCTGTGCTGGTCTTACTACTGGAGTCTAAAACCATGCGAATTTTTGTGGTCTTCTTATCTTCACGCTGCACGCAGTGATGCGGAACGAAATAGGATGCGAAAGAAGCGACATTATCAATTGGGCCTATTTCAGTGATATAACCTTTATCAACGTATTCACGAATGATATCGTTGTAGGCAGCGCGCAGCGTATTTGACGAAGACAACTTCCGTTCCAAGCACAGAAAGCGTCTGTATGCGGTTGAGTACGAATTTCCTAATTTAAACACATCGTCACTAAACGGCAAAGCGACGGTATATCTGCCATTAGCATCACGCGTAGTAGTGGCGAGAAAATGGTTCTCACATTCAAGATCTTCTTGACTGTGGGCGGGCGGAGCGGTTACTTCTTCGAGTTCCCAAAACCTTTTCAGTAGGTGATCCAATGAATGCTGCACAACCGCACAACAAGCGGAAGTATGTTTAGGTATCAATATGGGAGCAGAACCCATAATTATGTAACCCAGAACAGTTTCAATAGCGGGCAACATTCCGTCCACACTGCTATGTACCGAACCCGGTATCAACAGGTGCGGAAAAATATCTGCACCGAGAAGCACGTGAACCTCGCTAGGCGTAGCAAAGGTACTGTCAGCGAGTGGAAGCGATTGAATATGCGTGAACGCAGATGCATTCACGGGTAGCGAAGGCAAGTTATCCGTGATGCGGTCTACAACAAGTGCCGATACTTGAAAATGAACCTTATCTGAAAATCGTGAATAAAATTTAAAGTCTGTACATCCCTTCATAGGCTTTTCAGAACCCCCAAAACCTCGCACAATCATCTGCGTATCTGTATTATAATTCAAACCCAAGCGCGTACAACACTCGTAAGTTATAAAGCTGCTCGTTGAAGCAGAATCGAGTAAACATTTAACTAAATGTGCCTTACCTGCTTTATCATAGATAACGATTTGAGCGGTCGATAATAATACCGTTACGGGTTGCATACATTGCGCGGTGTAAGCATCGCTACTCGCGGTGTCCGGAACTCGCGCGGCAATGGATGTATGCAGCGATGCTACGTTCACATTACGTGTTGACGTAGGCGATGGCGCTCGCGGCGGAGCGGAGTTGGTTTCTGGCACGGGTTCGATTCCAGACGTATTTTTGTTGTTTGCCTTGTTAAAATGCAATAAAGAATGGTGTTTTTGGTTGCAATTGCGACACTTAAAGGTTGAATTACATTCGCGGGTTTTATGTTTCAAACTAAGGCAATTAATGCACGCGTTATGTTCTTTTACACATTGAAATCGAGCGGAAGGCGTTAAATCATTAAATTTAGGACACTTGAAGAAATGGTCATGTGTGAAATTGTCACAAAGACATTTCCGATGCGCAGCGGACACGGCTACGTGAGCCTGCGGGTTAGGTATATGACTTCGCGGTTTGTTTAAATTTCTTGAAGTACTACTTGACATAATTATACTAGTTTGCGTGTTATGATATATTTTAAATTGTCCTCTAATAAAATCTGACAGCTGAACAAACGTAGGTAAACTTTCAGTGCGATAATGAGATTCAAATGCGCGGATTGTCTCTTCATCTAATTTTTTCAATGCTATATGTAACAATATGTAATCTGTCAAATTATCGAGCTTTAAGTTTTTTAGCGCATTAGCGGCGGTAACAAACTGATCCATAAATGTTTGGAATTTAGCCGAAGACGCGGGCCCGCTCAGTTTGAGATTCAACATCTGATCTAAATACGTAGATGCAAGCATGCGGGTGTCTTGGTACCTATCGACGAGACATTTTAATATTGTATCGTAATTATCAGCGCACGGTGTTATTCCCGAGAACACTGTTTGGGCCTTAGTTGAGAGCTTCCCTATCAAATAATATAACCTCTCCGCGTTTGTCAACATTGTATTGTCATGTACCATGGACTTAAATCCAGCATAAAATAAGGGCCAGTTTCTGACATCACCATCAAAAAACATCAGTTCGATGGATGGCAATGACGGCATCCTACATTTAATTCCTATTCGATCAGTAGAACCTTTCAGATCGTGATCAAAGTCCACGCTCGACGGTTTGGGTTCAACACGTTTCAATACACGCTTGATACGACAATATAACTCTTCAAACGCGTTTAGCGATTTAAAATTAGGCTTAAAAGATGGATCTAATTTAAGCTGTGCGCGATTATGCTCGTCAACAAGTTGTCTAAACTCAGATCGAATATCTTCAATCGTTTCGACTGAACTCAGAAAATTCTCCTTGCATTCTTCACTAATATGTGCCTGTTTCGAGTTTTCATATACAATTTGAATAAACTCAAAAAGCGCATCTCGTTTAGTTTCTAAAACAATTACATCGTTATTAGATTTGGACTCAGACTCTGACTCGACCTTCTTTGGCGGCGCCATTATTAGCTAATAACGTTATAACGGCAATTACTCGAATACTTTGTAAGATAGGAATCAATATATATAACTGCAGTCACAGCTGCAAGCGCAGACGCGTCGAGCAGATAAGGAAACGATATAGATACCTACCTACCGTAAGTTAGAAATAGCAAGCGGGCGAAGGTACGAGTTTTATATCTGCTTATCTTTAAAGGCGTTATTGAACAGAATGTATGGAGAATATTATTCGATATAATTGGGAAACAATTTGTATATACTAGATAGATTAGGTATACTTTGATAATTAATGTATGTATTATGCGGTTAAAATTAAACAATGACAACTAAAGGTAACTCCTATAAGGGGCGGTTGAGATGCGGTAAGAACGTGCCTAGGCAGTTATTTGAAACCTAGTATATTTTATGCGGTAGATATCTAGATGAATCTAGATTGGAATGCGGGGTGACCCAGACGAATCTGTGGCTACTAAGAATCGTTCGGCAGGGCGGATAAGAATATGCGAAATACGGCTCGAAGGCCAAATGTAGGCGCCACGATGTTATGACACCTACTTGCGGGGCGGTTATGGGAAATTGAGATGGTTTCTCAATGGTCCAGGTTCCTAAGAATCTGGAGCGTGGAGTCAAGATAAGAAATCATGAGACTCCGGCGGGTGTGGACTGTATTTGAAATGCCTTTCTATAGGGCTGGTTCGCGGTGCGGCGACAGATATAGATAGAGGGTAGACCGGTTGGCAGCTAAAGGATAAAGAACACAGGGTTACAGGAAAATAGGACAGCACGCCTACCTTGTCTCCTTTCGCGTGCTCCTCCGCTGCTTGTGAAGATCTGGTATAGTTGTGCTACTCCTTGTATGGCCAAATGCGCACGCCAGCAATGTGCTAGCCTGGGCGCGGCGCTTTCACAGCAAAAACGTCACGTCACTCGCGTTTGTGTTCACCTTTAGCCCTATTTCACTATATTTCTGTCTATATAAACGTTAAATTGTAAACTGTTTGGTTAACATATTCTCTGCCGTACTTTTCTGCGGTTAGCAGTTGCCTCGACGAGATTTGACAACGTACTGATGCAATGGCTGCATCGCATCATAAGCGAGAGGCAAATATGCTGTAGACGTGCGTGGGAAAGGGATAAAATATAGAAGTGAGGGATCTTGGGATATGACTGCCAACGCGATAAACCAAAAGAAAGAGAATTGTGGTAGGATGCTAATGCGCGCGAAAATTGAATCATGTTATATGGTTTTGGCGGCAACAAGCATTATTTGTAGTACTTGGGTAGTTTTATAATAACTTGCAAATCACAATCAAACTTCGGTTCTCTCCGTGCGGAGAATATATGTTATATTGTTTGAAACATCTCCCAAACTTACTACCGTGCTTTTATATGTCTGTATATAGAGAGCATTTTAAAGTGGTGCGGGGATAAACCCCCCCCCCCCCCATGTCTTCCTGTGGAAGCCGTAAGAGGCGACGAAACTGGGAAGATACCAGAAGGTTTGGCTACAGCGCCTTCTGAAGAGCTGCCACTTTAAGCGATCCCCAAGACGCCTGCTAATAGTGGGGATTATGGCATAACCACCCAAAAGAGTGAGACCTTTAAGAAATTAAATGTCAAAAAGTTGTTTTTTGGCGCGAGTTCTTGTATTGAAACCTGAGGTTGCGATGGGTTCTGAGGTACGAGACGCTAAATTAATTAATCAATTTGCTGTTGAGCGAAACACAAATAATTCACCTCCCTATAAGGAAAGAGCTTAAATAATTTACAAAAAAAGTGTAAATTTATATTAAAGTTTTATAAATATTATTAGTTTATTTATATTCCAGTTTATGTATTAATACAATTGGTAATTTTTTTTTTCTGGAAATGTTATAAAGGTTACAGTTTTAAAAACCTTTTCCACGCTCGCGGATAATAGCAGTTTTCCACGCAGATTTCGAATGATAAACGACACATATCCGAATGTGTGAAATATATAATTGTATTATTCAAGGACTGTAATATTATAATAGAGTGTATCCATCCAATATCACATTGAAACACTGTGCTTCTGTTGATCTTCATGAAAAATAAGAATAGTTAAACTAAAGGCCTCCACGAAGAGACGCTTATGAATACCTACAATACAACTTTTCTTGTGGTTTTCCACGGATTCCCAACTCAGAGCTGCTAGACACTACTGAAGGGAATGATATCCAGGTGTTTTAGCTGAACTCTCGCCCACTGGTCTCTGCGCTCCTCGAATACTTCTTGGGGTTTTTATATACACATTTCTTTGTAACCTTTGTGGAAGCTTGTTAAGCTGAATCTTTAGAAAGAATGTACGGCTTACAGAATCTTTATATGAATTAAATATTTAATATTCTAAATTTCATGAAATTCTATTATAATATGAGAAATACTATGCTTGACCCGTAAACACGATTTCATATATTTCTGTCGATATAATAAAATCATGAACACAGCTCATAAAGTTTCTCTTAAACAAGTTTTGTGTCTACATAGTAAATCGTATCAATACAAATTTTATATATTGTTATTATGTAGCAACCATGTAATACAGTACCTGAAGTAATTAAACAACTTTAAAAGGTTTAAATCGCGTATATTTTTCATTATTTTCGTCCCGACGCGACGTTTCAAACACTTTGCTGTGATCGCGGCCACGGGGTGACTAATTGATATTTGTCACATGAGTAATTAAGAAATTATTTGGACTTTAAATTACTATGTGTAATAATCGCGAAAACCTAGGACAGTACTTTCTTACGATTTTTTAAAAGCTCACGTTTATATGATATTTTTTATAAAAATTCGCTCACGCTATTTACATTTTGTTTAGTTAGCTATGTTTCGCTCACACGCATGCGAAATGAGGTCTTTCCGTCCTACGCTCTCAATCTGACATTTTGCAAAGACCACTTCGTCTTAAAGATTATTACACTGTTGACATTTGGTTATTACCAGTACAACCTACGCAATTTTACGATTGCGTAGAGTCCTTTCCGCCCATCCGCGTGTTAAAATACGTATTGACACGCTCATAATTTTACATTTAGTTATCGCATACATACTGTATATTAACGTAGCCTATTCAATATTCATGCACGCAGATTATGTAAATGACAAAGTTATTACATCACGGATGACCCACATTAAATGCGAACAGGTATCGGGTTTTATTTAAGCGAACTGGTTCTCACGAAATATACAGTTTTTCGTATATAAAATACTTAACCGGCCGAGTTCGACATAAACTCGCGCACCGATGGATCCGTATATTTATACGTACTACACTATGTACCAAAATATCGGTATTTTTACATACAGTTTCGAGATGTTAGCGAGACTCCTAATCGTACTTCTTGTTATTGTGACGGAACAAGCACGAGGCACACCTGATGTTAAGTGGTAACCTCTGCCTATAACAAATGCATTTCATCACAAGTGACGAATTAAACTGTGGCCGTCACACTGTGACAAGTTTGTTAAGTCTCATGTGCCTGTATTTTTACTGGCTCTCAAAGACTGCTGCTTGAACACTCTGTTAGGTGCCTGGCGACAGAACTTCTACTTGAGGGTGGTAGCTAGCCAGGCGGGCATGCGCAAAATGCTCAAGGTGGTGGTGGGGATTGTAACATGAACCTGCGACACGGCAATCCATAGCTATCACCGTTCGTCCATCATTGCTTCAAACTTAGCTAGTTTTTATGACTTTTATTATTGTGCTTGTATGTATTACCCCCTTCACGATGGAGGAAAAACGTAAAGAAACTCGTTTCTTGTATGGCGATCCCCTTTTATTACTTTTTGTAATTATCATTCGTTAGGCAATCCGCCATTACAACATACCATTCAAAAGCAAAGTCCTTTAAAATACGGACGGGCGATCAGAAGGACAGCTGAGTTTTAGTGTGCGGTTTTCTAGTATGGACCTTCAAAAATCAATTTGCCGAAGTTTCACTTATATAATGTCACTCTGCTTATATGTTGGATGACCGTAGGCAGTTGAAAAACATTCAAGATCCAGTATACATGATGTAATACGAGTATAGCCTTTAAACTTAATTTTTCCGTTTTATTTTTACTATCCATGCTTAGAACTAGTGAATTAAAAAGAAATTGGCCTAGTACGAGAAGGGCTTCGTTCCACTAAGTTTACTTATCACTCGAACTCGTTTTACCAGATAAAAATGAATTAAAAATAAGTTGTGTTCCATATATATCTGGTAGACGGCTAGCTTTTGACTACTATTTTACCTGATTGAAAGTGATATCGTAGTCGAAGATGTTGTTCAGGCCAACCTAGAATTACTCACTCTCAAGGAAAGCTGCTGGAAACCACCGTTAAGTGCTTGGCGACAGATTATCAAAGATTGTTTGGATGTTTTCAGTAGTTTTTGGTTAAATAGAGTTAAATAAGATACCGGAATTTCAGATTCCCAAGTTGTCATTCTGTTCAGATAGACAATAATAACCTTAAATTTACAAATTATTGGAGCACAAAATGTTTTGGCCCGGGCGGGAATTGAATCCGCGACCTTCCGATTTCCCGCCGGATGCTTTATCTTCTAAGCTACCGGGGGGTCGGCTGTGTCGCCGAAATTTCGTGCTCCAATCGTATTTGCTTAGTACGCGGTATTGCTTGTAATCATAATATTTAGAAATAATAACCTGTCAGTAATATTTATGCCATGTGATCCCCAGATCGTGCAAGACCTCCTGGGCAGCATCCTGATGATCCTGGTGACTGTCGGGTACCGCACCAAGCTCTCTGCGCTGATGCTGGTGCTAGTGTTGAGCGTCCTCAACCTGTACCACAACGCGTGGTGGAGCGTGCCCTCATACAAACCGCTCCGGGACTTCTTGAAATACGACTTCTTCCAGGTAACCATTAGACAATACACATTTCATTTGGAGCAAAAACAAAAAAACATTTCCACAAAAAAAAGGAAGGAATAGTAAAATTTGTTTTTTGCCACAAACCAGCCCCAACTCAGCATGTTGCTGGTCTTAAACCAGCTTTGGTCTTCCGTTGTTTATTTAATTACTTCTCATTTACATATTTGTGCTCTAAAGATTTGTCATTATGATATTCTCATAACAATGCTATATTATGGCAATACTTTCAGATCATGTTTAGAAAAAACAACATACATTTTTTAAGCAGTCTGAGACTTCCATCTCTCCCCCTTGGTAAGTTATGATGGGGTCAAAGATAGTAAACATGATTAACCTAGAATTGCTGGACTCTAGTCCATGCCGCCAGTCCTGCGAAGAAGTCCATGGATATTGCATTGCATATAATAACTGCAAACACGCTTCTTTTAGGCCAGCCTGTATCTATGTAGTAAAATTTAAGAAATTGATTTATGCTCCCTTTTGAGTAATTGAGTCGTCATAAAACTTAGTAATTCTGATGATATTACAATAACATGGTTTAGTGATGGAGGAAGGCAGGTACTAGAACTCCATAAGGGAACAGTTTCTTTTTCTGCTTGGTAGATTAGCCTTTGACCACAATCTCACCTGATAGTAAGTGATGATGTGGTCGAAGATGTTGTTCTAACCTAGCATTGCTGGCTCTCAAGGATGGCTGCCGGAATACACCGTTAGGTGCTTGGCGACAGATTTTCTACTAGGGTGGTAGCTAGCGGGGCGGGCATTCGTAAAATACCCTACCAATAAACAAAAAAAAACTTTGCCAACTGTAAACATCCAACAAATTCGCGTATTACACTAACTAACAAAGTCAAAATCATTCATTTAATTTAGGCGTCTACGACGCTCTTATGAAGGTCAATTACAAATTTGTTTAATATATTGAAATATTCTACATTGTACTGCCACGTTCATCAAGAAAAAATATAGAGCCACTGCGAGAACAACGGGCAAGAAACTCGGGGCCATTCTTTTAAACGTTTTTCAACAATGTGTTACATGGTTCTTACAATACTTTTTTACACTACCTAGGTGACAGGCGCTAGCTTGGCAGAGGCGAACCAGTCCAAGCATTTTTGTCGTTTAAGTAATGACAAACTGTATAGTAAGATTTCCTTATCAAAATGTTCTTCACCTGCAACTTGAATTTTCTTTCTAGCGTTGTAATATGTTTGGGAACTTTGTTATAAAACCGCACACAATTGCCTAAGAAGGACTTAAACATATAACCATATGTATTTGTCACAGACGCTATCAGTGATCGGCGGCCTGCTGATGATAGTGTACCTGGGCCCGGGCGGAGTGAGTATGGACGAGCACAAGAAGAAGTGGTAGAGAACGCGCCGGACGCGCTCCGCAGTGCACAGACTCTTGATATTAACGTTACATGTGGTGCGGAACGGCTCTTACTACACACAATAATGTATGGTGTTTTATAAGGCAAGCTTTGTTGTTTATATTCATATTTCTTTATGACTGCCATGACTGGTCTGGTGAATGACATAAATGTTCATTCTTAGGCCATTAACAGTCATCTGTTTTTATAACTATTCCGTTACTAATAATTGTTGCATTAATATTATGAAACAAAAATGTTGTGCCTAATACTACACAACAATTAAGAAAGTATTGCAACGATTATGAGTAAGGAGCTAGTTTGTAAGGAATTAGAACTTCGTGAAAATTAATATTCTGAGTTAACTAACTAGTTGTCTCAATATTATAATGCCACCGTAGACCCAACTAACAACAACTTATGGATGTTAAGTATGTGGCTTGGGTGATTTGACCTATTTCCTATGAAGCTGGACAACTAGCATCATTTCATACCCGTATGTTAGTACTGATACAGTCCTAGTAACCTACTATTTACAAAATAACAACGAAAGGATGTTAGTGCAATATTTACAATGCTAGTACCCTCGTATTCTGTCATCTGTGACAACAAGAACGTTGAAATGCTGCCACGTCTTCAAATTCCATTACAATTATCTATACAAACCCAAAGTAAAATTGAAATTGGTTACATATAAGCACCAAAATTACTTTTAAAGTACTGTACACTATTGTAGGACGATTATTCGACACAATCGGTGTTAAGACTAGTCGGCGACAGATTTGCGACTACACTTCCATGTCCGTAGTCTTTTTATACATAGAAATGAAGTAGTATGCGCGTGCGACGATTTTTTTTTACAAACAAACCGATTGTTTTGTTTCTCTCGATTTGTACAAAAACAATTGACGTGCGCGCATATTCCTTTGTTTACAATATTTTTTAAGCTGCTCAGAAATGGAACGAATTGAAGAGAAACAATACAGTTACTTTTTAAGAGGACTCGTGTTGCCCGTTTTGAAACAGTCATAATATTTTTTGTAATACTTCCTACGTACACACAATTAGTCGAAAATCTCCGTCGTCAATTTTATTGATACATGAGTACACCCTTCTATAAAGAATTGTATTTTCTTAAATATTTTTGTATACATAGTGTGTTGTGAACTCTGTGGCTTTTCCATTTGACATGTTGTGGTATAACACGATGGGATGTTTATAAAACATGCTGGTTATTTGGAGTTTACGAACAAGTTGTTAAAAGTTTGTCAGTTATACTGCAGCATAGGTCAATACACATAGTATTGATCAATAATTTGTTAGTTTAATTTCTTTGTACCCGCATAAGTGATATATTTTTATGGCGGTATGTAGTTTGCATGTAAGATCACCCACTCGACTGAGGTTTTCCGCTTCGCTTAGTTTATCAAGTTTCATTCCAAATTCTTTTTCTATGTATCTATTGTAAACTATATAATGTAGTTTTGTGATGTCAATGTAAATATTTTGTACTTATTCGACTGAGGAATGTATATGTTGGGGTGTTTAATCTAGTTGTAGTATGCCATTCATGTTTTGTATAAGTGTTACTTCAAGTGCCAGTTTGGTTGGCATCACAAATGAATAACAAATCACTTGATATTCCTCGCTGTAAACATATATTTTTTTTCTTTATAAACAAATCTATATTGAGTATTTAAAAGACAAACTATTTTTGTATTACTTATTTTTATTTATTTTCATAAGTTGCAGTTTGGTCATAAAGATAAGTTCCCAATAAATTTTATTACATATGAAAACAAAGACATGTTTAATTTTTGCTATTTTTCATACCTGTGTGTGTTATTGAGTAAGTTAACCAGAATTAATGCTCAATCTGATAGACTCACCCGCACGTAGTAGTATTTGGAGGTATCCTATTTTCTACTTGAGAGTAGTTGCTAGCTGGGGAGGCATTCACCAAATGCCCTACCACTACTATGCGAGAATAATGACTGCCATCCTAAGAAAACCACCGCCAACGACGGAACGGCGTTAAGTGCTCTCTATAGCACGTGGCGCGCTCAGTAGTAATGCCACTAACGATACCCATCCAAGTCATGACAGTGGATGTAAGCAATATCTAAACGGTTAAGATTTATAGCTGATAGGCTAACTTTTGACCACTATCTCATCTGATGATAATGGTCGAAGATGTTCAGGCTATCCTAGAATTACTAGCTCTCAAGGATAGCTGCCGCAACACCCCGTTAGGTGCTTGGCGACATATTTTCTACTTGAAGGTGGTAGGGTAGCTATAGCCAGGTGGGCGTTCACAAAATGCCCTAACACTACTGTAACGACTGCCATTCTAAGACAACAACCAGGACCCACAGCTTAACATGCCGTCTGAAGCACGGAAGCACTTAGTAGTAATGTCACTAGCGGTTACCCATCCAAGTCGAGACCGCAGCAGACATTGCTTAACTTGGCTGATCCGTTAAGAATGGCTCAGCAAACAAAGCTACGAGCGTTTAAATAGGTATGTTAGTAATCATTTACTCAGGAATGAAATTTACCTTACCAGCAGTATTGCCAAAATAGGTATATTGGATGTCTTTCTTAGTATATGTTGATGACTCAGATGTGCATCCAAAGTTAATGATTACAATATATATGGTATCGAAGTAAGTCAGCATTAGTTTTATAACAATATAACATGTATATATTTTAATAGTAATTAACATAATTCAACAAATACTTATACTGAGTACATTTATTCTTTCGCTTTAGCCATCTCATTATCCTTAGTTTCTATATATTTGAAGACTTTGTTTGCTAACATTCTGTATTTCTCTGCATGTATGCTATCCGGTAACGCATAGATCGCTGGTTTCCCACTGTTTATGCATTCTGACATGTTTTGGTCGACTTCGAAGCTCTCTATTATCTCAAGCCCCATTTCTTGTGCAGTCTTTTTAGTTTCATTTCCGAACACGAAGTTTTTGGTGCCGCAATTTTGACAGATAGCGTGTGACATGTTCTCGACCATGCCGACTATAGGAACTTTAAGTTTTTCAAACATGTTGACGCCTCGTTTTGTTACTTGCAGCGCTGCTGATTGTGGAGTTGTAACAACTATTGCTCCTGAAAAAAGACAAAAGCGTTAATAATTGGAGTTTGCTAACTATAGTATGAGTATTTATCTATATTTGAATCCAGGAATTTTATTGTATTACAAGTTTAAAATGATACACAACCATAAATGCCATTCATATGGTCTATGAATAAATATGTAATATATATGAGAATAAAATAAATATGAGATTTAAGTATTATATTAGTGCATGCGATAAGCGATAGGTGATATTTGAAATAAGTACCAAGTTATTTGGTGAAAATTTGGGCCTAATATCTATGCTCATATTTTGCCAGTTTTTTGTTCATTATTTATTTAAGCTGTTAATGTGAATATAAGAATATCTATACAAAATAATTGTATATATAGTATAAGCTCGTGTCGCCGCGCCAGTGCCAGGTAACGTGTCGACGACGAGACAGACAAGCGTGCACCACGCCGTTTGACGCTTCAGTCGTTTCATTGCAACCTGCGCGAGATGCATAGATAGACACTCGCAATATAGTACTAACCATCTATCGGCAAGTTCTGTGCTAGCGAGAGATGCGTGTCGCCGGTGCCGGGCGGCGTGTCGACGACGAGACAGTCGAGCGGGCCCCACGCCACGTGCCGCGTCAGTCGCTCCAACGCTTGCATCACCATCAGCCCGCGCCACACCACTGCGTTCTCGCCGGACACGAGCAGACCCATAGACATACTGAAATAACATACCAAATTAAATAAAAAAACACCGTAACACCTATATTTCTATACTTATAATAGCCTATTGCCATCTACTTAGTATAATTTATAGAAAATTCTATAGTGAAACCCTACAGCTTGAACAAACTAAGTATGCAATGAATATTAAAACTATTTGTTTTAATTTACAACATAATAGACACAACCTCGCCAATATCTTTGGATTTTCAGTCATAGTGGTGTATGTGCGATTTGCGCGAATGTGTCCGATATATTGTCACATTTAAATATTATCGTTTAGTGGACGGGCGTTCATTTTAAAACTGAAAAATCTCTACTCAGAATAAAAAACTCAACTTTGGTTCCTTTTTTGCAATATACCTACAAGTAAATGCATGCTGTTGGCATGTGTTTTATTAATAGCTGATAGGCTCACCTGTTGTTAAGTGTAATATGTGGTTGAAGGTGTTAGGCTGGCTAAATCTAGAATACGAATTTCTAAATAAAAAACCTGACTTGGCCATATAGGATACTAGCTTTCCGGGCGCGGCTCCGCCCGCGCGTATGTCGGTTATCACGCGAAAACATTAACCTCTTTTTTTTTGCGCAGTCGGATAAAAACTATCCTATGTTTGTTCCCGGGTCTCAAACTATCTCCACACCAAATTTCATTCAAATCGGTCCAGTAGTTTTGGCGTGAAAGCGTAACAGACAGACAGACAGACAGACAGAGTTACTTTCGCATTTATAATATTATATAGTACTGATTAGGAGCCATGTCTGTGGAACACCTTGTCGTGCAGAGAAAAGTGGAGGGCAAAAGAGGTCACGGCAGATCACCCATGCGTTGTATGGACCAAGTGAAGTATGCTCTAGATCGTCCACTCCACAAGTGTACCAGGAAGGCAGCGGTGCGATAGGAATGGCGACGGGTTGTGAGGCATGTGACCATTCCTGATGTGACGACCATGGCCACTCTGTCAAGAGTGAAACGACTAAGAAGAGGAGCATATAATATATTGTCTATATTTTCGTACTCGCCTTTTAAACACCCACGAGGGATTCGAAAAAATATTTAAACATTCGCATTAGATTTATTTACCATTAATTTTTAAAGTATTTTATATACCTAGTGACACTCGCGCCATCAAGTCAAATCTAATGACACGTCTTATGACATATAAACAATATATCATTTACTCACATTGGTAGAGCCATTGAGTAGATACAAGCAGACATTTTTAGCATGGTGGTAGGGCATTTTGCGAATGTCCGCCAGGCTAGCTACCACCCTCAAGTAGAAAATCTGTCACTAGGCACCTAACGATATGTTCCGGCAGCTGCCTGAGGACAGCTGTCCTTGAGAGCCAGTACTTCTAGGTTAGCCTGAACAACACCTTCGACCCATTATCACTTACTATAAGGTGAGATAGTGGTCAAAGCGCCCACTTTAAACACGCAACAAAATTGAAATATTCTCACTTTATGAAAAGTCATGGACAGTATATTTTAAAAACAGCTTCATGGCTCCTAAACTTTATAATAAGCTACCAGATAGTTTAAAAGACTGTAAGCTGAACATATTTAAAATAAAATTAACAGATTTGTTGACTGAAAAATGTTATTACACAGTAGACAAATTTCTTAACGATAAATTAATATAATAATTAATAACTATTTGAACATTATATAACTAATAAATTAAAGTTTGACATTACCTAGAATTTTATATTACCTTAATTATGAATCCATTTGAAATTTATTAATTATTGTTAATTAAATCCTATAGTAAATAATTAATTTTATGACTATTGTAAAATATTGTACACACATAACTTATGCACACGGCACATAACTTATTATGATAATATCTATATTGTAACCTGTACTAATGCAATAAATTTGATTTGATTTGAAAAGGACATAAAATATGAAAGCCTGGGAGCAAGATCCAGCCAGCAGTTAAACTAGAGACGTCGTGCTAACAGAGCAGTTGCATACAACATTCACTTGTAGATGTCAATGACTTTGATATAAAATTATAGTACACGTTGAATGCATTATTCAAGTACTTGTTTGTAAACATCATAATCAACAAGTTTTTCAAGGTCTTGAGAAAGGCTTCCAGATGTAGCTAATAATTGAATATTGTTTTAGCTTACTTGTATATATATTTTGAGATATAGTTGTTACCATCAGATATTCCAATCAAGGTTACTGAAGTATGCTAAGTGCAATATAAGTTATGTAATGGTATTTTGCACTTTACTCAATTTTGCATTAACTTCATACAAACTATGAATAAACTTTTTTTAAAGTGCTTGTAGAGGAGCTTGCCATGTTATTCTCTATCTTTGCCAACCTCAACCATGCTTTGAGCATCTCAAGCTTTCAGTCCTAGTTCTGGTCAGCTGTCTTTATAACATGCCTACCACCCTCAAGTAGAAAATATGCCATCAGCTGTGGCCATTAACCCTGTTAGCTTGAATATCATCTTCAACCACATCATCACTTATATGGTGAGATGGGGATCAAAGGCTAACTTGCCTATATATAAGCATAAAAAAAACAAAACAAACTCAAGTATTAATCTCACCATTTCACACCATAGTTCAGCAGTGGTTCAATTAGGTTATCATCATTCAGCATTGGTTCTCCATTGAGGTTCATCATCAGAGGTACCGAGGGACCAAACACATCTGCATCCAGCAGTCCTATCTCCTTATCCGGCTCTATCACTTTCATAGCACATGCGAGATTCACTGTAAATCATTCAGGTTATCAGAATATGACCTTTGTTTATTGTTTTATGCCTATGGACGTATCACATGTTTGTAATGTTAAATGCTTTTTTTAGCTGGAAGATGTAAATTGATTTTTTTACAAGTTTAATTGCAAAGTTTTCTACACTGTGGAGTATGTATATATGTATGAGATGCGCATGGACAGCAAGCTGGTAAGTTTTAAGTACTTGAGTATGATGAATCAAGAATAGTGGACCTCGACCAACCATGGCAGACAATAGGCCATAGTTTTTATTGTTTTTTATGTGATGGATTGGCAAACAAGCAGACGGCCCACCTGATGGTAAGCGGTTACCGTCGCCTATAGACATTGTGATTTTAGAATCAGCTGAATGTTCCTGAATCTTGCCTATTGGATTTCTGATGCAAGAAAAGTAATATTATTTTACTGTATAGCATAATGTCCGCGTATATAGTATAATAAGTACTCATATTTATAGATAATTTTAAATCTACGTTTTTATACTGGCCTGTTCGTTTCATAAATAAATATTTGTAGTACCAGCAGTTGTAGTTTTCCCTACGCCTCCTTTGCCAGACGCTACTAAAATTATGCTCTTGACTCCTGGTAGTGGTTTCTTTTCAGGAAGACCTCGACCCAATACTTTGGCTCTGTGCTCGTTCAGTTCATTAGAGGTATGTTTTTGGCGGGTAAAGGCACTGCATGGCAGAATCTAAAATATTGAGTGTGTAATAAACATGTTTCACATTTGAACTAATCATAATAACTTTACACCTGAAATGCTTGATGTTCACTGTTATTCATGTAACATTGTTGCTATTAGTACAGCACATATACTGTATGTACTACTGCAATATATGTTGCTAAGCTATGGCTACAATAATTTAGAACATGGCTATATAATAGTATCCTAGTCAAAATTTAGTCATTCTTTCTTCACTGACTTACATGAATTAACATTGAACGATGTCGATAGCTAAGCGATAATTAGATGGATCTTAAATAGACTCCGAAAGAGACCAAATACTTATAATGGAAATGCCAATAACACTAAATAATTCATACATACTCTTACAGCATTTCCGTTATTATATCCTGAATAACTGTAAATACGTTGAAATGTTTTCTGGACATTCATAATTGTCTTCCTTCCTTCTACACGAAACAAACTTCAGTTCAATAGAAACCGCTAGCTCTAAAATTATTTATTGCACAAATATGTAACTGTTGAAAATATGTAATTGTAATATTGCGCCTATTGCGGGTTTTTTTTATTTGGCTTTGGTTTGGATACCTACTTGTCCTTATGTCATAATTTATTTTTTTACTATTTCGGGATATGGTATCGCTCGTTTTGTGAATTTTTCAGTGTCATGTTTTAAATAGTTTAAGTTAAAAATATTATTACATAATATTTTTTGAGAAAATGAAAAGAAAAGCAAACTAACGTAGCTATTTTACGAGAAGATAGGTTTAGCAGTGGACCAACCCATACAAGGACGCGTAAACACAAATGACGGCACGGTAATTTTTTCGAAAACCAGTTGCTGAAATTACTGGACCGGATAAACAATTAATTCAATGGTTTTCAAATATTTTAAAGACTATCTAGCTGTCTGAATGTGTCAATATTAATGTAATATTGACACATTCAGACTATATTGCTAGAAAAAAATGCCACCACAAAAAAAAATGCATAGAATTATATGTGTGTATAAGATGAATGCATCAGTGCGCAAGCTTCTTATCCGTAGGAGCGACATTATAATAACGTTACCTCTGCCTGTGGGGTGGAGGGGCAGTTATCCGAGGACGTATTAGAAGCCTCTCATAACAAATACAAAAACATAATACTGTTACACTCATGTTAAACTTCGAGAGTAAATACAAATACTGAATATTAGAAAATCAGAAGAAGGAAGAACATGACGAAGATGATTAATATATTTTTTTTATATTATATGCAAAGCTATTGTGATTTATTTTGTTGTTTAATTTTTTTTTAATGGTAAAAAGTACTAAATACTAACTTATAGGTATTTATAAACTTAAACCTACTTAGGGAGATTAAAACTAGTTGAGAAAGATAATAACCACTCAAAAACAATCATGATTGTGATAAATTTTAATGAAAAATATTTTTGTCGTCGTAAAACCATCATTTTGCCTTACGTGCTGCGGTTGCACACGTAAGGCAAAAAGGCAAACAAGACAAAGACCAAGGTGTTGGTGATAGACAGACCTGGTACACTAATTCGCTCCAATGAACTCAGGGACCTAGAATTTGTTGATCAGTTTGTTTACCTTGGCTCTCTTCTCAATAACGAAGGTGACAGCGCGAAGGAGATCGCCAGGAGAATTCAAATGTCCAAAGCGGCGATGACTAAACTCACTAGGATATGGAAAGACCGCAATATATCCCGTAAAACCAAAGTGAGGCTGGTGCGTACGTTGGTCTTCTCAATCTTCCTTTACGGTGCCGAATCCTGGACGATAAGACAGAAGGAAAGAGCAAAAATCGACGCTTTTGAAATGTGGTGTTGGAGGCGGATGTTGCGAATACCATGGACCGCGCGCCGAACCAACGTATCCATTCTAACGGAGCTCAAAATAACCACAAGGCTGTCCGCTATCTGCTTCCAGCGGATACTCAAATACTTTGGACACATCGCTCGTAGAAACCCTGACAACCTAGAGAAGCTAATGGTAATTGGCCAGGTCGAGGGGAAAAGACCACGCGGTCGTTCACCTACCCGGTGGTCAGACCTAGTCAAGACGATTACGGGGCTGCCAATTACCAGAGCCATTAAGACCGCCGAGGACAGAGCCACTTGGAAGAGCATAGTGCATCAATTTGTCAAATCAGACTAGACACGACCTTCAGTAATGAAGATGCCGACTAAGAAGAAGAAGAAGAAGAAGCTGCGGTTGCATTCTTTTAACGGCCGATGTTGATAGTTATATAGTTGTAACCTTCAGAGGTTCGGAATGATTGAGTTGTCAACAACTTTGCTATTTTTAATATATATAAACGATCTCCCAGAGGTGACTCCACATAAATGCATATTATTTGCAGATGACACCACTGTAGTTATAAAACCTAATAAAAACTAATCAATTCAACATATTATATACGAAGCTCTAGCGGATATCAAAAATTGGACAGAAAAAAATGACAAACATAAATATAAATAAAACAAAATTAATTCAATTTCATTCGTATAATTCAAAACCAACACCACTTGACATTGACTGTAACGATAAAAAAATACAAGAAGTAGACTCTTTTAAATTCTTAGGAGTACATTTAGATAAAAACCTTAATTGGAAAATACACGTAAATACTGTCTGTCAGAGGCTGAGTCGCTTTGTTTTCGCACTAAAAAGGGTGAGGCAAACTGTTTCTGCGGAAGCTGCATTAACTTCATATCACGGCTACGTGTCGTCTGTTCTGAGTTACGGACTAATAATGTGGGGAAACTCTGTAGACTCCGAGAGAGCATTCAAAGTTCAAAAAAGGTGTGTCAGAGTTTTGAACAAGGCGTGGTTTTTAGATAGTTGCAAGCCATTATTTAAGAAATGTAATATACTTCCACTTCCTTGTATGTACATTAGAGACGCATGTGTTTTTGTCAGAACTCATCCAAAATATTTTCAAAATTATAATGAGGTTATGTAAGGCAAAAAAGAGCTAAGTTTAATAATCTACTGTACCAGCCAACTTTCCAGACAGATTTATAAAAAAAATTTTTACAACATGTGCATAATTATTTATAATAAATTAACACAAAGTATCAAATTATTACAAAACTATAAGTTTAAGTTAAAATTGAGAGAGTGGTTACTGGACAACTGTTTTTATAGTGTTAATGAATATATGAATTTTTAAATTATTGTAATAATATATTTAATTGTAATGAAATTTGATGTGATCCTGACAATAAGTAAAATAACATTTTTTTAATTATTTGTATAATATTTGCACGCCTGCCTGCAGGCTGAATACATGGACGGAAGTAATTTTAAGACCTTATATAAATTGTATTCTAGCAAATAAATGATTTGATTTGAAACCAAACACCAGGCTATGAACGTAGAAAAGTTGGGCTCCGAGTGCGCAGTATTTAAGGTTTTGAACGTTCCCCAATTCCATAGATTCCGTGAAAATAACCCGTTCCATAGAAAACAGCTGTTTTCCTGTCAAAAGTTCCTTTTCTCTGTCATGTCATTTTCGTAAACTGCTACTATGGGATCTAATTGCGACTTTATTTCCAAATTTTGGAGGATTCTTTGAGCATAAGAGTTTTAGTTTCTATATAAAAATGGCTATTTGTTTGCGTACATTCTCGCATAAGATATTGCCAATAAATGGTATTGTATCCACTAAAAGCCACCCGAACCGGTTGTCTAGAAAAATCCCTATGAGGACACAATTTTTGGAAGAAGTATGTAATAGTGATTTATCGGAATGTATTCACTAAAATTGCTTAAGACTAAATACCATAATAAAATACTGTAATACTTTGTTATCCATGTATAAATAAATAAAATAAACTTTTATTTCCATTGATTTGAGACCAATTAGATATGAGCAAATTGATGAGATCACACTCACGTGTTGTCATCTATTTTCATTTAAATAAACACCTTATTTATAACTACTTACGAATGAATTTCGCTTAGAAAAGATATACGAGTATTTATGAAAATTGTTGGCAAACTATCATGCAACTGATAGGTGATATAACCAACTATGTTGTTTTTCAGTTCCTTAATCAGCGTCGCATATCCAGTTGTCAACTGGCACCAAGAAACCTTACCGAGTGCAATATTGATAACATCTATCTGCATGAAGTTGTATATGCTAAGGATGCTTCTAGTAAAACCTGTAAACATGTACAACAAAACTACTTTGATCAATTTGAAGACACAAATGATACTAGACACAAGTATTACAATGATGGTTTTCAAATAAAACACCTTGGCTTGACCAGTGATGATTATATTGAACAAAGATTGCCTACTTATAATTTTGAAATACCATGCACCAACATTAGTGATATAGATTTAACTAAATTAAATAATGATGTGAGTATGTATGTTATATCTTTTATATTTTCATTTATAAAGTAACAACATAGCCTGATACTACTTCTTTTTGTTTTACATGTTAGTGTGTCGAGTTAAAGCGATCCTGTCAGTTAACCCTATGGCATCCATGTGTACAATATTGTCCATTAATGAATCAAATTGTAATGGTCACATTATCTATGATGCACATTAATTCACGTTGTAGTAATTTTCTTGAATTGCTTATGAGAAAAATACAAAAAATACTGCTAACCTTTTAATAACTAATTTGAGAAATAATAGAATGTATAACACTGTTACACACTCCCTTACTTATCACATCATATTACAAATGAAGGACCACAGTGTGCCCCTTTTTAAATGAAGTAATTATGTTCTAAAAAATACATATAAAATAGTAATGTTGTATTAAAAATCAACATTTATTTAAGCTTAGAAGCACAGCAAACAAAGTTACATCTCCATTGTGAAATAAAAACAATAATGTATGTTTCTTGCATGGTAATTTGTAGTGCTGTTGTGGTTGAAGATTTGTATGTTATTATTCAACTTGGGAAATAATGGAGTTCTATTATGACTTAAGTGTTATAAATAACAAACCCGTGCATTGTCATCTTTGATGTGTCATGTACATATATATAAGGGACAGACATTGAAGTAGATGGTATCCTGTGTCCAAAATTATTTAAATAATTAGCAAATATCTTGGGGCACACTTGAGTCCTGGGCATGTATCAAAGTTTCAATGTAATGTTAGTTGAAAAGATTGGGTGGGGTTGTGTTTGTTGTTGGTTGTATGTTAATACTGTCTCAAAATGGCGGGCTCCCCCTCTGCCACCGGCGATGTGTTACATTCCTAATTTTGTGTAATAAGTTCTTTAATTCTTTAGCTATCCAATTGTGTAGTTGAAATTTGGATAGGAATGATGGATATGTAGATATGCTGCAACACTAAACTGTATCCCCTGATTTTGTTATCATTTGTTTTTTTTAATTGCCCTATTGTATCAATTTTAAAGACATATTCACCTCAAAATACATCTTTAATTTCTCATAATATGTAAACCCATAATCAGACATACAAAAGGATGATGCTATTGTATATATTTTCAGAACATAGAACCAACTTGCCTGTCTGATTTTGAACGCAGTGCTATTGCATACTGCCAAAGTCCCAACATGCCAGCAAATGCGACTCCATCTAATGAACCCAACCGAGATGGCAGGCCTAGTGAAGAACAGCTTCAGAAGGTTTTCAAAGTCTTGTCTGAAACTGTAAGTTATTCTGTGATTATTATTATTGAGATAACTAAACTCACCATATTAATACAATACAAATACTCTTCATTGAACACCAATTTTAATAAAATAATTATGATACATATATTCTATATATACATATATTCTATATAAACATAAGAAAATGTATGTACAATAGGCAGCCTTATCGGTAAGAGCTATTTCTTATAGACAACTCTTGAATGGATATAAAATTGAATGCATATTGAGGATAGCGGTGTACAAGATTAGAAAAAAATATTTCAAAATTTATTTCACAAGAGATATAATTATAATGTAACGCTTCCACATATTAAATATGCATATCTACAAAAAACATGAACATCTCAGCAACTTCAGATAGGTATCCATTTGAGCATACTGCAATATTGAGAAATATGTTCATATTTATGCAAGCTTGGTAAGAACTGATATCAAAAGTTTTATAATGTGCCAGAGCAATTTTATTGGTACAGACACTAGTCTTCTCCATTTTTTCCTGTTGAGATTTGGTCTCTCAAAGCTGCAGACCGTAAACGCATTGACGCCTTTGAGATGTGGTGATGGAGAAGGATGCTACGTATTCTGTGGACGGCATTTCGGACTAAAGTCTCAATATTACGGAACTCTAAAATCTCCTTGCGGCTGTCGTCTGAGTGTTCACGCAGAGTCCTTGAATACTTCGGTCACATTGCAAAGAAAGATGGAAACAACCTAAAGAGGCTTATCGTGACCGGTAAAGTGGATGGGAAAAGACCGCGTGACCGCGTCGCAGCCCATTGAGCTGGTCTGACCAGATCTCGCCGCTCTTGATTCCTCAGTTCACAACGCCAGAGACAGAAACAGATGGAGAAAGATCGTGCGAAAGAAAGTGATAAAAGGGTGGTCTCGACCCTCAGCACTGAGGTATGCGACGCAAGGAGGAGGAGAGCAATTTTGATGGATATTGGAAAAGGAAAGTTATGCAACCTTATTATTGATCCCGCTGTAGCAAACGTTTTTCAGCTGATATCCATAAACTGACGTCTAGGGACTAGACCGTATATGGGGGCCCTCAGTTAAAAATATTATGCCCACGTTTTTATTGTCTTGCTAATAGGAAAGTGTTCTTTCAAATATCACCCGTGTAAGCAAAACCAGTCAATTTGATATCTGGAGCAAGTAATGACAATTACCTGTGTTTTTAAAGAATTAATGCACAGGCCATAAGATTCACTCCATTCAGAAATACATTTCAAATCAGCATTGGTGTAATTAATAGCTTATTGTAGTTCATCTAAGGAATAAGTATATAAATTTATAGATCATCTGCATAGAGGTGATAGGAAGAAGATAATTATCGTGAAATTGAGTTGTTAAATACAGAAAACAATAAAGGGGATAATATAGCGCCTTGAGGCGCACCATCAGATCCTGTTTCATTAAATTATCATTTTCTAATTCCACTTCCCACAACAGTGATTCTAAGGATGTTCAGAAGATGATAACATCCTCGGTTCTCCACTAAAATTTAGTTTTTAGCGTAACTATACCTTAAAAGGATAAAAGAATCCTTATAGGATCTCTTTGTTTTCCATCAGTCTGTCTGTCAAGACTCTTTTTCTCAGGAACATGTTATCAAGTTAAATTTGTATGAAATATTTAAGTCCATGGTGTCTTTTAAAAAAAAAAAAAAAAAATTTTAACCTGTTTATTACCATAAAAAGTTATGATAATACAACGTCAAGCACTTAATCTAGTACAAAGATTATGTGCGCCTGACGGTTCACACACTATTACAATATTATATTATAACATATATTTTATTTTTTTCTTAACCATACTCATGTCTAGTTTGTGGACGAAGTATGTGTCACGTCACCACACCTCCCATTGAATATATCTCTCGTAATGAAATATTTTTTTAGTGTACGCTAAACTGGTTCAGGCTAACCTAGAGTTACTGCCTTTCAAGGTCATGTGCCGCAACTTACTATTAGGTGCTTGGTGACAGATTTTCTACACGAGGATGGGTAGGTAGCCAGGCGCTAATTCGACAAAATGCACTACCTACCACCTTGTGAACTTGTAAGTCAATGCGATCAAAATTTATTGCATGTCGCATGTTTTGCAATTTCAAGGAAAAAAATACCCATTGGGTAATTTTTGTTTACCTAGAATCGTGATATTTAGCGAGAAGCATTTGCCTTGTAGGAAATAAAACTGAAAACTGTAAAACATGTAGTTTACCAACAAGAACAGCGATTTTTCTATGACAAACTTATTATTTTCGCGTCAAAATGCTATGAATATAGTTCAAAATCTAATGTGTAATAATAAAAACTGCGGGTAGGACTCGCGCTTAAGACAGCTTATTCAATTTTATTGCATTACTTCTTAGTTACATTTAATCTTTTTTGTTTTATTAATTGCGGCCACCGATAGCGGACCGTTCCACGTTAATAGGTTTAATAATTGAAAAGATATTAACTTTTATCTGGTAATTTAATTTAAAATTTCGACTATTTTCGCTTCGATACACGAGTGCCGCGATCGTTTCCCGTTTGTTTGAACGTAAACGGAGCCATCGTTTTAAAATATTGGATTTTAAACACACAAAAATTCACCGTGTCCCACACCCCATACTTTAGGAAAATAACAAAGTTAAATTCACTTCGATCCATAGTGTGTAATATACCAAAAGTTG
The DNA here is from genome assembly GCA_963854805.1 of Plagodis dolabraria. Lineage (NCBI taxonomy): Eukaryota > Metazoa > Arthropoda > Insecta > Lepidoptera > Geometridae > Plagodis > Plagodis dolabraria. Next base: position 36,643,877 of record OY978441.1, on the reverse strand, counting down.
CGTCTCATCTAAAAAAAAAGGAAAATCATATTATAATGAATATATTCAGGCGTTACTTTGCGGAAAACTTATTAATACAAAACTAGTCAATCGAAAATATAAATAGCCTCTCATGATAAGGTTTTGCAATTTGCTGTGATATATTATACACATTCCTGAATAATTTAGATATTTCTGTTACAAGAGTAATTGAGTCAACTTTGCAATTTTATTCTACCTATAGAGAAAATTTTAAGGAAACATGTTTCGGTATTAACTTGGCCTTCGATAATATAATCAAGATTGACATATAATTTTCTTACTGCTGCTAACTAAATACTAAATACCTTTTGCAAAAAATCTTTTCAAGTGAAACTATTTAGTACTTGCCAACCCCTTAATGCTTTCCAGAGTTGATATTTTGATCTTTATACTTCTTGTCAACCTTATTATCTATCGTAAATTTTTACTTATTGTTTTACTAATGTAGTTTTTCCTCTCGTATATATGTAATTAAATTTACGAGAGAAAAAACTACAGTCATGTGCAGGATTCCCTATAGCCGGGGTATGCTCTGACCGACTGAGCTGACATGACAATGACTCATAACTGCAATTTTTCCTCACGTTCTTTATTTCACCGACACCTATAGTTAGTTCAGCTTGCGTTGTAACTACGATTACGTAATCTAATCCGGAGAGCATGCGTCACTGCAACAATAAAAATAAAAAACTTTTATATTGATTTCAGATTCCTAATTTATTCATCCACACTTTGGATTACTCTATCTACCATCCAAACTTGGTGTTTGTCAACAACATCAGAGGGACAACCACAGTGTAAGTATTTTTACTCTCATCACCATTGGATGATATTCCTTCTGGACCCATGACACAACTACAATGCTCAACTGGTTGTGCCATGAGTAATTTTGATTCCCTTCTACACAACTGATTGGTTCGTTGGGGAAAAATAATTACCTATAGCACAACTGAAGAAAACTTGGATACCCGGTTGTGCCGTGGGTGCATTTGAGACACAACTGATTGATCCAATGGGGAAAAAAAATTACCTATAGCACAACTGACAAAAAACTGGACGCAAACGTCCATACATTGCGTGACTAGAGTTTAATTGGAACCACATGGTACATAGCTCTAGCTGCCATGACCGGTTCTTAACCGATCAGGAAAGTTAAGCAACGTCCGCCGCGGTCCTGAGTTGGATGGGTGACCGGTGATGACATTACTACTAAGCGCTTCCGTGCCCTCCGAGGCACGTTAAGCCGTCGGTCCCGGTTGTTGTCTTCGGATGGCAGTCGTTATAGAATGGTGGTGGTAGCTAGCCAAGCGGGCATTCGCAAAATGACCGCTTGGCTAGCTACCACCGTCAAGTAGAAAATCTGTCGCAAAACACCTAACGGTGTGTTCCGGCAGCTGTCCTTGTGAGCCAGTAATTCTAGGTTAGCCTGAACAACATCTTCGACCACATCATCACTTACCATCAGGTGAGATAGTAGTAAAAGGCTAACCTATCAGGCATCAAAAAAAACTGACTACTTAATAAAAAAAAATTTTCTTGATAGGCGCCTTTTTCTGTTTTATATTCAGTGACTGACTTCAACCATATAACCGAATTTAAAACATACAACAAAAATTTTATGATTATTATAACCAATGTGTAGTCACCAAAAAAACGTATTTTTACTCCACATTGTGGGATGTCTAAAATAATGATGGCTGACTGACTTAGGTCTTTAATAAGTATTTTCCTTAGACGTTTACACTCTAGGCAGCGTGGTGGTCATCAGCAAGTCACAACTTGCTTTCCAATGTATTGCCTCTTCTCATGAATACTGAGTTCTGACTGAACTTACTCGCGCGCCTGTTAATGGGACTATTTAGCGCTGCCTTTATTTGGTCAGTCCCAGGTAATGGTGATGTGACATATTGTAATGTCCCTTATCAAGTATATGGCTTCAATGATCCCATTGAATAGGAAACACCAAGAAAAGTATTATAGTATACTATTTCGTGCTGTACAGGCAGGTTCTTAGTTTTGCATTACAATTATAATAAAATTATTATTTTATAGAGAATTTTTGTTTAAGTTAACATTTCATATTTATGGCTCTAAAATGATCTGTTTGGTTTACATTAATTTTCTTTTGTAATGTTTTCTTTGCAGAGGCCTTTTCCCTTATGTGAGACAAGTGGCCCTACTCAGAACTATAGGTCATCTCAAGTTTGCCTATGTTAAAATGGAAGTCATGAAGATCACACTACATCCCGAAGACTCATCTATCAAGTGAGTAACTTATTCAGTAATATTTTGAATAGTGAGTGCGAAGCCTAGTGGCTCAATTAAAAAAATATAAACTAGTTGTAAGTTTATTGGGGTTTCCTGACGCTGCAACACAAAGTGAATCTTATGCATGTGAACTGGTTTTTGTCCCTGGTCATGATTTCAAGAGAACACGCCTGCTTTAATTTGAAGATACTTCACGAGTTCAATGTTTCATGCACCTGTTTTCTCATCCGAAACTGAGCCGTTTTAATATTTAATTTTCAAATATGTCTGGTGTTCCTCTAATGATGGCGGTAAAACGGGACATTTATCATGATCTATCATATATTTTCTTAGTTAATTAATTGTCGAAAAAAAGGAAATGACGTGTGTATCTGTAACAGGATTACCTAGATTTGTTTTAAAAACTGATTGTACGAGACGCATTATCAAGGGTAATACGAAAGTGTGGAGAATCGCAGGCACATTTCCCTTTTAAGTTAAATCTCGCCAGTCATGAACTCTGAGATAATGTCTTTCCAGCAGCATCTAGGTCGTCTGAAGTTTGGGAAACCATTAGTAGCTTCATGATACTTTTTTACACCCTTCAATATGGGAGGATCCTTGTATCAATATTCCAACCTGCCACATTCTTCACAGGGTTGGTAGTGAAGCATGTGGGATTAAGACTCCTCAATGCAATGACATTAGACTTCTATTTCTTGATATTTTAACCAGATTGGAATATTGTTTAATCATGTAACAAAACTACATTATATTTACCAAACATGTTTGTGCTACTTTATGGCCTCTGGGGGGTTCATGAGAATTTAAGTGAAAAATCTCTTTCAGTTCAAAATAACTTGAAATAAGTGGTGAACATTGTTTGCTGAGTGGTCTAACTAACGGAAGACCCAGTTTCGGACTTGTTGATGTTTCTATGTTTATGGTGCATTTTGTTGCAGAATGAGATGGCGCATCAGAGGCATATCGGGATTCAAAGTATTCTTCCTCTTTTGGAAGTACAAACTGTGGGATATGAAGAATGTCTTCAAAGATCAAGAGCTGTAAGTCATGATCCTTCAGACAACTATCATAGTAATGATATGGTTTGGCCACATATTATCCAATAGTTAGTGTACATCAGTTGTCACATAATAGCTAGGCAAGTTATACACGGAGCGGCAGAGGTGGTGCCGGCATCGCAGCAGGGTCGTGCTGAATCCAATTTATATTGTGACCTTTCTATTTATGTACCTAGTAACGTACACAATACACATGTCGGTGACGGTAGCTACTAGAGAGACTTGTTTGTAATCACAAAATATTAATAAGAAGACCAGAACAAACTAAAGACGTTCTGCAACGCCTGCAGTGCCATGCATAACGAGCCTAGCTTGTGCAGGCTTATCTATGGGAAAATATATCGATACCATTCATACTAACTGACATTCCTTGTCAAAATTTCAAAATCCATGTAATGTTAATTTTTTTCGTCACTTTTGAACAAGAATTTCCTGACTGTTCCAAAAAGACTTTAGATTAAATTCAAGGCTCATTTAGTTGCAATATGGTTACTTATTTGTGGGTGAATCAATATACAGTTTTCTACAACAAAACCACTGTAAAGTATTTAGCTTATTTTTTAGCGTTCCGTGCCCAAAGAGCAAACGGAGCCCTATCAATAACACTCCACTGTCAGTATGTACGTCCCGGGTCTCTAACTCGGAACGCAATGAGTTATAAACCTAAAATTTCGATATTTTGTGTACAATATTGACCAAAAATTAATATTAGACTCTGAAGCAATGATGGCTCAGTGGCATTGGCTATGGACTGCCGCGTAGCAGGTCCATGGTTCGAATCCCGCCGCGGACTCGAGCTTTTCACCGCATGGTGGAAGGGCATTTTGTGAGTGCCCGCCTGGCTAGCGACCACCACCCTCAAGTAGAAAATCTGTCGCCAAGCACCTAACGGTGTGTTCCGGCAGCAATCCTTGAGAGCCAGTGAAATTACAGGCACATGAGACTTAAACAACTATGTCTCAAGGTGACGGGCGCAGTGCAATTCATGACTTGTGACGAAATGCATATGTTATAGGCAGAGGATACCGCTTAACATCAGGTGGGCCTCGAGCTTGTTCCGTCACAATAACATAAAATAAAATTGACTAAGTGTATATTAAATTTTTTTTTTTTTAGCAAGCAGTAGCTGAAATAAAATGTTTACACTAGCATGTGGGCGTCATTTCTGCCCACCTGGTATTTTTGCTTTCCTTGCCTATTATGAATAGATTCTTGAATGAAACTTGATTATGTACCTTGTGTACGATATTATATTACAAATGGACAAACCACTCTTAAAACTAATGTAATGTTGTATTTAACAGATGGTTCGACGGTTTCTCAACATTTTACGTTGGAGGAGATGGCCTCATTCAGAAGCATGTTTGTGACAAGGTATTTATGTTTGTACATGACAAACTATAACCATTAGGTTTGTCAGTTCATAAAATACTAAACAGACACCATGATATCAATATGATGAAGTCACTTCCGACTTCAATAAAGCTCACAGGAAGTGTGTTCAAACATGTAAATCAAAGTTTTAAAGATAGATTAGGATATTTTCGTTTTGTGGTTAGCATTTTATACATAAAATAATTCTGTTTCCGAAAGAATGCCTTTTGAATTTAATGGTACTAATATCGATAATTGAAATGAAGGTAAATTGCGATGCAACAAATTGTCAGGTAACAGATGACGTAAGCGCGTCTGCTACTCGGTTCAATTTGTTTGAATGCTCTTATTTTCATTTAGAAAAGAGATTTGAACTTCAGTGCTAGTCTGCACAGCATTATTGTTTTTGCTAGATTGATTACATTTCCGGTACAAGTTCCGGTGTTGATGTACAAGTCTCATTTAATAGCGTGCGAGTTTATTACCATTTACTGGTCCAAATTAGACACCGGCCTGTTACTGAAAATCACTTTCTCAGAAAAACCCAATATCTGATCTAACCCGGTGATCGACCTCAGTGTAATTTTCTTACTAGCTGCGCCTCGCAGTTTCTCCCGCGTAACAATTACCTATATAAACTAATTATGATGATGAAAAGTATGGAGGACCTAAACTAACTATTCCGTTGTTTCATCCAAACTCTAAAAAAAAGTCGTTAAAACGTGAAAAGATATTCAAAAACATATACTCGTGAACTTTACCCTTTATAATTGTTCGGGAAAAAAAGGGAATCAAATGAAAGGCTACCTGGTTCAGCTCACCCCGCGTGCCAGATGTTACACGACGCGTAGTTTTTGATTTCTTCTCCCTTGCATTCAACGCTGATTGTCTTGTGAGATGAACGATGATTTTCTATGCGCGATGGTCGCGGCTGATGTTGGAAACTGTCGTTTTGGCAATATTTCGAGGAAAGTTTACGGAGCTCTCGACTCGATCGCGTGCCGGTTAGACGTCAACAACGTTTATTTAACTACCCCCCAGGTTAGCCAAGGAAAGTCAAGGAAGGGATGAAGGTAGTGAAATAAAGGTTTCGTTTAGGAATATTGAACAAAGTTGCGTTCTAAAGTTGCGACACACCAATGTTGCTAATATTAACAAACATACCGCCCCCCAAAGAGCTGCTAAGCTCTTTAGAGTGAGATTAAAATTACAAGATTAAATTAAAGACTAGTTAAATTCAATGGCTGATTTTCCGAAATAAAATAAATTAAAATGTAAGTTCCCATAATAAAACTAGGTAAAAAAGAGGCGTTAGTTGATATTCTAAATGATGAGTTTCCTAGATATGACATTTAGTTGTCTAAACATGGCATTAGAGGGCACAATTTTACTACTGGTCGCAGCAAAATTCCACTGGAAGTCTGCAACTCTACTACTCTTACAGTACCGTCAGTGCCTGGACAAACGCGAATGATTCGACCCTTTTTCCAATGAAGCGATGGCAAGTTTGTCTCCTTGATCAAAACCAGATCCCCAACTTGAAAATTAGCAGTCTTAGCAAGCCACTTCGGACGCTGCTGCATTGTGTGCAGAAACTCCGAATGCCAACGTCGCCAGAAGTGCTGGTTAATTTGTTGAAGTAGTTGCCAGCGTTTCAGAAGATTCGGATTAAAGTCTTCGCAGTTTTGTTCAGGTAGAGACAGCATGGGTTGCCCGATCAGAAAATGACCAGGTGTGAGCGTTTCAAGATCATTTGGATCATTTGTCAAGGGACATAACGGCCGTGAGTTTAGAGCTGCCTCTACTTTGGCAAATATAGTACCAAGCTCCTCAAATGTGAGTGAACGATCGCCGATGACGCGTGCCAATATGAGCTTTGCCGACCGCACTGCACTCTCCCATAAACCACCCATGTGAGGACCGGAAGGAGGATTAAAATGCCAAACTATTTGACGATTGGCCAGAGACTTAGCGATCTCATCGTGAGCGTCTTTCAAGTGCTGATATACGTGCTTGAGATGGTTACGCGTACCGATGAAGTTCGTGCCACAATCGCTAAAGACGTCACTAGGGAACCCTCTGCGCGAAACGAACCGATCCAGGCAAGCCAAAAAGGCGTCGGTTGACAATTCGGAAACAATATCCAAATGGACACATTTTGTACTGAAGCAAATAAAAATGCATAAATAGGCCTTGTTGGATTTGGCATTTCGAATTCGGGACGTTTTGCACATAAAGGGCCCCGCCATATCAACGCCAACTTTTTGGAATGGACGACACGACGTCACACGATGAATGGGCAGATCACCCATAAAAGGGTCAACAGATTTTGGTCGTAGTTGATAACAACGCTGACATCGAAAAATCTGTTGACGGATCACCCTACGGGCGGATAATATCCAAAATTTACGTTGGAGCAAGCTAGTAAGAGCCATTAGACCAGGATGAAGAAACAGCCGATGGTAATGGTTTACTATAAGCTCTGTGACGTGATGTGCTTTGGGTAGTAGAAGAGGATGCTTTGCGCTATACTCCAAATCAGACTTGACCAGACGCCCACCCACCCTTAAGTGGCCCTGCAAATCCACGAATGGATTTAACCGCCGAATGCTACCCTTGAGAGGCTTATGGTCGCGCAACGCCCGAAGGGTTTCGGAAAACTCCGTCAACTGGACCAACTTTACGATGTGGAGCAAGCTGTTGTTGAGCTCCGCAACGCTTAGTGGACCAGTTCGACGCTGTTGGGGGTTGCGCGAGTTATGAACGAAACGTTTGCACCAAGCTACAACCGATTGTAACTTGGGAAACGTACTAAACCTCGTCATAAAGGGTAGCTCTTCAGGCAGAGCAGCGACGTTGGAAATGGGCGTGGTTGATTTGAAGCCAGGCAAGTTTTCTTCTCTTGGAAGGGAAATCTCCTCAGACCATGTAGAACAATCTTCTACTAACCACGGTGCAGACCACCACAAATAATGTGCCACTAATTCGGAAGGAGTGAGACCTCGGCTTGCCGAATCAGCAGGATTTTTAGCGGATGGCACGTAATTCCATACAGCGTTTGGCACTAGAGCTTGAATTTGAGACACGCGGTTCCCCTCAAAAGTCTGAAGCTTGTGAGGAGATACCTTAAGCCAGGCGAGTACGATGCTGGAGTCACACCAGGCCATCATACTGCTGATTTCCATTTTCTGAACTAGAATGCCATAAACATGATGGAGAAGACGTGCAAGAAGATGAGCGCCATTCAATTCCAGCTTAGGGATTGTGAGCTTTTGCTTAAGTGGAGCCACACGGGACTTGGCCAGTAAGAGCCTGACCGAAGTGCTACCGTTTGGTCCTTGAGCGCGCAGATAGACGCAGGCAGCGTAACCACGCTCAGAAGCATCACTGAAACCGTGGAGCTGAATGTCCAGCGGTTGATCAATGAGCAGCCACCTTGGGATAGAAACATTATCAAGTTGAGGAAGCTGCGAGTTGAATTTATTCCAGACATCAATAATTTCGGATGGGAGGGCATCGTCCCAGCCGAGCTGTAAGGCCCAGATGGTTTGCATTAGGTGTTTTGCAAAAAATGTCAGTGGAGTGAGAAATCCGCAAGGGTCGTAAAGCCTTGCTATGTTCGACAAGACGCCGCGCTTTGTAGTAACGCTCTTCATTTGAGAAACCCGATAGATGAAGCTGTCAACCTTTGCATTCCATTCCATCCCCAAAACCTTATAAATGTTGTTGTCATCCTCCTCGAATCTGTAAGGTTGCTCACAGTGATCAGCAGATTGCAATTTAAGAAATTCTTTGGAATTGCTGGACCACTTGCGCAATGCGAAACCACCCTGAGAGAGGATGGCAATAAGTTTCTGTTGTAGGTCAAGAGTGGAAGGCAAATCGGGGGCCCCACTACATATGTCATCGACAAATGTATCCTCGAGTAGTACGTTCGACGCGGTTGGAAACGTTGCGGCGTTCAGACGAGCAAGCTCATGTATAACACGAATCGCCTGGAAAGCCGAGCTGGTAACCCCATACGTTACGGTGGTAAGCTCGAACTGCTTGATGGGCTCTTCAGGAGATTCGCGCCAAAATATGGTCTGGTGCTTGCAATCATCGTCAGCCATGCGCACTTGACGATACATTTGCTTGATGTCGCAGGTGAAGACAATCCGATGTGTTCTGAATCTGAGAATGATGTCTTCAATGTGTTTTTGTAGCTTAGGTCCGGGCATCAGGACCTGGTTGAGAGACACACCCGTGGAGCTTACAGAAGATGCATCAAACACTGTCCTCAGTTTGGTTGTGCTGCTGTGGGCACGAAGAACACCGTGATGGGGGATATAATAGCGGTCACTGGACACCGGTGCAAGAACTTCACGCATGTGGCCGGCTTCTTCGTAGTCGTGCATGAACGCTATGTAAAGTTCACGGAGAGGTGCATCCTTTAATAGTCGACGCTCTAAGTTGTAAAACCGCTTGAGTGCTGTTGCGTGGGTGTTGCCTAATGGTTTAGAGTTGACCTTGAAAGGGAGACGCACAATAAAGCGACCAGTGCTGTCCCTAGTGTGTGTCTCAGTGAAGTGCTTTTCACAGAGAATATGCTCAGGATCTGAAACGGGTTGGCTAGGAGTCTCTTCGACTTCCCAGAACCTAGTAAGAGCTAGGTCCAGGTCTAATGTGCAGGCCATCGCTACAGCATTATGAGTATGCAGTGATGCTGCAGGAGCTTTTCCCATTATAACCCACCCAAATATTGAGGCATAGGCAGTAGGCATGTCTTCACCAAGGCTGAACTTCCTGCCATCTAGTATCTCATTGTATAAGTCAATACCTAGCAAGAGATCAATTGCTCCCGAAACAGTAAAATGTTTGTCAGCTAAGACCAAGTTTTTGCATAACTTTAAAATTGATTTATCTACTGGCACAGATGGTAGATTACCTGTTATGCGCTTTAAAATGATGCAGTTAGCTGAGAGGGATGGGGTAGAATCACCCATAGGTAAAATAGTACACGAGACTATACCACGAGTCTGCTGGGTGGATGCGGCACCCAAACCAATAACTGTTCCAGATGGCGAACGGGGAAGTTTCAACTTTTGAGCTAAATTTTCCGTTATAATAGAGACTTGAGAGCCACTATCAATCAGAGCACGAGCTGAATGGAAATATCCATTGACATCCTGTACCCTGACAAAAGCAGTTCCTAAAACCATAGTAGACCCGCTATTAGCACTATGCAATGATTGGACCATGGAACTGGTTGACATGCCAGATTCGCATTCCCTTGGTTCTATTGGTGGCTTATGGTGACGTTCAATGTGGAGTTTTGTATGGTGACGGCCACTACATACTTGGCATACACTCTTTGACATGCACTTTGAGACACTATGTGTTCTTAGACAGTTAAAACAAAGTTGATTTTCTATGACAAATTGCTTTCTTTGTTCTGGAGTCATAGAATTAAAATTTTGACAATAATAAATGGCATGAGCCTCCTTACAGCATGGACAGGAGTTGTAAGTGAGTTTTTTCTCGGTGTTCACTACATTTACTGAGTTAGTGGTAGTCTTGAATGAAGTACCGGCAATATTTTCCAGTATGCGGAGCTGACTTTCAAGGAACTTAAGTAGTTGTGTAAAAGTTGGTATTTCTAAAGGATCAACAATGTTTGATTCAAATTTAGTCCGCATATCAACTGGAATTTTTTTCAAAATAATATGTAATAAAAGGAAACTCCAAGAATCAACATCAAATTTCAAGGCCACCAAAGCATGGGTATTTTCTTTCAATGTATTGATGAATTTATTTAATGATTTTGTATTTAATTGAGTCATATTAGCAAGATTAATAATGGCCTCTACATGCTTGTCTGCAATGATCCTTTTGTTCTCATACCGTTCTACCAATAAATCATAAGCAACAGTATAATTTGCCTCTGAGATTGGTAAATGTTTCACTAAAGATAAAGGCTCCTTATCTAGTACTCCTAACAAGTAGTGCATCTTTTGGACTGAGCTCAGTCGCTGATTTTCATGTATTAAACTTTTGAATGTTGAGTTAAAGTTTGTCCACTCAGTATGAGAACCAGTAAATCTAACGAGATTTATTTTTGGTAAATGAAACTCCTTCTCGCACTGAGTAGACACCAATTGCTTACTTCCATCAGAATTTCGTTGCGCCTCCACTAATGTGTCGTACACGACTTGCACTGAATAATACATTTCCATATATTTTTCGTGTGATTTTTCAAGTTCGGTAGCAGAGCGTTTTTCTTCCTTTAACGTCTGCCTACTACACATAACAATTGAGAAAGCCTCATCAATTTGATCGCGATATTTGTTCATGTCTTTGTGACGAGCTATGAAACGCAATCTTTCGTGATTACTTACGCTCTCTTTCATGCCTAGTTCTTGAGAAAAATCATACGTGGCCTGTAGCCATTTCATAGCCATGTCGAATTTTAACAAACAAATACGAACTTCTGCCATATTTGATTAAAATTTAACTGTTTTTCTTCACGATTTATCACAAAATAATGCTTTGTTTTGAAATTGAATGAAGTGACAGTGAAACCAAAGATTAGAAACTTGACAGTTGACACATCCACACACTAACTTTTGATAGTACTATATTTTGCTTAAGTTGCCAGTTACCCAAAAAAATGCAAAGCTTGATGAAGCTTGATAGTGTGACACAGATGTAATGAGTGAAGTTCGACAGTTAATGCTTAAAATGGTGGTCACAAAAATGAAACGCAATGAAGTAAGGGAATTTGGTGAAAAATGAGAATGCAATATTTTGATGTTATAAAACAGGATTTTACGTTAATTTAGATGGGATTTGGCGTCGAAGGACCAGGAAATGTTCGGGAAAAAAAGGGAATCAAATGAAAGGCTACCTGGTTCAGCTCACCCCGCGTGCCAGATGTTACACGACGCGTAGTTTTTGATTTCTTCTCCCTTGCATTCAACGCTGATTGTCTTGTGAGATGAACGATGATTTTCTATGCGCGATGGTCGCGGCTGATGTTGGAAACTGTCGTTTTGGCAATATTTCGAGGAAAGTTTACGGAGCTCTCGACTCGATCGCGTGCCGGTTAGACGTCAACAACGTTTATTTAACTACCCCCCAGGTTAGCCAAGGAAAGTCAAGGAAGGGATGAAGGTAGTGAAATAAAGGTTTCGTTTAGGAATATTGAACAAAGTTGCGTTCTAAAGTTGCGACACACCAATGTTGCTAATATTAACAAACAATAATATTAATATTACTGTGATTTAAGGAATCGTTATAAAACAAAAAATAAATAAAAGAAAGGTTGGACTCATTAAAAAAACGCAGACTAGAAATTATTTCGGATGGAAAAGGAAACTTCTAGTGGGACTTTCGTTGCTGGCCAATCGAATTCATATAATATTAGGGCACGTGGAATTTACCTTATTGCGAAATAAAAGCGCGCAACAGAAGTCTTCAGTACAACAATATGTACTAAAATCAGTATCTACCAAGAATAGCAATGTTTTTGCAGAGCATGCGTTATTGCAAACGTAAATATGAGGCAGCGATACGTAATTGTGGTTCGTTTGATCCCTTGCTGTTTCTTTATTTCTTAATTTTGAGTTATGTAATTAATATATATATTATATTTAAAGATTCATCTAGAAACACGATTACTTAAAATTTTCTAGATAGAAAATAAATCCAAAGTTACATCTAAAAAATTACATTAATTTAACATCCGACGACGATGAACTTATTACACAATAAGTTCATCGTCGTCGGACGACAAATAAGAACGCACCCTAGTAGTTCTTCGGCCGTCGGACGGGGACGGATGCTGTTGGCGTGCCTTACTTACGCACACATACGCGGCGCGCCTAAAAAGCTCGGTGCGCCCATAAAACTAATTGCAAAATTAGTCATGTTTGTGTTTAAGTACAACGTAAGTTGAACTATAGATGTCGCTCCATCCCAATACGATGGTCTAAAATATCACATATTACAATCTAGAAATAACCCATCTACTACAGCAAAAAAATGACCTGTTGAACCAGCATTTATGTACTGTACTGAAATAATACTTTGTAAATATGTTACAGGTAATGCCGGACCAGGACACAATCATAGACGACACAGAGAAAGCTCCAATAGCGGCTAAACTCGCACTACTCATAGGCCTCATACCCCGGAACTACCTGTCAGACGTGTCACCCTACTTTAGTGCGTCACCGGGAACAGCTGACGCCACCCCGCTGCCTTTCAAAGTATTGGAATAGATAATATTTGCCAAATAACGATGCTTGTTATTACTCCGCAAGTGCGGAAAGCTATAAATGTTGCCAGTTAACAGTAGTCTTACTATATTGGTGGAATATGTATTAGCCCATAATGTTCTTACTATAACACCATATAAACTTCTGTTTCATGTCGTCATACGCAGCAACGTAGGTTATAGAATAGAACAAGGGCGGCCATCATCTTTTATTTCATTTGGCAATGAACTTATTGATTATAGATATTATGTTAGGACTTTAGTTAATTGTTATATAAAATTACGATTCTTGTCTTCATTTAAAAATACAAAAAGTTTGCTTATATTTAAATCAGAATCAAATTCGCAAATGTAGTAATAATGAAATATAATATTTCACTATGTTTAATTGCTCTGATACAATAAATAAAATGTCGTTATATTTTTGTTTTATTAATATTTAAATAGGCACTATATACATGGGAATCTCTTCAAGAATTATTTCCCATATCGTAAGTCGTAACTCGTAAGAGGTTTCGGAAAAAACCAGATGGGGGCAACAGCGTCTTCCGAAGAACTGCCATCTTACTCTTTGATCCGTAAGCCGCCTGCCAATATAGGGGATTATGATAAACCCCCAAATGGGAGAAGCTGTGTTCAGCAGTAGACTATCCGGCGTCTTTTTTTTTTTTTTTATAGCTGATAGGTAAGCCTTTGACCACAATCTCACGTGATGGTAAGTGATGATGTGGTCGAAGGTGTTAACAGGCTTTACCTAGAATGACTGGCTCTCAAGGACAGCTGCCGGAACACACCGTTAGGTGCTTGGCGACAGATTTTCAACTTGAGGGTGGTCGCTAGCCAGGCGGGCATTTCCAAAAATACCCTTCCACCATGCGGTGAAGCTCAAGCCCGCGGCGGGATTCGAAGCATGGACCTGCTGCGCGGCAGTCCATAGCCAAAGCCACTGAGCCATCACTGCTTCAAAATGACAGTATAGTAGTCTGATACAGTATAGTAAAATATTCTCCAACTTTTGTTGTTGGGCTAAAAAATATTATCAATGCCACTGAAAACATTATAGACCCGGGAGTTTTGCAGAGAGGGTATTTATTAAGGTGACCTCTGAAATCTGCAAAGCGGAAGCGGGACATTTCATCCAGGCATTGAGCGAGGCGTGCGCGATATTGCGCGTTCATCCATCCTCATGGAAATCATGTGGTACCAGGGTATCCCTGGATCCACTCCACCCTCTTCTCCGAGGCGGGGTTTACGCACACGTAAACGTGTGCGTTGTGCAAGCGACTAATGCTGTTCGGGGCCGCGGCATAGAACACCGCGGGAGAATGAAACAGAGTACCGTTAGCATAGACACGAGGTGGACGAGTGTGTGGGGGTTAGAGTCCCGACGAGAAGTACGTTCGCAGCTCGCGTTAGTCAAATTCACATTCATTTATTCAATTTAGGCGTCTACGACGCTCTTATGAAGGTCAATTACATATATTTTTAATATTAAAATATTCTACATTGTACTGCCACATTCAGCAAAAAAATTTATAGAACCACTGCGAGAAGAACGGGCAAGAAACTCGGGGCCATTCTTTTATTTGTCTTTGCTAGTCTAAAACCTGGTACTGATATTTTATATTTATTCCTAGTGTTGTAATCGTGGTTGTCACTATTTAGTTTAAATTTACTCAATTTTTTCCGAACATACATAATATATTCAAATATATACAGACTCGGTAAAGTTAATATATCAATTTCTTTAAAAAGATCCCTTAGAGATTCCATAGGATCCATTTCATATATGGCTCGAATTGCACGCTTGTGTTAGATAAAGATTGTCTCTATCTCAGCAGCAGCTCCCCACAGCAATACACCATACGACATAATACTGTGGAAGTACGCGAAATAAACTAGCCGTGCAGTAGCTACGTCTGTTAACTGTCTTATCTTACAAACTGCATATGCAGCAGAACTAAGTCTTCCGGCTAGATCATGTATATGTGTATCCCACTGTAAAGTTGAATCCATTTTGATTCCCAGAAAGACTGTCGCTTTGTCAATAGAGATTTTATCTAGGCCAAGCTTAGCGTTTGGTTCAACATAAGGAACATTTGGTAAAGAAAACTTTAAACATTTGGTCTTTTTTGAATAGAGAAGATTATTAGCGGCGAACCATTCAGAGATCATAGATAACACATTATTTACATGAATGAGTTCACTACCTTTCCTATCTACTTTAAATATTAGAGAGGTATCATCTGCGAATAAAACAATATCGCAGAAATCTTTGACCATGCAAGGCTAATATAATAATTATACAGAAAAGGTCCCAAAATTGATCCCTGCGGTACACCTATTTTTATTTTACCAAAGTCCCGGAAGAAGTATTGCCATTTATTCCAACCATCTGTAGCCTGTCTGACAGATATGACTATTAGATTCAAAGCTTTTCCACAAATACCATAGTGTGAAACAAGACATGAATAATTATTGTGAATTGGTGAGAAGTTAGATACCTACCTACTTCTTCTTTCTTTTTTCACTCGATGACGAAATAATTTTACAACTTTCAATCACATAACAGAGGTCAAAAGGAGGTTACAACATATTACTAAATGAATCTGGTATTAATAAATGCACTTATTAAGTACCCATACCACTTATACAGGTATAAGATCCATTCGGAGCAAAGCAAAGATAGTAAATAGATTTTTATATGCCTGTCACCAGGGCGGGACCACCATCTTAGATATGGCTAAAAATTTCCAAAAAGTTAGTGCTCCGTTTGTGCCCAAAAACTAAAATTTGTGTCTCCATAGTTTACGAGATAATTCAATAAGAAGTAGTTTTACCTCGTTTTGCATAAGAAAAGGGGTAGGTACCGTTGTGGTGTCGTCACCACAGTGGTACCACATTATACTAGAAAACTGCAACATCCACAGGGTTGAAATTCAGTGCTTGGCCAAGTTCAAGTTCACTCAGTCAGTAAGAGCTAATTTGTGCCAATAAATCAGACTTGTACAACAAGTATTTTTTGAGAAAAAGTCTACCATTTCTTTTTATGACCATAGCCCTAAGTTTTTCTAATTATTCGGATAATAGGTACATGGGTACAGTCACGAAGAAAAGCATAAGAAACATTCGACATTTATAATTAGGTATTGGGTGAATAAAATATGAAAAGAAAAAGGTTATTTGGGGTGTTTTAATTTTGTGTAAAAATAAAGTAGTAATTAGACTTTATATGTATGGCTGCTGTTTTTACCTCTTATTCTCAAAATATTACATTATCGAAATATTGAGTTCGCCTATTGGAATATTCTTTGATTTTATAACATAAAGGATAATATGTTTATATTTAAATATAAGGTTAAAAACATAATTGCAGTGGTAGTAAAACATCAATAGATAATGCGCAACATATTGAAATTAAACACCTTGCATACGTAAAGAAGTCACTTCGTCTCATATATGCATTGCACGAGATGAGTATGTACCCATACTTACAGACATGGTAAATAAAATACAAAATACACTTTGCATAAATGATTCAGCTTAAATCACTATATGGTAGTAGGTACCTAGTAAATACTTTTATACGTTCAGATTTGGTTGTTCTCAAGCCATAATAATTTTAAATCCTAGATAGAAGACAGGTGGAATAAGTGTGCAGAAAATATTTATAACTGTTTTTCCTTTAAACTAAAAGCTTTTATTTTTTTCTAAATGAATGCTTTATTTTTCCTTTAAACCAAAGTAACATTGCTTTACAATGAATCTTTTACAAAATAATAATGAGTCCGAGCACAAAAATAAACTGCATTCTACTGAGATTCCTATCCTGGCAACTCAGTCTCGTAATAAAAATTGTGTTCATTTTTAGATAGTCTATGGTGAATTATATTTTTTTTCTCGGTGTCGGTGGTGAAGTGATGAAGGCTTGTTGTTGTTAAATAATTTTACAGAATTGTTAGGATTTATCATAAACTTATCATTATGATTATGACGTGCTCATTCTTGACATGCTGATTTGCCTTGCAGACAAACTATATTAACGTTATTTTCTGTTTCATTCACATGTATTTGTGTATATGACTTCATTCATCAAGAGATTTCATTGTTTGCAAGGAAAGGAGGTCTAGGCTCTGGAAGCTGCGTCAAACGTGGATCTCGTGTGATGTCATGACTACGGTAAGCCACAATATTTGTTTTGATCACTTTAGAACGGGCCCGTGAAACGATATAATCTGGTGGGGGTCATTGTTCGACCGTTAGTCAGTTTGATTTAATTCTAATTAGAATTGTGTATCGCGAGCAGTGCATAAGTCCGTAAGTAAACCCGCACTCGCTTTGTGGAACAGTGCCAAGTCGGTCGCCTACGTAACCGTTGCATTCATACACCAAGAATAGTTGAATTATTTTCATATTTCATTGTGTATTTTCAGTCTATTTGGCTGTTAAGTTGTGCATTTTCGTAGATAACCATCTAACTTTATTCAGCATGGTGTTTTACTGTCTGATCTCTCCTTAGATACATAAGATAACATTTAGTGTTCTCAGTCAGTGTTTGTGCAAATTTTAAGTGTAGTATTTAATGGAATCTTGGAATTTGGTTCCAGTTGCAACAAAGACTCACGGTGTAAGTACCTACCTATATACCCAATGAACAGATAGTTACATCAATAAACTATTTACAAAAATGTGCATGATTCATAAAATACCCCACTCACTATTTGTCTACAAACTGTTAGAATAAAAAGCTAAATGAAAATATCAGAATAAGCCAATATTATTTTATAATATAAATATTCTTGTATAGTTAATGAAATTAGCAAATCAATAAAATGTAATTTATATATTTTGTATAGATACTTGATAAATATTATGAATAAGAGTCACAAAGTTAGTGCCACAAAGTGGCACTTTACAGCCCTGAGGTCCTGGCCTTGATTTGAATCTCAGATTGGTCAGTTATTGTTTTTTACTGACAAATAAATTTTTGGTAGTATTCCAGAGGATTTAACTGTATCTATTTGGTGTAGTTGAATCTCAATAATCTTGACTAATTAACTGATAGTTTGTATAATTGAAAGTCTGGATAATGCATCTTAGAGTAAAGCACATACATGCATATGCATATGTTATTATTGTTATAATAACATGCTTATAAAAAATACTAGAAACTCACATTATGATGGATTTTCCTTGTCTCATGTAAACTTTCTTCAAGCCCATCAGGTCCAAAACAGAGTCAGCCATCAAATGGGTCTAACTACCATATTTTTCAACCATATATTTGCTGTTCTTTTAAATGATGGATTTTGCACCATAAATCAAATAACTGCAAGAAAAAACAAACTATTGATTGCATGGGGTCTATCGAAGCCAGCACACAAAACATGTTAATTGAACTCAAACTGAGAGTGTCAACTAAAGTATACTTTAAGAACCTACTGTAAGGAACAGATTAGTATCCTAACTGGTAAAAAAATATTTTATTGATTTGTCATATCTTTGAGACAGCCCATGTCTTTGCAGGTTAATGCAAAAGTCAGTTTTCTGTTGTATCAGTAAAGCCTTGGAATGTAGTAGGTAGGTATATACTTTCATATTATGTTTGTGTTTTATTTGTCATACACTTATCATCCCAAATATGGTGGGTGTGTATTTGTCATCTTGTACCGTTATCATATAATATATATCATATAAACTAGGGTTCATCATTTAACATGTTGTGATTTTGTTTTTTTGTATAAGACACTATTAGTTTTTGATTCTAAGATAATAAATATTAGTAATCATTTTGTATTGTGCAGAGCAATGTTGATATCAGTGTGAATGCAAGAAAAGAAAAGATTTAACTGAAATTTATTTATTTATTAAATAGTTTTGCTAACACTGGTTCAAGATATATTATTCTAGCAATATGATTTCATACTATGTGCACTACCAATTAAAAGCAAACACAGCATGCATTACAAACTAAAAAGTGAGTTTTAGCACATCTTTAATTATTATTTATTACTAAAGCAAATGAGAATAGACAAAAGGTCTTAAATGAGAATTACAAAACTAACAATTAATAGTACTAAAAACAGAACATTAAATTTTAGCCAATTCTAGGATGAATAACGATAAAATTATTTATATTTACTTCTCTGCTATATATCATACATTATTATCATTATGATTTTAGTTATAGGGCCTAAATTAAATGATACAATAATACTTTTACTGTTTTAAAATTTACTTGTTTAACTATGTAACTTTGGTTGCTCCATAGCTAGCAGTTGAATTATCTTTGGTTGTAGTGGGTTCCTTATCTAGGTTAGTGAACAATTAGCGTGTTTGTCTACACCGTACACAGCAGGTGCACCATGTAACATTCAATTGACTTTGCTTCTTAACCTATTTCTGACAACTGGTATGCTGTGGAAGTTGTTTAATATTTTTTTAAGCATCTATAGAAGGGATTGTTTATAGATTATTTTGTAAGTAAACCATACTTATACATACTTCTTTATGGAAAAGATGTTTTTTTAGCACTCAAGTAAATGGTGATAAAAAGTATCCTACATATTAGTCCAGGACCTTATAAAAAAGTACTAAATCAATATTATTTACATTCTTAGTTATCATTACAGAAGTGACAAAAAAACACACCTACACACACGCACATAAAATGTCATATGCATAATAGTAGTATATAGGATATGTTGAATCGTTTGTATCTATACTAATATTATAAAGAGAAAAGATTTGTATTTTTGTATGTAACAAATAAACTTGAAAACTACTCTACCAATTTGAAAAATTCTTTCACCATTAGAATCCTACACTATCCATGTTGAACCTAGGTTATAGAATATTTTAAAAATACTTAGGGATCTGCGCGAAAACTTTGATAATGTAACACAATGTGTGAAAATAATATCAAAAAAAAAAGTTATATCGCGTATGTTGTGGAAATTGTTGACAATAGAACTATATCTACAGAAAAGTAAGCAAAACCATAAGTCTAACTGTTACAGTTATGTTACAATAACTACTTTTTATGTGTTTAAATTTATAATTTTTGTTAAATACCCGGGCAAAGCCGGGGCGGGCCGCTAGTTGTAATATCATTTTTATTTAAATTTTGTCATGATTCCCTCTATACAAATTGTATATACCTACTGCATCTACCATTCTTCTTCATTCCTAGGTTGCCTTAGCGAAATCATCACTAGTGATAAGACCATCCATTGTGACGCTTGTATCATTTAAGAGGCATTGTAAATTAGTACACAAATAATATATGTGGCCAAAATATTCACAAAATTTGACAGATTTTAAATATCTATTGATATTAAATTGCAAGTGCAAAATCTTAAATTATTTTTGCCATAAATATAATTTTCCTTTACATTTTGCACTATTGTAGGTGGTTACGAAATACTTGTACAGACAACTGAAAAGATATTTTAATCGAAATTGTTTATTGTAAAAAAAAAACATGGATGAATTAGCTAAGGTAGCTAACGCCAACATGGACGCAGCTGGACGCGTTGGTTTCTAAATACCTACAGTAGAACAGGGTATTAACCAGCTCAATCTTTTGTGCTAGGTGCTACCCATCAAGAGACTGAAGAATTAAGCCAAATATTGTGCAATACCAAGCAAGACTGACTGTGACTGAACGATGACATAAGCGGCAATGTCCAAGGTGCTGAGCGCGCTCGGGGGCGCGTTGCCGGACGAGCGGCCATTGCTGTCGCTGCAGATTGTGGAGAGTGTGGCCAAGTGTCCTACAGGGTACTGGCCTGTAAGCCGGACTTACGACGAAGATGCCGACGCGGGTCTGCTGCGCCAAAGTGGACTGTTTGGCAAGAAGCCCAGCCACTACATTTGTCTGTCGAAGTCTGAGGGTGAGTTATTACGTTAGTTTTAAAGACTGGGCCTCAGAGTATCCTACAAGCATAACAATTTTATAGATTTTCGACTAATGTCACTGCGAGATTTTAAGAGCGTGGCAAACGAATCTCTTGAATGACACATAGGTGTACTTTACGAAATTTGAGTTTAAGACCTCTATTGATATCTGTTAGCAGGTTTTGTCAATACACACGTGTATATAAGTACCTTACAACATTTGAGTTTTAGACCTCTAGTGATACCTGCTAGCAGGTTTTGGCGGTACACATGTATACCTTATAAAATTTGAGTTTTAGACCTCTATTGATATCTGTTAGCAGGTTTTGACAATACACACGTGTATATAAGTACCTTACAACATTTGAGTTTTAGACCTCTAGTGATACCTGCTAGCAGGTTTTGGCGGTACACATGTATACCTTATAAAATTTGAGTTTTAGACCTCTATTGATATCTGTTAGCAGGTTTTGACAATACACACGTGTATATAAGTACCTTACAACATTTGAGTTTTAGACCTCTAGTGATACCTGCTAGCAGGTTTTGGCGGTACACATCATGTATACCTTATAAAATTTGAGTTTTAGACCTCTCTTATATCTGTTAGCAAGTTATGGCATTATTTACATGTTGTCTAAAACTAATATTACGAAATAAATCCACTGGTTTCCCACTTGAATGGTAGTAGCTCTTCTACTGGCGAAAACGTATTATTGCCCAGGATTAATTGTTGCCTGAGTCATATTTTTTTCATTACATTTAAAAGTTTAAGGATCTACACTTGAAAGACAATACTATCACGCCTGTATACATCACAAGGGATAGGCTGTGGTGCCTTTTAGCCACTTTTCGCCAATTACTGAACTGAATCGATGAAATGATGAATTTAGATAAAACTTCTATGGGACCAATATGGAACTAATAAAAAAATCTCAATTAAATAGCTATTGCCCGCGGATTTTACTTTACAAGTCTAATATTTTTGCTTCAGGTATCTATCCTATACAAATCGCACGTATGACACGTGCGTGTACGTGAATAAATATAAGTGATAACTGATAATGAATAAAAATAATATCCTTTCAACTAAAAAAAAACCTAGTCGATTTATAACTAACGGAGATCTTATGGTTTACAAACATTAAAAAAAATATTAACGTCCTTATTTTGAATTATCTTTGAAGTTTCCAAAGATCTCAGCTCAGGATAATTTAATGTTACAATAACACTTCGAAAACAAACTCCATGATCACGCATCATGCTTGGGTTATTTCCTCAAAGGAATCACGCAACCAATAAAACAAAAAAATAAAACTTTCCGATTCTGTCATTGCTATTTCTGTACTTTTTTGCAATTTTATTTTAAAAGAAAGGAATTGTGAAATATTTTCCACGTTGTTCTCAAAATAACCTTGCAATAACAATTTGGAAGCCCACTGGCTCCCCCAAGTTCACTGAGTAGGGGGATGTAACCCGAACTTATTGATTTTTCACTTGGTTAAACACTCCTAATACGGGATCTGACGTTTTACGTGCTTACCTGCTTATGTTACGTAGATCCTTTCAGCCTGCCATTACGAGTTGCACGTGTGTAAAATTACACATATTGTAGGTCTTCTTTCGATACAAATATGAGCTAGAAAATTAACATTAGGCGGTATAGCAATGAAAAAACATAAAAGAAATGTAGATATTTACATATTTGACATTCATTTGCAAGTTTTTAAAGTATAAAATTTCTTACTTCGAGTTGAAATCGAACCCACATCCCCCGGTTTAAAGTGACGAGTGCCTTAAAACCGTGGGTCAAAGTCATAAGTCAAAATCATTTATTAAATTTAGTCGTCTACGACGTTTGTATGAATATCAATTACAAATTTTCATATTAAAATATTCTACATTGTAATGCCATGTTCAGCAAAAAAATATATAGAGCTGCCGCGAGAAGAACGGGCAAGAAACTCTTGGCCAGTATTATAAAAGTCTTTTAACAATATGTCACATACTATAGAATAAAATTAGTACACTATTTGTTTAATATCTTGTAAATCGTGTATCAACGCGCCCGTAAATGATCGGTGTGAATGCTCTCGCGATTCTCCAGCAAATTCAAGGTGTGTAACACTAATCCTCGCTCGTATCGTTCACAGCTAAAGTTCTCATTCATTTTTTCAATGTTTTAATTTTTGCAATGACGCCTGCTCCTCCACATTACTAAAAACACCCTTGAGTGACGATGAATTCGTCACCCAATCGTGTGATGGTGCTGTGTGCTTATCATGTATAATGTGACTCTTAGAATCGCGATATAACTCTTGGAATAAAAATATTGATACTAATTTTGCAGATAATTTAAAGAGTTACAACTTTGGTTTGAGGTTTTGTTTGATAAAACTTACCGTTTTCGAGAAGAGTCCAAAAAACCTCATATTTTGACCTTTGACCATAAATAACTTTTGTAGCACACAAAGGATCGTTGGGAATATTTAAACCCCAGCTCTCCGCCAATATTTGGCTCACCGGGAATTTTTGTTATTTGTCTATATTTAGACTAAATACTGTAGATTTGACCTTGTAAGAATGTATGCCCGTATTACTGTCGGTACCTTGTAGAGTATGCAGTATAACGCAATAAACGATAGTTTTGTGTATAATTTTACGTGCTACCTTATTAAACTAGATAAGCGCTACTATCTGATCAATCTTATACTTGCGAGAGGACGTGATTTGTCAAACGAAATATAAGTTGTACATAAATAACATCACGTCTCTTCCCTGGAGGCGTAGACAACAAATTTTACACGTCGGTAATATAGTTTCAAGTTCTAAGTGTACCTATTAATTATTCGTGAACAGCCGTAACTTCTACCGTTGAACAAAGAACTTTCTCATAAGGTCGGGTTTGCCATATCCCTACACTTGGCAGACGTTTTGGGTGTCATCGCAGTGTAATATGCGGGTTCTTCATAAGGCGCTGCTTGCTGAAAACCCCAGGTGAGGTTTTCACCTTCTGGGGTTTTCCGCTTTGTCGTCACTTGTAACGACTCCCATGGGAACATATCCTATTATGTTCCCATGGTGGTGCAATTGTAATAGGGCACGCCACGGGGTGGTGCATTATTATAAGTTGTTTTTTTGGGTATTTACGGTAAACATTATCTATTATTAATCTTTATATATAAAAATTACGAGTCACGTTGTTTGTCCGCGATGGACTCCTAAACTACTGAACCAATTTTAAATTTGATCCAAATTGAAAGATAGGATAGCTTACATCTCAATTTGTAGTCGAACAATTTTTACCCGTGCGAAGCCGGGGCGGGCCGTTAGTATTTATACTTAGCTTCAATATTCGATTCCCACGAAATCCACAGAGTTGGAAAAATAGGATAAAATACGTCTTGCAATAATTTCACAAATATTAGATACCTAAAAGCATCACGAACTACTGCGAATAAGTTCATTCGATCAGGTACGTGACTGATATTACAAGAAGCCTCATTGAGCTACAACGCTAGGTTAGTAGTACGTAGCGCATGATGCGCTGGCCTGTCTAGCTACCACAAGTCTAAAATCTGGCTATTGTTGAAATCCAGTTCTCAGTCTAGGATTAGCCTTAACAACATCTTCGATCATTTGACAGAGTCACTTAACGACAGGGTTGATAGTGATCAAAATCGATCTAAAGAAATAGTTATTAAAAAAAATTATAAAATCAAAAACAGTAAAATTAAAAAAAATTGGTTAGGTATATTTACTTGAATGACCTTAGTATTTTTCCAGTTATTTGAATTGAAAAACCCAAACTAGGTACTGAATCATTTTTGATAAAATGTATATGAGACCAACTTCGTAATATGACCGGCCAAACAAAAAAATAATCATCAAAATCAATTCTATAAAAGGCAGAGTAATCGCGTGACAAAAAAAAAACACGTACAGTCGAATTGAGAACCTTTCTTAAGGCTGGTTAAAAATATGAGCTTTATTCTAAGTTAGCTGCTAACATAGTTGCTCTTACCAAAATATAAGACCGTCTGTCGACTCTGGGTACTATCTATTGATCGATAACAGGTCAACGGTACAGAGCCTACGTGCAGACGGGTTCGAACATCGCTCGCTTTGTCTCGCACTTCACAAAGACGAATAAATCTTTCAAGCATTGTACTCAACTCTCTCGTTATACTCTATCAAATTGTAGAAAGAACCGCTACAGGCCATTGCATTATCTCGAAGTACAACAGATTATTTAATAGTTACCATATACAGTCCCGCCATAAGAACTTTTAGACAAGCGGGTCGACATTTAGATAACAATCGCTATGAAAATTGTTTGAAAGCTGTTCATAAGACTACGATATGGAGTTCAAAGCCCTCTGAGACTGGCGTCTGGTCTGTCCCTTGTGTCCTCGACTGAACCGAGGGTCTTAATTAATTATCCTCGTACTTTCGACGTGAATCAGACTGTTAGCAATATAGACATTTAGATTAGTACTAATTATCGTGCGACAGACAGGAAAAAAGTATAATCTTTGGTAGTTATGGAGAAATTAAAATTAGGGCGTAATTAAAGTTACAAAATTACGAGAGGAAAAGTTATAGTCATGTGCGGGATACCACCCCGCGCCATCCATCCCTATAGCCGGGGTATGCTTTGACGGCTAAGCTAACATGACATATAAATCAACTATTAATTTGTCCTCTTGTTCATAACCATTGTATGGGGATGGCGCGGGTTCGAATCCTGGACATGACTATAGTTTTTCCTATAGTAATTTTGTAACGTAATCCGCGGAGCATGCGTTATTGCAATAATAAAGATATAAAAAAAAACTTTAAAGATAGTATAATGATTTCCGCTAATCAGTAGCTTTCCACCTTCTTTGATTACCGATCAGATACATAAAAACAGTCTAGTATCGACTGGAGAGATTCAATAACTCTAATTACTTGCCTGGTAAGATACCTACCTACTTCGACCTATTCAAGCTGTAGTGTGTGTAAGTGATTGAACAGGTTGTGAGTTGAATACATTCCCTTCGACTTTCACCGAATAGAACCGAAGGACAGCCCGTAAAGGAAAACAGTTATTCAACATAATAGCTGCCTACGCTTAAACAAATTAAGAACTCGCTCAGTAACGTGGCCTCATTTTGAGATACGATTAGGTGAGCAAGTAATTACTAATTAAGAAAAGCAGGTTAACATGTAAAAATTTCCTCAATGATTTAATTGATCAAATTGGAGACATTTTGAATTAATCCTTATGGTGTATGAAGAATTTGATGGGAATGAGTGAAGCATTAGAGATATTACACATAACATCAACAGCGATTACATATAGCAATGAAATTGAAAAGCTTGAGTAACCTCCGACACAGATCTTCATAAATTGTATCTAAAACCATCGAAATTACGTTACCTTTCAAACAAAAAACTGCATCAAAATCGGCCTATTCCTTTAGGAGCTACGAGGGCACAGACAAACACACAAAACTTTTTGTCTTCTTTTTGCATCGGTGTTAAAAAAGACCTCCACCATTAGGGCGGAGTTTGCCATAATCCATACGCGTATTGATGATCTTACTTCTTCAGAAGGCGCTGTTGCACGTCTTCTGCTATATTTCCCTTCATCGCCTCTTAGAACTCCCAAAGGAAGATGTGTTGGGGTGCAAATCTCATAAAGTAGGAAGTGGAAAGGTATAAGAGATAAACTGTAAGTAGCCGAATGGTCTACTGCTGAACATAGCCTCTCCTCTTAAAGTAGTGTTTGCCACCATTAGAGATTTATGCCACGAGAAAATTGGGCTTGGGTTCTGGTCGAGAAACAGACGCGGCGTGAGGATAATATTCAAATAACCTTGTAGCACACTAAGAAATACGTGTTATTTATACAAGCCTCTAAGATAGTACCTAATTGATACTGTAAACTGTTCAGAACGAGTCCAAATCAAACATCATAAATATAATATTAGTCACTGAATGTACCCACTATCACATTAGTCAGCTGTCAGCATGATGTTGTATTGTTCTTGGAACTTTACAAGCGTGTACAGCGTAGAGATGTTAGATCTTACTGTATCTAATATCTATCACGGGTAGTGTTCTGAGGAACTGTTCGGTGTTATACCTGCAGCTGAATTTCGCCATCGGACGTCCCGACGAAGCTTGATGTCTCATCAATTTCATTCCGATGTCTGGTCGTCTACAACCGTGCGATTCTCACAGCATTTTCTACCTCTTACTGCCTTTATGTGGAACCAGATACTGAAGTATTTCAGAACCGACACGACTTAGGAGTCTTCAAGAAGAGAGCATATTCTCTCCTCAAAGGCTGGCAACAATCATTTGAGAAGAGAATCAGCTGACAAAAATCCTCGAGACCGCTGGTGCTGCGCTCAATGGGCGACAGCGATTGTCCAACACTTGGGGAGCCAACAGCTCGTTTGCTCATATATCATAAAAAAATACGATTAAATACTTTGAATAGAAAAGTGACATTCAATACCAGCATGCCCTAGTTAATATTGTAGCCGATCAAAAATCATGTAACAAATTTGTACCAAAATAGTTATATTATGCGTTCACTTTCAAAGAACCATGACGAAGGTCGCGTTAGGCGTGAAGCGATCGTTTCAATCATTACGTCATCGACTTTTACTCAATTAGTTTAGTGATGAACGGTCCCCGTAAGTGCCGGGCTGTAATCAGTTGCAATCACAGCAGTGAGCGGTACGAGTATATTATAAAGTGGAGAGGACAATGAAGCAAGCATATTTAGGCCGTATTCCACTTGACGCCAATAACGTTATTTTCGATAATTTTGACTACATTTTGTGTCTATGGTATATATAATTACATACATTTAATATAACCATAGACACAAAATGTGAACAAAATTATCGAAAAAATTTTTTTAACAAAAAATGGAACCGACTTCATCAGCCATAAGTGTGAAATAACTTGTTGAAGTCGGTACCATGATGGTTCAAAAGTACCTATTATCACAATATTGTGCGCACTGTACCGACTTCGACAAGTTATTTCACACTTTTGGGTGTCGAAGTCGGTTCCATTTTTTTTTTTTAAATTTTTTCAATCATTTAGTGTAACTAAAAAATGGCTTGACCGATTTTGATGAAATTTAAAATGGGACCAAACGACAAGCATCAGCTTTCAAAACAAAAAAGGAATTTTCAAAATCGGTTCACCCAGTCAAGAGATCTGAGGTAACAAACATAAAAAAAAAATACAGACGAATTGAGAACTTCCTCCTTTTTTGGAAGTCGGTTCAAAATAACGTTATTGGCGTCAAGTGGAATAAAGTGATAATATGGCGGAAGTTTGTCACTGTGTATGATTGTTACTCCTTGACGCTTAAAGAGCTCAACTTATTTGGATAAAAGTTTTGAAGCGCTCGTAGCGAAGTTTGCTTAGCCGTTCTTAACTGATCAGCTATGTTAAGCAACATCCGTCGCGATCATGACTTGGATGGGTGTGACCGCTACTGACATTACTATTGATCGCTTCCGTGCTTCAGAGGGCTGTCGGTCCCGGTTGTTCTTATGATCGCAGTCGTTACAGCATGGTGTTAGGGCATTTTACGGATGTCTGTTTGTGATGCCTGGCCAGCTACCACCCTCAAGTTGAAATTCTGTCGCCAGGCACCTAACGGTGTGTTCCGGCAGCTGTCCTTGAGAGCCAGTAATTCTAGGCTAGCCTGAACAACATCTTCGGCCACATCATCACTTACCACATACTTAGGTGAGATAGTGGTCAAAGGCTAATCTATCAGGCATAAAAAAACTACAGATAATTTAGATAGTTCTTGTGTAATGTCATTAATAAAACATGCATGAAATTATAGAATAATGGCGATTTTGCGATTATATTTCGTAATGTTTATTGACCAAAGCTATTATTAACAGATTGACTTCAGTTAATAACGACTTGAGTTAGACACACATGTGAATATGTAATCGTGAAACCGTTCTTCTTTTTTTTATTCAATTATATTTAGATAGTAACAAATTACTTTTATAATTGTAATGTTATTAGCTCTCATGGACTGCTTTCGGAACACACTGTCAGATGCTTGGAAACGGAAAGGCTTTGTTCGCGCTTTGTGCTTGTCGTTTTAAGTACGATCTAGCAACAAGAGCACATTGAATATCTCGCGAAAGACGTCAAAGTCAAAGAAGTGATTAAACAGTAATGATTTATCATCACTGTTGAATTAGACGTGACATAAATTGAATAACGTCAATGTTAGCATTACATTACACGTCGTAACATAACGTCTTATCTCACATGCAATAAAGTAGATTTCCTTAAAAACAATTTTGTTCTGTAAATATGTATATATATATATATATATCCGCCTCTAAGCCATCTTTTTATAGCGGTTCATTTACTGTTGAAGTCGCACGTTTATGGAATGCACTCCCAGTAACCATAAGAAAGGCCCAAACATTAAATTCTTTCAAAAACCAAGTCAGATCTTTTTATCTTGCACGATGATTAATCAAACTTTTGTTATGGGTCATAAATTGTCGTACTTTGTTTCTTTATTATTAATTAACTAATTGTTTAGATGTGAAATTGTCTGTGGTAGGACTATTTCCCCACACTATGAAGTAATGGATTTTTCCCCTCACTAATGTTATGTCAAGTGTCATTCTCTTCCCTTCCTATTGCTGACTGTGTGAACATGTAATTTAATGTTATAATTTTAATAAACCGAAGTTCATAAGAAGACTTGCATTTATCTCTGAAATCTCCATCTCAAAGTTACCAGCTCCGATAGCGCAATGCAAAGCGCCAACATGGTCGTCTTCGAGCCAAATACATGACGAGATGGGGACGGATTTTCAAGATTAGCCTAGCAGCAAGTGCATCGATGCAATGCATCGCCATGCAATGGCGTCAAGTAAACTAATGTACTAAATCTTCAACATTTAACTTCGGATGTCAGCGAGTACATAATGGGTCAAGAAGCAGAATTCGGTATCCTTTTAGTGTGAGTTAAAACAGTGGTTAGGTAGGTACTCATGTAAGTAAGTTAAATCAAGATAATCGACATGTTAAAATGCCAATAATTTTCAAGTTTTGTTAAAGTTTTTACTAATTATAATGTAAGTACTTACATAACATGTTATATTATAATGTCAGTACCTACCCATGTATTTAACAGTAACAGAATTCAAGTGATTGTGTCAATGTAATTATGCCAGTATGCATCTTATCATCAAGTAGGTATCTAAATGTATTAAGTAACAAAGATTGAAATTCATGTCAGTTTTAGTACAAAATATGTTTTAGAGTAGTACATCTGACATATGTTTGCATGTAATTCAGTGAATTAGATCTAATGTGCATGAAACTTTCAAGATACATACTGGTTATAATAAATTAGTAGATTCTCTATTATGCAATCAAGATGCTGAATTATGTTTGTACTAGGTAATATACATACTAGTTGTATCGAGTTAACAGTGTTCTCCCCATGACCTTGTTGACCATGACATGCAAATGTTAGGTAATTTCGACCAATGTCTATTGAAATATACACACTAGTTGTATTGAGTTAACAGATGCCCTCTTTATGACTTAGACATTCAAATGTTTGGTAATTTTAACCGATGTCTATAGAATTATACATACTAGTTTTGTTGAGTTAACAGATGTCCTCTTTATGACTTAGACATTCAAATGTTTGGTAATTTTAACCTATGTCTATGGAATTATACATACTAGTTTTGTTGAGTTAACAGTTGTTCTCTATATGATTGAGACTTTCAAATTCTTGATTTATCTCATGTAAATTGTACCACTTATGAGTGTTATGTAATTAAGTAGGTAGTTTCCTGCAGGACCTAAGTATAGGTATATATACATAATTATTGTATCAATTTCAGGTGATTTCTTGTTTCCCAAGTATTCAAAATGTCTGATGCCAAAGAGGAAAAAGAATTAATTAAGCGACGTGCAAGTTATAAAGGTAGACTTACAGCATTTTCAAATTTCCTCAATGACCTTCATGAACTAGATGGGTCATTGACCCCACTTCAGGTAAGTGAGCTGCAGTTGCGGTTAGGTAAAATTGAAAGTTTATATCAACAATATGATGAAGTTCAATTGAAATTGGAGTGTATTGTCAGTGATGTGGATCTGCAAATCGCTGAACGCAATGAATTTGAATCAACATATTTTAAAATATTTGCTAGTGGTCAAGAGTTGTTGTCACAACACAGCAACTCAAAGAATGCTACTGTTTGTAGTGAAAATGCTTCTCGAACTCATCAATTTGTTAAGTTACCTACAATTTCACTGCCAAAATACAATGGGTCATATGAAAAGTGGCTTGAGTTTCATGATACCTATGTCAGCCTTATACATTCAAACGAGGAAATTGATGATATTAATAAGTTTCATTACTTGCGGGCCTCTCTTGAAGGCACAGCTTTGGTGGTTATCCAATCAATAGAATTTTCTGCGAAGAATTATTTAGTCGCATGGCGGTTATTATGTGAGCGTTTTGATAATAAACGAATGTTAATACAAAACCATGTCACCTCATTGTTCAATATTGATACAATCAAAATGGAAACATCAGCTAGTATTAAGCGCTTGATAGATCAATTTAACAAAAATGTACGAGCTTTAGAATCTCTTGGTGAACCCACTTTTAATTGGGACACGCTTTTGATTCACATTGTCACTCTGAAACTTGATCAGAAGACATTTCGTGAATGGGAAGAGTGTAAGGGTAAGTTAGATAAAAATGAGAAAATAAAATTAAGTTATTTTCTTCAATTCTTGAGAAACAGAGCTGACTTGCTTGAAACTTTGGAAATGTCTCGGTGTGGTAAGAGCAACCAGAATGTAACCTCAAACTTTAAGGTAAAAACAATGGTTTCAGTAGCTAATACTTCATCGGATTCAGAAGTAGGTAATCTGCAATCAGTCAGGTCATGCCCTAAGTGTAATGGTTCACACCCACTGTATAATTGTTCACAATTTCGTGGGCTAAGTGTTAAGGAGAGATATAACTTGCTTGGTCATTTTAAAGTATGTTTCAATTGTCTTTGTCCTGGTCATTATGCCAACCGTTGCAAAAGGTCTGGTTGTAAAATTTGTAAGCGTAAGCACAACACTTTAATTCATGCTTCAAACTTTCAAAAGTCTGCAAATAATGTAGCATGTACTGAAACTAAGCATGTACCTGCTGCTCTTTCTGAGGTACAGGAATCCACAGATGTGACATTGACTTCATGCATGAATGCCCCTTTGGAACCAGAACAGGATGTACTTCTCTCTACTGCTTTAGTTAAGGTACTGGATAGGCACGGAAATGAGCACACTGTTCGTACTTTACTTGATTGTGCTAGCACATCCTGCATAATGTCAGAAAAGCTATGTCAGATTTTAGATTTACCTTTTATAGATGTTGATAAACCAATATATGGTATTAATAAAACAAAGACCAGGACATCAAAGATCTGTCGCATAAAGATGATATCATTGAATGAAAATTATAGGCGTGAGTTATTATGCTATGTTTTACCTGCAATAACAGATGAGATTCCTTGCAGGAGAGTAAATGTAGGTAACCTTGACATACCTTCCGACTTGAAGTTAGCAGATCCTTATTTTTATAAGCCATCTGACGTGGACTTGGTGATAGGTAGCAATGTATTCTGGGATCTTTTAGGATCACAAAAGGTTACACTTGGAGACAGGAAACCCATACTATGGGAAACTCGTTTGGGTTGGTTAGTTTCTGGCCCCATTAACAATGAAAATGTACTGTCTCCGCTGATATGCAATTTTACTCAATGTAACTTAGTCCAAAGTGACCTTGAATTTGACAACAGTCAAAATATGTTGGCCCGGTTTTGGGAAGTTGAGGAAATTAATCCTAAGTCATCTTACTCTAAAGATGAAAAACTATGTGAACAACATTTTATTGATAATACCACTCGATTAGAAGATGGACGTTTTTGTGTAAGAATACCTCTCAAGCAAGCACCTGAATTGTTAGGTGACTCATTAACTCGAGCAAAGCGTTGCTTCACCTCTTTAGAACGGAGGTTTAATCGAGAACCTGAATTTCATAAAATGTATGTTAATTTCATGTCAGAATACATTTCACTGGGTCATATGTCTGAGTGTCCAATAAAGTCAACTCTGTCACCATATTTCATACCTCATCATGGAGTCATTCGTGAACAGAGCACAACGACAAAATTAAGAACTGTCTTTAACGCTAGTAGCCCAAGTTCTTCAGGAGTTTCGTTTAATGATTTACAATTGGTAGGCCCAGTAGTTCAAGATGACCTTTTATCGATACTACTAAGGTTTAGGTTACATAAGTATGTTCTTGCCGCAGATGTGGAAAAAATGTATCGACAAGTCATTGTACACCCCGCAGATAGGCACCTTCAACAGATCATTTGGCGTGAGCACCCTTCACAACCCATTAAGTGCTACCAACTGAATACTGTAACCTATGGCACGGCCAGTGCTCCGTTTCTAGCGACCAGATGTGTTAAGCAATTAGGCATTGAGTGCAATGACAGAAAGATATCTGAAATTATTCTACATGACATGTATGTAGATGATCTTCTTACCGGCGATAGTCGTATCTCGGATGCTTTAAGCATTAAAGAAAAGGTTACAAGCGTGTTGGCTTCGGCTGGCATGCCATTACGAAAATGGAAATCAAATTGTTCAGAGTTAGTTTCATCTGATATATTAAAAAATCCTAAGAATTTGTCTGTTGACTTGAATATTGGTAATGAACAAAATAAAACTTTAGGACTAGGCTGGTTAACATCTTCTGATGAGCTCTACTTCTCCATCGATTGTTCGTCTGCCACAGAAAGTACCAAACGTGGAATACTTTCCATGATAGGCAGGATTTTTGACCCAATGGGTTTATTGGCTCCGTGTGTTATATTAATCAAAATTCTGATGCAAAAGTTGTGGCTGTTCAAGTTGTTCTGGGATGATCAGCTACCACCAGACATAGCCAGAACATGGAGTGAAATATTAGTATGCCTTCCCAAGTTAAATAATTTGCGTATTCCTAGGCTCATTCTTTGTGATTCATATAACATTCTGGATTTTCACATATTTTCGGATTCTTCTTTAAGCGCATATGGAGCGTGTTTGTACGTTCGTAGCACTAACTCAAGTGGTGAAATTTCGGTGCGTTTATTCATGGCCAAAAGTAGGGTTGCCCCCATAAAACCCATGACAATTCCGAGGCTTGAATTATGTGGAGCTTTGGTAGGCGTACGTTTATATCAAAAGGTTATAAGCTCTATTCGTGCTATGGTGAGAGAAACCACTTTCTGGACTGACTCAACTATTGTTCTTGGATGGTTAAAAATGCTACCAAATAAACTTCAGCCATTTGTGAGAAACCGTGTTGGAGAGATTTTGGAACAGACAAGCAACTGCAAATTTAGGCACGTACCCACGAATCTCAATCCAGCCGATTTAATATCACGAGGTGTTAGTAGCACTGACATTCATTCTCTTGATTTGTGGTGGTCAGGTCCTCCTTTTCTCAGCCTCGACAAATCACAATGGCCATCTTATCCAGATAAGCCAGAAGTAGACACGTTACCTGAATTACTTAACGAAGTTTCATTACTCATTTCAACAATTGTTACTAGTAATTTAATTGATTTCGACCGGTTTTCGAATTATTTGAGACTACAACGTGCAGTAGCTTACATGTTTAAGTTTGTAAGTCTTTGCAAAAGGCAAAAGGTTAACAAAGATTTTATTACAACTGATGAATTGCAAAATGCTTTAATTTTAATAATTAGACTTTCTCAACAGAGTTCATTTCCTGAATATGATATTTTACTCAATGATAAACATATTCCAAGAAAAAGTTGTCTATCTAAACTGAACGTTTTCTTAGATGAACATAAATTGATCCGTATTGGCGGACGTTTAGGCAATTCATCATTCGATTATGATAAAAAGTTTCCCATTCTAATACAGTCCACTCATAAATTTGCGAAGCTATTGTTTAAGTATGAGCATATTCGGCTTATGCATGCCGGCCCACAATTACTATTGGCCACCATTAGGGAAAGTTATTGGCCAATAGGAGGTCGTAACCTGGCAAAGGTTACCTACCATCAATGTGTCCGTTGTACACGCTTGAAGGGAAAAACTCTACAACCTCTAATGGGAAATTTACCTCAGGCACGCGTGATGCCTGGCGGATATCCGTTTGAATGTGTAGGTGTTGACTATGCAGGTCCTATTTTATGTGCCAGTCGTCAAGGACGTGGCTGTAGGATGACCAAAGTGTATATTGCTATTTTTATTTGCTTTAGTACTAAGTGTATTCACACGGAACTTGTAGGTGACTTAACAAGTAACAATTTCATGTCAGCGTTGCGTAGATTTATATCTCGCAGAGGTAAACCTCGCGATTTATACTCCGATAATGGCACAGCCTCTGTTGGTGCTTCCAACGAACTTGGTAAATTTATAAAGAACAATTGCAGCTCTCTTTCTGATAGTGCGGCCAATGACGGCATTAACTTTCATTTTATACCACCTCATTCACCGCATTTTGGATCTCTTTGGGAAGCAGGAGTCAAGTCAATTAAGTTTCATTTAAATAGGGTATTGGCTAATTGTCATTTAAGTTATGAAGAGCTTAACACTGTTTTGACTCAGATTGAGGGGATACTGAATTCGCGCCCACTCTCTTCACTTTCTTCGGACCCTAACGACTTCCTGCCCCTTACACCCGGACATTTTTTAATTGGACGACCACTAGTCTCTCTACCATCACCAAACCTCCAGAACTCTTCTACCAGTCATTTGAACCGTTACCAAAGGATAGAACAACTAAGACAACATTTCTGGAGGAGATGGAGTAAAGAATATATTGGAGAGTTGCAACAACGTGTGAAATGGCGATCTAATCATGATTCTTTGAAGATTGATACCTTAGTTGTTGTAAAAGAAGATAATTTACCACCACTTAAATGGAGACTGGGTCGTATCGTTGCCGTTTATCCGGGTACTGATGGGATCTCCCGAGTTGCCGATGTCAAGACATCTACTGGAATCATCCGAAGATCTTTCAGCAAGATTTGTCCATTGTTAGAATCTTTGGGTTGAAAGCTTAGCTTCCAACGCCTGGGGGCATGTTTAGATGTGAAATTGTCTGTGGTAGGACTATTTCCCCACACTATGAAGTAATGGATTTTTCCCCTCACTAATGTTATGTCAAGTGTCATTCTCTTCCCTTCCTATTGCTGACTGTGTGAACATGTAATTTAATGTTATAATTTTAATAAACCGAAGTTCATAAGAAGACTTGCATTTATCTCTGAAATCTCCATCTCAAAGTTACCAGCTCCGATAGCGCAATGCAAAGCGCCAACACTAATATTTATATATTTTGTATATTATTTATATCTACTATTAATTTCTACAAATTTACACCACCTATCTATTTTTATTCCTCACATATCTATATCTTCCATTCTAAGGTTGACAGGAAGAGATCGCTTTAAGCGATAAGTCCGCACATTGTACTTTAGCTTTAAGAATTCTCTATATGTGTTTTTGTAAAATTTTTGGTGTACAATAAAGTATATTTGTATTGTATTGTATATATATATATATATATCTATATCAGTGTAATATATACATATATATATATATATATATATCAGTGAATATATTTTACACCATCAGCCCAGCACAATCTGACTGAGCATGTTTAAATCAACTCGCGGTACAACTGTAAATCGTGCAAATTAAGATACATATTATTGAATTTTATACTATTGTACCTACCCTAGATTTTTATTTCCTAGTTAAGTTGATACCTACTATAAATTATTGAACGCTCGCAATGGGCAGACAGTTGAAACGACATTATTATGTTACCATCCTTATGTAGGTACACAGTTATTCAATAGAAAAATCTGATTTCTGATTTTTATAAAAATTGAATCTTGTATTTAAAACATGAATATTTGGCTAAATGTAGGTGTATTCGACAAGTACACCTCACTAAATTTATTTTTAACAGACAACAAAAAAAATAGGAGGTTCTCTATTTGACTTTATTCTTTTTTGTGTTTGTTACCACAACTCTTTACAGGGTGGGGTTATAATGTTTTTTTTTTACATTCGAAAGCTTGTGCTTATGTGGACCCATTTAAATTTGAGTTGAACTAACGAGAAGTTATCCCTAATAATCCGTATTATATGTTTGAAGTTGGTTTTATTTTGTTAACATTTTGACTTTTCGTGTCTATTCGCGCACAAATTACCTTTGGCTAACGTCGAATCACGTAAAAAATTACATCCATCGTGGCCGAAGTCGTGGACCACGGTCGAAGTCAAAAATACTATTTTGACTAAATTCGTGGTCGAATAAATCCGAAAGTGTAATATTAGGCATAGTTGTCTAATATTCATCGTGGCCGAAGTCGTGGACCACGATCTAAGTCAAAAATACTATTAAGACCACAATTGTGCTCGAATAAACCCGAAAATGTAATATTAGGCACCTATATAGTATTCGAATCCTTCTGGGTATAACCATTCAGGCGTGATGGTATGTATGTGTGTTGTATGATGCAACATACATACAGTATGACCTTGTGTATCAAAGATTATCCATTTCATTACAAGGACTATTTGATGACATGGCCGAGCGGTCAGCTAAGGACTGCCGTGCAGCAGGTCCATGGTTCGATCCCCACCGCCGGCTTGAGCTTCACCGCATGGTGGAAGTTGCGAATACTAGCCTGGCTAGCCACCTCCCTCAAGTAGAAAATCTGTCGTCAAGCTCCTAACTATGTGTTCAGGCAGCAGTCCTTGAGGGCCAGTAAAATTGAGACAATAAACTTGTTAAGGCTCATGAGACTTAACAAGTGTATTGTCTCATATTGTGACAGGCGCAGTGCAATTCGTCACTTGTGGCGTAATGCATCTGTTATAGGTAAAGGTTAGTCCGTTTAACATCAGGTGGACCTCGTACTTAATCTGTCACAAACAAATATAACAAAAATTACCCATATTCTGTGCCAATACTGTATTTGATTCTAGTTTGCAGATCTAGTATGGGTCTATATCGAATGGTATCATGACTGTAGTGTTATGTATCCTGAAATTGTCTAGTTCTGCTGCTGCTGCGAAGGTTTTTATATGTTATTGCTACTAGAGCGTAAAGAGAGTTTGTAAATCTTATTTTTTGTTTTCGCAAAAACTCAAAAGGGATGAATTGGTTGAAATTGAATATATGTAAAAGATCTCTCATCTCAGAGCGGGCTATTCAAACATGTGACTGTCCCATAAAATCTCTTACGCGAAAACTAGAAAGACAAGCGACGAACGATATCATACGCTTCTAGTTTCTAAACGATGTCGGTAGTACAAATAAGGATGTCAATGACTCCTTCAAAATTTAATTTAAAGTGTTTGAAGTTCACAGACAACAAAGGATGGGGACCTTTGTTGTCTCAAGACGTGCTCAGTCCTACTGGGAACCGCCAGGAGCATTTGTAAAAATTTATGTTCCATTATCAAAGTAGCAGTACAGCTTCTTGTTTACGAGTACTCCTACAATACCTAATTCTACCGCCAAGCAGTTATGTTCGCATTACTGTGTTCCGGTCTGAAGTTTATGGGCGCCGGTGAAATCTCAGGCAGTTTATACCTCAGGGCGATGGGCGCACTTCACACGACGAAATGAATCTGTTACAAGTTGATGTTACCGCTTAACATCAGGTGGACCACGTACTTGTTCCGTAAGCAAATCTCATGAATAAAACAAATTATTTCTTTTTGGTAGACGTGATGGTTTTTTTTTTATTATGACCGACTATATTATGTTGTTGAAGATCTTCATAGGTTTAGAATGTAAACAGGCTTTCGGAGATAGCCTTAGGTGACATACACTTTACACCTTATGCGCTTTTAGATGAGGTTTTTTCAGAAGGGCGTTCGAAAGATGCTCATATCCGTAGGTTTTATACGCTTTAGGATGGTTGAGATTCGTTCCCTTTTGTCATTGGTTCTCGTGTAAGCGCTAGAGTTGCTAAGTGTCCCTGTAATGAATGAGATGTTGGTTCCTTGTGTGTCAGGAGTGCCTGGGTACGTGATGGACGGCGTGGTGGTGGTGGGGGAGCGCGAGACGGCGCCCGCGGGGTACAGCGTGGCGGGGCGCGCGGGCAAGCGGCGGCTCTGCACGCACGTGTCGCGGCACGTGCCCGCCGCGCCCAACCCCGTCACCGACGTCATCGTCTGCTCCCGCATGCGGACCGCGCCGCAGGGGTTCATACTCGCCGGGTCAGTATCTACCTTTACACGACCTTTCCACTCACGAAGCCGCGCTCCTCCATAATTTTTAAAGTACCAACCCTAACCAAGCAATTATATTTTACATTTTATTGTTTTACTGTATGTATATACTATTAGCATTTATACCCACACTAAGGCACAAGCGAGGCCTACCTATAAAAATGCGCATTTCTAATTTACTGTAAAGGGGCGCACTTTTGTGAGTGAACAGATCTACACTGTAATGACATACGTATAACCTCACGGATTCTACTTATTAGTAGTCACGCTGATAAAGGTAAGAAACCTGTACCAATGTTAAGTTGAATTCGATTTTCGTTTCTGTTTTGGGGCCCAGCTCATATAGTACTTCCCTAATTTCTGTCCATCCAAAGGTTGTCTGGAAGAAATCGCTACATAGCGAAGACCGCCCATTGTACTACCATAGACAATTAGTCTTAAGGCGATATGGTCTGACAAAGTAACATCTTTGAAAATCGAGATAAAATACTTCTTCGATTACCTAAGTCGCATTCTTTTGATATGTATATCTTCAGTTCATAAACTTAATTATGATCTCGGCAAAAACACGATTACGTAAAAAATCCTCGATAGATTTAATTTTTGAAAAATATGCTTTTTAAATTTTATTATCGCCGATATCTTAAAACTATAATTAATATTAACACTAAACTGGTTTTATTCGATAGTTTATTAGTATATCTAAATATTTGCCTAATATTTTATCAATATCTATAGTGGATGATTTTCTGGCAATTTTTTCTCATTATAAACTACGAGATCCCTTGTACCCGTGTCGCCAGTACGCCCGTGACCGCTGTCAACGACGGTACTGTGCTCGTTTCTTTCGCGCACGGATTGTATACGCTATTTCGGAATCGACGAATAAATAAATGGGAAACCACAGTATAAAAAATAAGGAACGCTTACGTCAGCTGAGGGAGCATATTATGATATTGATAAGAGATCGAAATCGGTAAGTACTAACTAGTAGGTAAGTAACTAATACATTTATCAAATGAATAAGCCACATGATGGCCTTTGTCGGTGTAGAAAATAAAATCAAATATATTTCTGTATCAGTATTTCAGTATTAATATTATAAATGCGAAAGTAACTCTGTCCGTCTGTCTGTTACGCTTTCATGCCAAAACTACTGGACCTATTTGAATGAAATTTGGTATGGAAATAGTTTGAGACCCGGGAAAAAACATAGGATAGTTTTTATCCAACTGCGCAAAAAGAGGTTAATGTTTTTGCGCGATAACCGACATACGCGCAGGTGGAGCCGCGCCCGGAAAGTTAGTGGTATAATAATCACATAAGTAAATGCTTAGTATATTCCACGTTTTGATATTTCCCTATTACTCAGGTTCATCTGTACTGGACGACTTATTTGCATATCGCCGTTTAGTTTGCGCATGAAGCGCCAACATATCAATATCAATAACGATTTCGTCTGCCAACTGAAGAAAGTTGCTCCGATTTGGCTGAAGATAAAAATCTAGGTTGTTCTGGACGTCCTCACTCCCAATGCAGACGTCTGCCAAGTGAAAAAGTTACTCCAATTTGGATGAAAATCGATATCTAGGTTGTTCTGGATGTCCTCATTCCAAATTTGGAATTTATTTTACGATGACGTCTGCCAAGTGAAAAAAGATACTCTGATTTGGCTGAAAATCGATATCTAGGTTGTTCTGGATGTCCTCATTCCAAATTTGGAATTTATTTTACGATGACGTCTGCCAAGTGAAAAAAGATACTCTGATTTGGCTGAAAATCGATATCTAGGTTGTTCTGGATGTCCTTATTCCAAATTTGGCATTTATTTTACGATGACGTCTGCCAAGTGAAAAAAGATACTCTGA
The DNA here is from genome assembly GCA_963854805.1 of Plagodis dolabraria. Taxonomy (NCBI): domain Eukaryota; kingdom Metazoa; phylum Arthropoda; class Insecta; order Lepidoptera; family Geometridae; genus Plagodis; species Plagodis dolabraria. The sequence goes on along the minus strand of OY978441.1, from coordinate 36,602,763 downwards.
TTCGGCTGAAAATCGATATCTACGAGTAGGTTGTTCTGGATGTCCTTATTCCAAATTTGGAAATTATTTTTGATGACGTCTGCAGCGTAAGAAAAGTTACTCCAATTTGCATGAAAATCGATATATATGTTGTTCTGGATGTCCTCATTCCAAATTTGGAATTTATTTTTCGATGCCGTCTGCCAAATGAAAAAAGTTACTCTGATTTAGATGAAAATTGATTTTGAAGCGCTCGTAGCCAAGTTTGCTTAGCCATTCTGAATTGATCAGCAAAGTTAAGCAACGTCCGCCGCGGTCATGACTTGGATGGGTGACTGCTGGTTGGGCATTACTACTGAGCGCTTCCGTGCTTCGGAGGGCACGTTAAGCCGTCGGTCCCAGTTGTTGTCTTAGGATAGCAGTCGTTACAGCATGGTGGTAGGGCACTTTGCAAATGCCCGCCTAGCTAGCTACCACCCTCAAGTTGAAAATCTGTCGCCAAGCACCTAACGGTGTGTTCCGGCAGCTGTCCTTGAGAGCCAGTAACTCTAGGTTAGTCTGATCAACATCCTCGACCACATCATCACTTACCATCAGGTGAGATAGTGGTCAAAGGCTAACCTATCAAGCATATAAAAAAAAAAAAAAAAAAAAAAACGATATCTAGGTAGTTCTGAACGTCCATATTACGAATTTAGAATTTGTTTCCGATGACGTCTGCCAAGTGAAAAAAGTTACTCCAATATGGATGAAAATCGATATCTACGTTGTTCTGGATGTCCTCATTCCGAATTTGGAATTATTTTTTATGACGCCTGCCATGGGAAAAAAGATACTCTGATTTGGCTGATAATCGATATCTAGGTTGTTGTGGATGTCTTTATTTCAAATTTGGAATTTATTTTTTGATTACGTCTGCCAAGTATGAAAAGTTACTCCGGTTTGGATGAAAATCGATATCTAGGTTGTTGTAGATGTCCTTATTTCAAATACGGAACTAAATTTTCAATGACGACTGCCAAGTGAAAAAAGTTACTCCGATTTGGCTGAAAATCGATATCTGGGTAGTTCTGAACGTCCGTATAACGAATTCAAAATATGTTTTTCGAGGACGTCTGCCAAGTGAAAAAAGTTACTCCGATTTGTTTGAAAATAAATTTCTAGGCTGAAACGGACGTCGTTATTCTGAATATGTATTTTTTTCGGATGGCGTCAGCCAAGAGAAGACAAATGACGTATCTCTAAAACGGTATTATGGAGTGTAAATATCAGTTATATATTTACAGTTGTAGTGCGTACTGGGTTACACGGTGTCTTAGTAGTAAGTAGGTATTAATCCGAAATTATCTCAATGTAGACCTACCTACTCTTTTGATAAACGTATAATTCCTAAGACTTTCTGAATACGGAAAAATGAAATATGAACTGTTCCACAGAAAAAGTAATTCACTCTCTACTTAGCAAATATATGGAAAAGCATACTTTCAGGTTGGTGCCACAGTAAAAGTTCTTTATAATGACAACGCAAAGGAAGGGAAGACTTCAATCAGCTTTTTTCGACCGTTCCGTGTTACCATGTATGAATGTACAGAATATTACAATTACAATACCTTCCTTCTATATTACGATGCTAAGTTGATACTTATTATTATACACATTGAAATAATAAGCTTATTCTGAGATTATACATTAGTATTTGCTGTCATTGATATTTGGCATACCCGCTACGAACTCAATAATCAAACAAAAATTATAAAGATTATGGTTTATTTTTAGTTTGTCCAATCCTTACGCTAGTAAAATAACGTATAATAACCCCGATCTTTATGGCAGTTCCAATGGGGTGGTGTACAACAAACGAGATAGTATACTTTACCTCGGAATTGGATATAACCGAGTAACGTAGCTAGTAATTTTTGGAAGTAAATATAATCGAAAATATGTACCTAATTATATAGTATATAATTAGCGAATTGACTGTAGATTATCTTCAGCTTATAATTTTCCATAGTAAAGGATGTTATAAGTACCTACTCATTTACTAAATACAAATCTTGAAATTATAAATTTACTTTTTTGTACTTCTACTAATTGCTATAAGTAGATAGATTTATAAGGGATTTATAATTATGACTTATGAGGGTAAGATTGTCTACATTTAAATTTTGTACACATGCTACGGTATACAAAGAAACAGTAGCGTATGAAGCAGTGATTCTTGAGTAGTGTTTCGTCAGCAGTGAGAGTCAGTAATTTTAGTCACTTTACCATCCTTGACTATATTCTATACTCGTGATTTGGTTTGGTATACACATGTTGTAAATATGATAATAGTTCAATTTACATATAGTAAATCATGGTTTTAGGGAACTAGGCGTTACACAACTTATAGACAATGGTGGTAGCGCCCAGGAGCCATCGAACAAATCTTTTGCCAACTTCAAAATGACCTTGGTTTCGAGAGTTGAGTAAGTACTTGTCTAGATTTTTATATTTGATGTATTTTATATAAATACATCTTATCATAACTTTTTTACAGGTATTGGGACGGCGCATTTTAAGATAGAGACTGCAGTAATTCAGATAACTCTGAACTGACCAATAACTTAAACATCTATACAGAAAATGAGTATGTAGAGTTCAAATATACAAATAGCAAACAAAAGAAGTAGTTTTTTTAAATATAATTTGTGATTTTATATTCCAGTGTTGAAGAACAACTGATAGAACTGACCGTTGAAACGATCAGTGAGTCAAATGATTTTCACCCCGTTACTGGAAGAAGATTTGTTGATTTGAATGATTTTCTTGCTCAGCTACAAAATAAAGGAAGCTTCAATGGTTTGTCCGCTTGTAAGACTGAAAATTTTAGATTGGTGGACGAGAAAAGATTAGGACTGACATCAAAATTTAAATTTGAATGCAATATGTGCCATGAATTAGTGGTGATTAAATCTGAGGATAGCAGTGATGAAAAATGCGTAAATGCAAATATAGCTGCTACTAGCGGAATCATAGCTTTAGGCATCGGTTACTCTCAGTTTCAGGAAGTTTTCTCTGCATTGGATGCACCAGTAATTTCGACAAAATATTATGGCAAGATTCAAAATCAGGTTTATGAGAAATGGGAAGGAGTCGCAGTTGAATCAATGGAATCTGCAGCATTGTGCGACAAAGAAGCAGCTATAGCTGAGGGTAGGACTAAAAATGGAGTAAGTACCTTTAATTGACAATTTTGTCCATGGGTCTGCAAGGTCAAATGGTATGATAAAAAATATGAAAGAGGATACATTTTTGAGGACGAAAATGAAACCACAACTTGTAAAATTTTACATGGACTCTCTTCTACCGAAATAATAGATCCTCGAAGATAAGAGGGATAGAGATAAGAAAAATAAAAGGAACTAAGTAAAGAAAATAATTGATTACTTGTAATTATTATATTTGTTATATATATTAACAAATTAAACTGCATTTTACTCTAAAAATATTAAAATACTTAAAAGTATCCTGGCCTTTTAATAATCTTACCTAATTGTATCTACCAACACCCTCCTAAATTAAAAATCTCCTTTTTTGACTTTATTTAAAACTATTGGATTTGACTATTTCGTGTTACTTTTACATACAGAATTTATACAATACGCATTACTTGCTATATTATATTATATTTTAACTGATTACTAAACAGCATTTTGACTCTAAAAAAATTAGATACTTTATCTTCTATTACCCTTACCTGATTATTTACGATTATTCCTGATTACTATTACGATTATATTAAAAATTCAACATAAGTATGTCATACATATATTTTCAACACCCTCGCCCGTAAAGTGAGCTTTATTATATCGTTCTTAGGGCCATAAACCGAACTATAACACCCTCATGCATAATAATATTACACACTAGTGCGTAATAGAATTATCCCTACAAAGTTAAATTTGTACCTAACTGCAAATTATAAAAGCCTTTTATCTAGTAAATCGTTGACTCCCTATGAACATATATATAATCGTTGTTCCATTGTTAGTATGTGTCATATAATCATGAACATCATTCATTATTTATGTATGTATATATTATTATGTTGTATATGTGCATGTATTATTATATATGAATATTATTTGTTTATCTATATGAGTATTCTAATTATATTTTTGTATTTATGTAATGTAGGTAATATATAAGTTAATTGTCAGTGTAAGTACTATAATATCTTGCTCACCGCCGTCCCTTGGATCTCTTTAAATTATGTCTCTCCTTCCAATGGTTTGTCTGGAAGAGATCGCGTTCAGCGATAAGACCGCCAAATGTTACATTATTTTAAATTGTGTTTCTGCTTAAACTATTTATACGGTGTTTCAATAAAGTGTATATCAATCTATCAAATTATATGCGATTAAACAGGGCATTTTCAATTTAACCGGGTAATGTATCCCTATAAAGTTAAGTTATTACCAAACTGCAACTTTTATGCAAGTAAACAGAGCATTTTCAATTTAACCGGGTTATACAGATTTGTTACAACAAAGAGGTTTATATGTAATCAACACCATACATTTGCCGCGTGCAAAAAAAAAAACTTGCGCGCTACATTCCATAATTTTCGTATGTATTATTGTGTTTGTATCGCATTTGTGCAATTTTTTTTTCTCGCAAGGGTGTTGAAAAAGTGAGTATGAAACTCGTGAACAACTTGCTCATTATACACTTGGCTGAATTACGCCCTCGCCTACGGCTCGGGCTGCAACCTACAGCCTCGTCTATAATGAGCAACTTAGCTCAATTGTATAATAATCTACTATTATGCACGTAAATATTATGAATCCACCCGTAATATTATTACTTCGTCCGTGTCTGTAGTGTTGCAGTATAAAGCCATAGAAACTACACTTTCAACATGATTGTCATTGTAGCAAAACGTGGAAAAAAATATTGTAATAAATGTTAAGCTTGCGAAACTGTAATTTTTACACTGTGACGCTGTCTTTTCGAACTGGAGGTCGTTGACCGCGTCGCGTAATTCACGGCTAGTCCATGCGTGTGGCTATGCGTACTTATCTTATTCTATAGGGATACGTTCGAGCGCTATTTGCCTAAACTGTCCGGAAAACGTCGCCTTAATAAGTGTTATTTACTTTTACTTTGGTAAACATTAAAGAATTTTTGTATTGTATTGTATTGTACAGGCTCTCCTTAGTGGACACCCGGGACATATCAACAACTGCTTTTTGTTCTTCTATTCTTTATAGCCATATCTTATAATCTTCCTTCCTGCGTTGATTCCATTGGTAACGGTGCGTCGCTATTTCTTAACACAAAGGTCTTCGTTGATTACTAAAAAATAGACGACGAATTGCTTGCATTGTGGTAGAGAATTTTGCAAATGCCCGCCTGGCTAACTATCACTCTTAAGTATAAAATCTGTCGCCAAGCACCTAGCTGTAGCGGTGTGTTCCGGCAGCAGCTCTTGAGACTCAGTAGTTCTATGTTAAGCCTGCTGACACCTTCGACCGCACCATACAAAATAACAAAAATACGCACCAACCGCTGCCAGACGTAACGGATAGGATCCTGTGCACCCGTGGCATAGCAATTTTCCCAACCTATCACGTCCCATTTTTTTACCGACTTCAAAAAAGGAGAAAGTACTTTATGCGGAAGTACTTTTTTGTGTGTGTTATCTCATAACTCTTTACAGGGTCTACTGATTTAGATATATTTTTTTTCACATTCGAAAGATGGTACTATTTGAGTTATCCCTAATAATGCGTATTTAATGTTTGAAGTCGGTTTGTGAGTTGTGAGAAACTGCGACGCGTATAAAAACGATCCTTCGCCTTAGCTCCCCACCTCTGCAGAGGTCTTGATGACGAGAACTCTTTGCAATTATACCTAGTCAAAACAATCATAGTAGAGTGTTTTATTAGATTAGGAGATTATGAACAAGTACCAGGCGCCTTCATTGCAGTTCATTTGATTATTAAAATAAACGTTGTGTTGCCGTTTTCCAGTGAGATAAACGGCAAAGTGGTGTGTTACAAGGTGAGCGGCGGCAGCGCGGACTCCTCGCCGACGCACAATCACAACGAATACGAAAACGTCGTGTCCAGCGTCACGCCCGAAGCCAACAGAAGGTAAGCCGACTATACGACAGTGTTGCATAAAACGTATATTCCCCTATTATTGTGATACCTCACTACAGTAATAATAATAAAACCAGAGCCATACCAATAGTCTTATCCACCACTGGGGTCATACTCAAAACATTGCTTACAAGCTTAGATCCATCAATATTCCTGTGGCTGCTAACAAGTTGCTCCAAAAAGCAGTCATACTAAACACTTGCAGGCTTGGAGTATTTTTTAATCTCTGGAATAGAAATAGCACTTGACTCCGGCCCGAGCAATATAAAAACCTCCATCTGAGGAGAGACATCATTTTTTTTTTAAATAATAATAATAATAATCACACTAATATTATGAAGGCGAAAGTTTGTGAGTGAATTTGTATGTTTATTACTTCTTCACGCTCAAACGTCTGAACTAATTTTAATGAAATTTGGTATGGGTGTAGATGAGGGCTAGATTAACACATAGGATACTTTTCATCACCATCCATCATCACGCGGGTGAAACGGTGTGATGATGGATGATGTACTAGTAAAATATTATAAAGGCGAAAGTTTGTGAGTGTGTTTGTACTTTGTATGTTTGTCACTCGTTCACGCTCAAACGGTTAGACAAATTTTAATGAAATTTGGTATGGGGTTAGATGAGGCGCTGGATTAACATAGAATACATTCATCATCATCATCATCCATCACCAGACGGGTGAAACCGCGGGGAGTAGCTAGTTTATTATAATTTGAAAAGAAATCTGCCATTGTGTCAAAATTTCGGATCAAAAGAAACCCTTTAAAAGACAGAGATAAGACGTTCTTAGTAGTATCATGTGTATTATAAATACTACCAGTGAGTCAACGCCTTTATCACAGTCACCAAGCTAATGAAAGTAGGCAAGGGTTGTCACAAAAAATATCTTTTAACCTTATATTGTACTTATGATATGGTATGGTGAATAGCGGTACATCCGCAGGCATTTAGCAGTACATATTTATCACATGGCAATACATAATTGAGTTCCATGTCGCGATGCGAAGGAACTTTGATATTTAAAGCCTTGTAATTATGAAAGCTATATCAAAGTTCAATACAATTTTAAAATTCGAATTCTTTTTAAAAGGGAAATTAAACTGGTACGACCACCTAAACAGATGTGCAACAATTAGTATTCAGATAAGTGACCGACATTGTTATCTATCTCTTACGCGCAACAATGCGTTTGCAAAACATGCATCGTGTTCGCATAATTAACTCAACTTACATAACAAAACACTAGCGGTTTTCCAACGACGTGTTTATCTGTTTATAAATAAACATTGCATTGCGATTAACCGCGAGGCGCGATGTCTTGCGGTATATATACATATCTTTACAAGATCAAGAATTGTACGATCCTATTGTTTTCTAATTATGTATTTATATAGGTCAAGTTGAAAGTCTATTTCCGTTACGTCACCTGCTGCGTGGTATTGGTGACGAATGTGGAATATATAAACAGTTGCTTTGCTTTCATCTATCCTGTGTCCTTGGCAGCTAATTTGTGTGTGGCAGTGACTCCTTCGTAGACCGTTTCATTTCGGGCCGTATTTCTAGGATTTTTTGAGAGGAACCTAAATTAGGGGGCTTCTCAGTAAATCAGTATAAAAAATGTCTAGTAGCAAAGTTCAGTTTCTACGGATGTGAGTGGCACAATCATTTACGACACATAATTTCTCCGATTACTATCTAAAAACTGGCCACGTGCGAGTTGGTTCTTACTCTTTTAGGGCTCAGCGTTCGAACAGTTTCAAAACTGTACTATAAATTGACTTATTCAGTATTTGTGGGTTAAATAGAGGATATATTACATAACATACAAAAATGTGACATTCCTGAGACGTGACCGTGCGGGTGCCGGGTCCATTTAGCGTTGCAGAGGAAGAGGTTCAAGTCCAGCTGCCTGGGACTTGCAACCCAGTCAGTAAGGTTAAGGGGCCCCTTTATGATGCATCAATGTTCTCTTGAGATTGATAGATTTTAAGACAGACCCCGTAAATTATCAAAAATTTAAAACTGACATACTCATTTATTTTATTTAGATAAATGCAATAATCTTATGTTGCTAAAAACATATATTTTAATTCAACAACCCTTGAGAACTTATTTTATTAGATTTATAGTACAATATTCATCTTTGTGTCGACATTCTGGAACAAATATCAAAATTTTAGGTTTGTCACTCATTCTGTTTACGAGCTAGAGACCCGTGATATTCACAGACAGGTAGAGAACAAAGTATCATTAATAGGGCTCAGTTTTGCCCATTGGGCACAGAATCCTGAAAATTTCTGCATGGATTCAGACTACGTTAATGCATCGTTAGGTGCTTAACGACAGATTTTCTACTTGAGCGTAATACATAGCCAGCCGTGCATTCGCAAAATGCCATACCACCATTCTATAAAGACTGCCATCTTAAAACAACAACCGGGATCAACGTCTTAACGTGCCCTCCGAAGCACGAGTACGCTCAGTAGTAATGTAACTAGCGGTCTCCATATCGATCCAATTAATGACCGCAGCGGACATCGCTTAACCTTCTTAACGATTAAGAATTACTAGGCAAACTACGCTGTGGACGCTTAAAATAATTACCTAAATAATAGCGCCGGCTCTGTCACGGAGGGCACTGTAATATTTGAATTGTCCCGTGGCCTTATTTCTCTAATGTATTGTTCTATGTAAGTGGTATGTATGGCTTATTCTGATGTCGGAGTCCATTGATTTTCTAAGGAGAAAACTGTCAAGAACGCATTGATTTGTATATTACGAAATGATTACAAGAATAACCGATAGCAAGTATAACGACGGAAGTAACTTTTAAGACGTTTCATTTCAGTACGCCTCAATGGTATCACGTTTCTTCGAATGTGCGTGAAATATGATATACTTGAACCTTCTAGTTTACTGTGACGTACACTGTACGGAGTTCTGTCTCTTTGAAAAATGTCTGACTCAGTCTATATTAAATGAATCACGCATATGTCGATCGTTTAGAGGTAAAATACTCAGTCCTATAAATAAACATTCGAGACAGTGTCTAGTCAAAATATTGATTTTAGTTATCAATTATCATGTTTCTGGTATCGAAACACTCGTGTTATAAATATACTAGCTTTCCGGGCGCGGCTCTGCTTGCGCGTATGTCGGTTATCGCGCAAAAACATTAACCTCCTTTTGCATAGTTGGATAAAAACTATCCCATGTTTTTTTCCGGGTCTCAAACTATTTCCATACCAAATTTTATTCAAATCGGTCCAGTAGTTTTGGCGTGAAAGCGTAACAGACAGACAGACAGAGTTACTTTCGCATTTATAATATTAGTACTGATAATGGTGTCGGTGCTATATTTAAAAAAAAAAAGTATGTTCTGTGCATTTGTGGGTAATTTTACATTAGTTTTAAGAGCACCAAAAACGCGTTCGTATATATTATTCCTAGCAAAAATAACATCCACCAATGATAGATATGATCACATTGGGCGTTCGTTTTGGGGCGTTGTAGGTAAAAATAGAGTTTTGAACTTTTACTTTCTTACACCTTTCGGAAAGCATTGAAAACAGCTACAAATTAAAAGGAAAAATTCTATTTTTGACCCCATGGTCGAAGATAGGTTTTTACTGATAGTTTATTGAGAGTTTGTTGAGGGAAGGGGGGAAGTGGGAAGAGGAAAAAATTCCTCCTGATTTTAAAGTCTCACGCATTTGCTCTCTATATAAAAACAAAGGAGATCGAGCAGATTGTAACTCTTACAGGGGAATCTCGTTGCTTTCAGCTCCTGGAAAAATTTTTGCCAGAGTGCTTCTCAACAGGCTTATGAAACTATCTGAAGCTTCATTGCCTGAGACTCAGTTTGGCTTCCGTCCGGAAAGAGGTACCTGTGAAGCAATATTTTCGTTACGACAGCTCCAAGAAAAAAGCAAAGAACAAGGACAGCCACTGTACCTTTGTTTTGTGGACCTTGAGAAGGCTTTTGACAGTGTACCTCGTGAAGCTTTGTGGATAATATTATCTAAACTGGGTTGTACTGACAAGTTCATTAGAATGATTAGGCTCCTACACGATCAAATGAAATGTTGTGTGGCTGTAAACGGAGAGGAATCAGAGTTCTTTTCAGTGACTTGTGGCGTGAAGCAAGGCTGTGTACTAGCCCCTACTCTTTTTGCTCTCTATTTTTCAGTGGTTGTTCGAGAAACCTTAAGCAACGCGACGGAAGGCATACATATTCGGTTCCGTACGGATGGAGGCATCTTTAACCTGGCAAGGCTGAAGGCGCTTACTAAGACCTCCGATGATTTAATTACAGAGATTATGTATGCTGACGATTTGTGCTTTGCGGCGGCATCCCCAAGAGACTTACAAGTTCTTATTGAGAAATTTGACGCGTACTGCATGAAATTTGGCCTCAAAATAAGCATCACCAAAACAGAAGTGATGGCAATAGATGCTTTAGGTATTTCACAGCTGAATATGCAGCTTGGCGGGAAAGTTTTGAATCAAGTTGGCAAGTTTAAGTACTTGGGGAGCACCATAACAGCTAAAAGCGACCTTGACATGGATATCATCTCCAGAATTGGTGCTGCATCAGCTGCTTTTGGGAAGCTTCAGGTCCAGGTATTCCGCTCTCATGATGTCAAATTGAGTACTAAAATCAAAGTTTATATGGCCATTGTTCTACCTAATATCTTATATTCTAGCGAGACATGGTGCTTATATCGCCGACATATACGTACTATTGATAGATTCCATCTCAGGTGTCTCAGAGACATTATGAATATCAAATGGTCGGATCGGGTTAGAAACACAGAAGTGTTGCGGCTAGCTAATGTCTACGGTATTGAAGCATATCTCATGCGTCGGCAATTGCAGTGGTGCGGACATCTGTCTCGTATGCCTGACAAGAGGATTGCAAAGCGCATTTTCTTTTCTGAACTGAGAAATGGAAAACGTAAAAGCGGTGGCCAATTTTTGAGGTATAAAGACGTTCAAAAAAGACACATGAAGAAATGCAACATAGAACCCACTTCCTGGGAATCATTAGCTGCAAATCGTTCGGAGTGGCGACAGACAGTAAAACGCAGTGTATACGAATTTGAAAACCAAAGAATGTCTGAACTTGACTCGAAACGCGACCAAATCAAATTGAGACCACCTTCAAAAATCACTTACAATTACATCAATGGCACTTTGACGTGTCCACATTGTGCACGGATATTTAGTGCCAAAATAGGGTACATAAGTCACCTTAGAGCTAAACATCCATGCTCATCACCATAGCAGAAGTAAAGTCGCCGTAGCCGAAATCGGCCTGGATGACTATTATTATTATTATTGAGAGTTTGACATTTGAATTTAGCATTAATAGTGGAATAATTTTATCACCTATTTCATGATTTCCGCAATCAAACGTATTGAAAACATAGTTTTTTATATTAGAATGTCCTAATAAAGTTTCGGGTTGCTATGCAACACATAAAATAAATGAATGATAAAAATGACAGTTAACATGGAGCGAGTTTCAAGCTTTATATAGGCTAAAACGATGACTGTTTAACGCAAAGATAGTGTTTTGTTTAATAAATATGTTCGGGGTAGTAGGTATAACCGGAACTTTTGAAGCGCTCGTGGCGAAGTTTGCTTGGCCATTCTGAATCGATCAGCAAAGTTAAGCAACGTCCGCCGCGGTCAGGAGTTGGATGGGTGACCGCTGGTGACATTACTACTGAGCGCTTCCGTGCTTCGGAGGGCTCGTTAAGCCGTCGGTCCTGGTTGTTGTCTCAGGATGGCAGTCGTTACAGCATGGTGGTAGGGCACTTTGCGAATGCCCGCCTGGCTAGCTACCACCCTCAAGTTGAAAATCTGTCGCCAAGCACCTAACGGTGTGTTCCGGCAGCTGTCCTTGAGAGCCAGTAATTCTAGGTTAGCCTGTACAACATCTTCGACTACATCATCACTTACGATCAGGTGAGATAGTGGTCAAAGGCTAACCTATCAGGCATAAAAAAAAAAAAAACAACTTGAACATTCTGAAACAGGCCCTTAATGTAATGTAAAAACAAATTACGCGCGCCCGTTATTTTCCAGAATTACAGCCATTGGTCAAGAATTGTCACCTGTCATTCGATTTCGGGCCAATTATTAGTAAGCATCTATAGAATATATTCAAAATTATCAAAAGATTGCTTTCCGAACGCTTATATACGAATGCCAATTTCGAAACTACTACAAACGCCCTCGTCTCAAATGGAACGCATTATAAATCTGCATAAAACATACCCGATACATACCCGCAATTGAACAGAAATGTCAAATTCAAGGACTGTCATTCGCAAGCGTTATACGAATTTAGATTTTAGTGTAAACATAATAAGAACTACCATAATTAAGAGAATTTTAATAGCTATGTTTTTTTTCCTAACTTCTAAATGTTTTCGTGGTAGAAACAGTACGGATTATGAAACTGTTCCAATAGGTTCATCTCCATCAACATGGACCTTAAATTATCTGCTGAATTGTAGTTGTTTATAATGGAATACGTACCTCTTGGGGTTTCTTTTAGTACCATTGTTTGTGTTATGAGTTAATGATAGATAAACATTGTGATTGCCGTCCAGACTGCGAGCAGTCCCTGAGCGGCCCCCGAAGCTGTCCCCGCTGGTGTCGGAGCTGAACGGGCTGAGCCTGCAGCCGCCCGGCGCGTACCCGAGGATCGAGGCGTTCACCTCCGACCACGACTACGAGGCGCTCAGCCCTTCATACAACATCAAACCTTCCAGGCCGGCTCCCAGGTAACTAAGCATATCGGTACTAGTGTCCGCGCGGACCAAAGCTATCCTATCTAAAATTGGAAGTATATACTTTAGATAATAGTTTTTATTTATGGAATTTTGTGTTTTGACAGAACAAGCATGAGGCCCACCTGGTGTTAAGTGGTATCCTATGCCTATAACCTATACATTTCGTCACAATTGATAAAATCCTGAGACATACAGTTGTTAAGTCTCTTGTGACTGTAATTTTGTTTGCGTACTTGGCGACAGATCTTCTACTTGAGGGTAGCTAGCTACGCGAGCATTCGCGAAATGCTCTTCTACCATGCGGTAAAGCTCGAGCCAGCTGTGATCATGGTTTGATCACAGCTGGCTGATTTGCGTCGCGGCAGACCATAGCTATTACCGCTCGGCTATCACAGCTTCAAAAATAACCTGCTAAATATGATAAAAAGTAATCATCATCATCAGCCGGGAGTGTCCTCAGTTGAACAAAAGCCTATTTTTGTTATTGCTGGTAGGTAAGCCTTTGACCACAATCTCACCTGCTGAAAAGTGATGATGTGGTCGGGGTGTTAACAGGCTTAACATAGAATTGCTGGCTCTCAAGGACAGCTGCCGGAACACGTCTTTAGATGCTTGGCGACAGATTTTATACTTGAGGGTGGTCGCTAGAAAGGCGGAAATTCGCAAAATGCCCTTCTACCATGCGGTGAAGCTCAACCTCGTGGCGGGATTCGAGCCATGGACCTGCTGCGTGTCAGTCCATAGCCAATGCCACTGAACCATCATATAGGCCATAAAGGTTTAACACTTAGGGCTCGGACACATCTCTGCTTGCATAACCTAGTTGATTGGCTAAGAATAACTAAGCAAGCTCTGCTACGAGTGCTTATATTAATGTGAAATCATATATTTTCTTTTATCTTGATAATGATAACCCATTGTACTCGTAGGCCTCCGTCGGCTATATCTCCGATCCCGAGCAGCCCCGGCCCGACGTCACCGGTGGTGGTAGCGCGGAAGAAGAACCCAGCGCCGCTGCCCAGGAACACCATGTACCAGACCCTAGGGGGGTACAACGGGATGGAGGGGGTGCCTTTCGTGCTGAACCCCAAGCTGAGAGGGCTGCCTAGTGACACTTTGGTAAGATGGTTTGTTTCTATTACATATAAGGTAGCTGGCACTTGTTATTTTTTTTTTATTGATTAAAAGTTAGCCTTTGGTCATAATCTCACCTGCTGGTGTAATAATTTAATAATTGTAATTATTGAGTAAAACAAAAGGCAGCTGTCGGAACACGGCGTTAAGTGCTTGGCGACAGATTTCCTACTTGAGAGTGGTAGCTAGCCAGGTGCTTCGATTCATGTGCTCCCTGTGCGGCAGTCCAAAGACAATGCCTATGTGCTATAACTTCTAAAAAATCACTGTGGTGGTGAGCGATGATGTGCTAGATTTTTTTATGTTTCATCTTAACAGAATAGGAACTAGTTTCCGCGGACAGCAGCCAGATCGCATCGTCAAGTTCTTGGCGACGAATTTCAACGTGTAAATACTGTATTTATAAATATGATAACAAGCACTATCGCGTGCTAAGCGAAAATCATATCAAACAAATTATTGGAGAACAAAATTCAATTCCCGCCTTGGGCATAATTTTTTTTTATATATATATACTGACCAAAATAATGTTTGTTTGTAAAATCCATCAAACTATCTTATTAAAAAAAAATTCAACGAAAGGAAAAAAGTTAACCACGAGCGGGATTCGAACCCGCTACCATTCGTCCCTCGGGCATGTCTCGGTCGAACGGTGGCGGGTTCGATTCCACACGTGGTTAAAAAATCCTTTAGTTGCAATTTTTGTAAGCTAATTGTATTTGTAGCAGGCGTTACTGTGAAAATTATAATGTAAGAATTAGTTTTATTACAAATACAATCTATTAAATAAACTAATTGATCGTTTTTTGCTTTACAGGCACAATTGCCGTCGATAAAGCGGCGCACGCGCTTCGATCTCGACCGAGACTACTCTTACAATTTTTCTGTGGAACGACAGACGTGAGAACGAAATAACACGCTTATTACCATGCATTAAGGTATACTTTACGATGACTAGTTTTATAGATGTGACCTCGGCGTGACCGAGCGTTCAAGCGGTTTAAATTGTTCAATCACGATACAATTAAAGTATCGAGTCGGTGGAAAATGTAATTTAAAGCAAAGTAAACGATATTTTACACATTAAAAAAATACAAATTTACGAGTCATGTGTAGGATCATCCACCCCTTTAGCCGGGGTATGCTCTAATCCAATTGAGCTAACATGACAATGAGTCATAACTCAAATTTTTCCTATCGTTGGTATTGGGATGGAGCGACATTTGTAGTTCAACTTGCGTTGTACTACAAATAAGACTATTTGTAAATAAGACTAATTTTGTAATCCCGCACAAGAATTAAATTTTCCTCTCGTAAATTTGTGACATAATGGGAATAAAGATGAACGAATTTGGACAAAAATATGACATTTTCCTTTGAAAAAAAAAGGTGAATACTGAAGATACTTTTCATGCTTAATTAATTAAACACCAAGATACTGATTCGCACCGAAATGACAGCGGTTGGCAGTTTTATTGTCATTACATTTTCTACTGTTTCTCTATCACTACAATGCATAGAATCTTTTTGAACCGCCCGTAGCGAAGTTTGTTTAACCATTCTGAATCGATCAGCAAAGTTAAGCAACGTCCGCCGCGGTCATGAGTTGGATGGGTGACCGCTGGTGACATTACTACTGAGCGCTTCCGTGCTTCGGAGGGCACGTTAAGCCGTCGGTCCCGGTTGTTGTCTTAGGATGGCAGTCGTTACAGCATGGTGGTAGGGCACTTTGCGAATGCCCGCCTGGCTAGCTACCACCCTCAAGTTGAAAATCTGTCGCCAAGCACCTAACGGTGTGTTCCGGCAGTTGTCCTTGATAGCCAGTAATTCTAGGTTAGCCTGAACAACATCTCCGACCACATCATCACTTACCATCAGGTGAAATAGTGGTCAAAGGCTAACCTATCAAGCATCATAAAAAAAATAAAAAAAAAACGTTTGAAATACTTCCGTAAGTCGCGCGTCTTCTCGAGGTCCATCTCAATTCTTTCACGCTATTGTATACTTTGTAGTGACATAGATATAGTCGATAATAGTTTGACGGTAAAACTGCCAGCCACTGTCACTTCGGTGGGAATCGACACTAAGGCCCTATCTGCTCTGCTCGTCTATGAGTCTATGATGAGGACATAGCGTGTTGTGACCTATTAACATTGCTAAGGTTACTTTTCAACCATCGGATAGTTAATAAATGTATACACAACCAATATTAAGAAAACTTTATGTTGGAAAGAAACGTTAAATTGTTTTAAATATATTCGGTTCACATTTTTTCATCTGATGATTGAAAAACTAGGCCTCGGGTGCACGATCTCTCTGGTTTACGTCAATTGAATTATTCCGCTGGAATATGGTTGAGTTTTGATTGTTTTTCATAGGTAATACGATAACCATATCGACAATCGAAATTTGGTGCAGTACAGACTTATGGTTCAGTTTTTTACAGAGAAAGAATGGTATAATAGAACTAAAACTAAAGATTATGAATTGCCATCAATGAACAAAAATGAACTAAGTATATAAAAATCTTCATCTATATATATACGAAAATTTGAGATTATATTAAAAAGGAAATCATATTTTAAATTATCCTTAGAAATGATTTGTTAATAATTGGTTGTGTTAGTGATTTCAATGACGAATGACAAAAACATGCTTTTTGGTTTATGTAATATGAAATTAAAACAATAGAATTAGAAAGAGAATATAGTATAACTAATTTTATATTTTAATTAGAAAATTTGAGGGATGCCTATTACGGATAAATTATAAATTATCATTGTACTGCATTAGTTCCTGAGATGTGCAGATGAATGGAAAATGTATAATTCGCCACCTAAGGTATAAAAACCATCATGATTGTCCATGTTTGACAAAGCTGTGCGTAAAAAAAGGTGAATTCACATTGACGCAGAGACGAATCGCATAGAAACGTAAAAAAAAGCGCTGCCACACGAATGTCATCGCTAGAGAATAACATTGGCGAATACAAGTATAATGTATGCAGTTATCTATCGTTGAAGCTTTGACTCTGCGACAGTGGGAATTAAAATATGACGAATTGGTTACATACTCATCCCTACTAAAACTTTAAATTTATTTATTTTAAATTTACACTGCCATTTTACAGTTTTACACAAATTGGACAATGTATGTAAATTGAGTATGTAATTGTAATTATATTTATATTCAATAAAATAATCATAGGGTACATACATAAAAGTATTGGTCGATGATAATGGTTGTAATAATTATGTCATATCGAAATATAATCTCTCACTCGTTAGCTTTAAGGCATTATGTGTGCATGTGATAAATGACACGAAATCAATACATATGAGTAAATGAACAAATTAATAACTGAATGATAAAAATGACAGTTAACATGCAGCGCGTTTCAAGCTTTAAGCGATGGATAGGCTAAATCGATGACTGTGAAACGCAAAGATAGTGTTTTGTTTAATAAATGTGTTCCGGGTAGTATAACCGGAACTTACTCGAACATACTGTTACAGGCCCTTAGTATTATCTCGGCGGGATTAAGCTAGGAGTATGTATAGAAAATTGGTTCGTCCTTGAGGCCTTGACTGAATATGTGAGTTGTGCGCATGCGTGGAATCACTCACTTTAATAGTTCTCATTTTATGGTAATTGAATTAGTATCTATCTAGTATTATAGTACCTACTCGTAAATATATTAGACGTAACTTGTGCCCGTATACAGATAGATGCAGGTTTTGTGCTGTAAAAGATAAGATGAAATGAAATGCATTAAGTTCGCATTGTCTTGTGCGTAAATATTTTTGTTTATTTATGTAGATATTTTTCAATTTTGACTGCAACCGTACCTAACATTAGTATTATAATAGATTTTTTTTTCATGAATTTACTGTTTAAAATTATATACAAAATAATGAATTTAATTGTGCCAATAGTTGAGCAACTTTTCGTATACAAGATCACGCAAGCCGGCCAAGAGAAACTAGTCAAAAAATAATTAATAGAATAAAATTATGTACCAAATAAGAAACGCACATAACTATTCTAAATTAATAAAAATCCAATGTCAATAGGTTTATCTTTGTAACGCACGAGATTTTAGTCTTAATTTATATTGGATCTGCTTCAGCTACTCGACGATCATGTTAGTTTTCTTACTGTCACGCAAAGCTTTTATTCCAGAAACCGTCCACACGTTGCGAGGTAGCAAGAATGACTGGTTCGCTATGAAACTTGTACCACAGTTTACTTATTAGAATTACCTGAACCTTCAATAGTAGCCTTCAACCCTTGAGCTAAGTGCGCGTTGGACGTACATTCCGAGGGTTTTGTGCCATCAGTCATTCGACTTGCTGCATAAAACACCAAGTTTTTGTTTCGACAACAGACATGTTTCGTGGTAAATAAAAATGCAGGGTACCCGCGCCTGGTTGAGGCATGTCGCCAAACCTTATCGACGACAATTATTCGTTTCAATACTGTAGTGGTACACTTACGTAAGGGCAGGTGAAAATACAGAATTTTGAGCATGCCACAGGGGTAACCAAACTTTTCATTATTTAAAAATATTATGAAATAGGTTATATAGCAGCAGTTAGTCTATGAGAAATGTATCTAGCGCTAGTGAAACGTCGTTTTCCACCAGTCCAAGAGCTCTCAGTGGTAGCACTCTATGGCTCGTATTAAAAAATGGAATGAAAAATGTCAAAGCTGTATCTAAAGACCTACCTCAACTTTGAGATATATTTATAATACGAGCTTAGGGCTACGTTTCATCAAATACTAACGGCGTGCGTAATATTTTTTTATTGAATATGAACCAACTTGCTCACTCAACATATTTACAAGGTTAAAAAGACTCGCGATTCCATATACTTAGGATTTGGTTCACTTCTAATTTAAGATGTAGGTAATACAATTAATTAGATTATATCACAATTTTTACTGCCTTCATAAAACAATAGGAATCAAAATGTAGATAATATGTAATGTTAACAAATTATGGATAATTTTCATGGTACATTGTATATGTATGAATTATTTGTGAGTTGAATAGAAAATGTTTTGCGTTACATAGTCATTTAGTAATACTATTAAAGTTAATTATGCCGCCCAATGTCTTGTGCACCTTATGTTTGTCAATTGTTTGGACATATCTGACGTACGTTCCACGATTGTTGATGTATCTATATATGATTGTAGATCTAGTTGGAATTACTTGATGCGCTTTGTTGAAGTCATTGATATTTTAACGCAAATTATTCACGGCTTGCACCTTTTAAATATACTAAGTTTTTGTCATTTGTAGTAAGATTTTATTAGGTCGCTACTTTGTTAGTGGACGCCGGGGTAAACCAGAAGTTGATTATATTTATTGTAATTGTACTATTTTGTATGTAAGTATTCTTATACCCAACATGATTTTGAATAATTGAGTATTTCTTTGTACCATTTTTATTATTTTACCGTTAAAGAATGTTACAGTTGCGTTTTGCAGACGGAGTTTAATGTCTTAAAAAAGTTATTTGAATTTTTACCTCAAATGATGTTTCAATTTTGAGGTTATATTGGGTCCTTTTGTTCCTGTTATGAAAATTTATTTCTTCGTATTGTGAAGTGCATAAAAGGTAACATGATAATGAATTGTTCTGTCTCAAATGTTTGTCATCACTTCGCTTCCTCTTAAATAAATGATTATCATACGTACGTATTGTAAATATTTATTGTAAAATTGCAGTTAGATAAATTAGTACGCTTTTTTACACAATTATAATTGTTTTAAGTGATTATGGAGGAATAAATAAATTTTAAATTATTGACTGATATACGCTTGTTTTATTCACCAATTACTATTTTTTATTTTTTTTTTATTTCCTACGTACACATACTTCGTGTTACTATCGTAATGTAGCACGATACTAATATGGCTACATAACCATAATTTTTATTCCACACTAATTTTTGGGGCGATGCCCCGTCATCACTAGAGCTGGAACCAAATCAACTCATCATCATCAGCTGGAAGACGTCCACTGTTGAACAAAGGCCTCCCCCATAAAGCGCCACAAATAACGGCTATTAGCTTCTTGTAACCATTGGTTACCAGCGACTTTTACGATGTCGTCAGTCCACCTAGTGGGGGGTGAGAGTTAATCCAATAGCAAAAATAAATGATATTTGTAATATCGATGAAGCAGTTGATTTACTTACTGAAGAAAGGCTTTAGATGTGACAGCTGTCAAAGTGAATGTTGAAGTTGCAGTTTTCAGTTTCGTTTCTTGATTGGGATTTTAAGTGTGTGTTTGTAGGCTATATATATATATAAATTTATATATATGTGTATATATGACTAAATGATTAAACCAAGCTTCTTCTACAGTGAAGTATTTACTCAGTATACCACAATCGGTCTTCATATATGCTATTAATTTCGGAATGTATAACACGCCATTTGTCATTTTAAGCTCACAAAATACATAGAACTGTCCTGTATCAGCCGGATCGTTTACTGCTGAACACAGCCCCCACACTAGGGGGGGGGGGGGGGTTGCCATTATCCCCACGCTTAGCAGGCGTCTTTGGGACCGCAGTGTGATATCAATTCTTTAGGGCATGTAAATGTCCGAATACATAGTAGTCTGCCGCATTTTAGCGCTGTCGCCACATCGCCCTTCTATAGCGGTGGTACCCTTCAAGACGTACTCTTCCTAAAGCCACCTAGCTACCACATATTTTGTAATTCATCGTTTAGGTAGTTCATTAATTAAAATTGTAATAACAAAAATAATTTTATTACGAAATCCGTTGCACAAAAAATATTAAAATTTATTTTCACTTAAAATCACAACAAAAACACTTACAATCAAACATAGACTAATAAATATCGAACGAAACTTGCAAATTGCCAAACAAGTACAACCGAAACATTCAGAGCTGGATAAATAAATACAATTTTATGAAAAAATCTTTCAAGTAGTTCGATATCTACTAGTCAACATAGTTTTGTTTTTATCATAATTTATAACAATTGTATTTATACAAAAACTTTACTGAACACTGATTTGATATTCAATAACCACCAACAATTTGAAAAGATACTCTAATACAACAGAGGCCGATTTACATAAAGCAGCGGCTTCACATCAGTTGATAAGGTGCACAACAACTTACATTTTTACTAGCATTTGAGTTTAATAGAATTGCGACTAGAGCACAGCGTAGAACTATAACACAAAGCAGTTATAGTTGCATTAAAATGAGCAGATACCTATATAAGTTATGCTAACCATAATTTTAAGATGGTGTTTAACTAACACTTGGGTCTTGTAACCTTATAAAGATTACTATACCGCTGCTCAGTCGAAATTTATTGCATTTTCAACCCAAAACAATCGTCATTGCTTCATCGCAGTCACCGCTAGCGAAATGCTCATCAGGGGCCCAAATCCCACCTCTTAAACTATTAAGTACTACAGGCTCGCTCCGGCTTCGCACAAAAGTTTCAAAAAAGAAACACATATTTCAATCAGGGATAATGTAGGATTCTAATGGTGAAAGAATTTTTCAAATCGGTCAATGATTTTTACGTTTATTGGTTACAAAAATACAAATCTCTCCTCTTTATAATATAGATAGTAGATGTAGACATCCAACGTCATTATTTCAAGCCCATAATATCAATACTGAGATCCGTACCATGGCTCACATGAAGCAATAATATTCATAGCGTTATCTCTTTCGCCCAAACGACGTGATGCAATATATGCAGAGTGCAACCCGCTCTCACATTGAAGTTGTAATGTAAGTTGTCTTTAATGATATTTGGTGGTACTAAATAAAATTTTAAATGTAAGATTAAAATAAGACTGAATTATTAGATGTTAGTTGGCCCCAAGTGCAGAAATGTACAGGTATTACTGTTGCTGAAGCACGGATGCTTGGCTGCGTAAAGTCGCTCAAAATGTGCATTAGGAGCTAGTGGTACTAAAAGTAATTAGCAACTAGATAACTGCTAGCTTTGAACAGGCATGTTACAAGGCGCTAAACAATATATAAACCGGCCGTTTAGGAAACACCTTTTATGCTGATATTACTTGGCATATATGTACACAAATCTGCATTTTTAGACAAAAAAAACTGCATTTTATTGTGGTTACAATGATTATACAATAAAATACAGCTGAATTAATTTTGGCACATAAAATAAATATTGGTACATAAAAGCCAAGTACTATTTGATTTTTACAATAAAATCGGGTCAACAATCAACTACAAAACGTTTATCTATATGAAAGTACAAAATTTCAAGAGCTATTCAATAAGTTAATATTATGCCAACATTTTTTTCTGTATCAGTCTGTTTCACAATGTCTAAATAACTCTCGAATCTCGTATCCAGCGGTAAATATATACAAAACTCGTTTTTAGATGTATCTGCTATATATAGCGTAAACATCGTGCAACAGGCACATACTTTTGTCTTTTTAATTATTCAAGATTATTTAATTGTTTACGCAAACTAGTGTCACTCTAGTACTTATGAAATATTCTGAAAGGACAGTAAGATCTGTGCGCAAAAATATAGATGGCGCTCTTAGACACAGATATTTGGAGACTCGAAAGCTGCTATGTTTTTAATATATACAACGGTTGTTATGTTATAGTAAAACAGTGAAACTAGTTACAAAATATTATATATTGTTATATAGTGTCACAATATTTTACAAGATAATCGATTTATTGCATACATGACAATAATAAAATTCTAGGGAATGCCTTGAATTACAACCAAAGATCCAACAATGAAAATACATAGTACAATGTGACAAGGTATTTCAATTTTGTAACTGCAAACACCAAATTCCCCATAAAGGTCACAACTGCGAAAATAAAATTGTGTGTGGATTATTTTTTGCTATAATTCTTGTTCTAGTTTCACTTAGTTAGACTAGTGAAGCACATTATTCGCCACGATCACAATGAGGTTGTAAATAGTCCGAAGTAGGCGAGCGCTAAAGGCTGCGCGTGCGCTTGTGTCATTGCGGCGCTGGCGGCTGGCACATCTGTTTCTGTTGTTCCAGGAGGCGCTCGAGGGGCGAAGGCCCGGGGCCAGACCATAGGGACTAGAAAAGATAAGTTTTAATCGTTCAAGGTTCAACTAGGTGTAACTTTTGTAAGTCTGAGAAAAAGTTGATTTAATATCGAGATTTCCTGAAAACAGGTGGCGGTCAACCATTAAAATTTTCAATCGAAATATAAAAGCTATTTCTAAGATGGCAAAGATATGGTAGAACGATTAAAATCATGCCCTATTTTATTTCGAGATATATCAAATTCGATTGAGTCTCGAAACCGCAAAATTCGATTTGAATCGACATCTACCCTCTTTTCACTATATCTAGAAATCGAGTTGTCTAGAAGACTAGCCGAATTTTAATAATCATATGTGGCATTTTTTTGTGCAAAGAGGATATTGATAATGATCAGAACTCAAAATTAAGATAATTTTAAGACCGAAATCCGCCAATATTTTTGTGTTTGTGAGGCAACAAGCACTAATCCCATCAGTGTCTGAGTCTTACTTGAGATGCGCCGTGAGCGAGTGAATGCGATTTAGTATGGGCAAAAACACGCGATGTGTTTTTGCTTTTTTATTTATAGCTGATAGGTTAGCCTTTGACTACTATCTCACCTGATGTTAAGTGATCATGTGGTCGAAGATGTTATTCAGGCTAACCTAGAAATACTGGTTCTCAAGAACAGCTGCCGGAGCACACCGTTAGAGACTTGGCGACAGATTTTCTACTTGAGGGTGGTAGCTAACCAAGCGGCCATTCACAAAATACCCTAAACCATGGAAATTGCCCCTGTCGGCGCGTTAGTGGCTCGAGCATTTCTTTATACAAAATTGACATCATACTGGTGTTGCCGGTTCAAATGACTCCACCCACCATATTGAAAATGATATTTACCTGCGGCGGATGACTTTGCGCGGATCCCCACGACGCAGTGTTAGGCGCTCCGCTAAACAAAGAGTATGTGTTGCTCGGCGCTTCTGGTATAATACCTTCACCGACCTGTAAAGTACAATTATACAAAATAAAGTGTATGTTTGAGAACATTTATTATTTTAATATGTTCTTAAGGCTTTCATGTTGTTAGAGAAACTTATTACACAGGCCCCAACAATTTAAGACAAGGTAAGGAAGTCAATGACATCTTTCAGTTTAAAAATGCACGCCCCTCCACTAAACATGTGTGCGTGCAGTTATTTTATTGTGAACACGAACTTCCGTGTGTTCCGCACACACACACACACACACCCACACACACACACACCCACACACACACAGACACCCTCACACACATAGGGATCACTGCAGAACCAATGGTATTGACGAGATTGCGTGTATTGCGTCTACATGCAATTCTGCATGTGGGGTAAAGACGTTGAAGGGGGTGCATTTTTAGACTGAATGAGCTTTATGTACGTATTGAAAGTAGAGGTCCGCGCCGCGGTCATGAAAGTCGGGAGCGGCGCGCTGGTAAACGTACCCGGCGCGGCGCGGCGTAGCCGGCGTGTTATTGATTTTTTTACCTATATGGTGGAATAGAAAAAAATAATCTGCTGTATATGTACTAAAAGGGTAAATGTTTATTTTCTTGCATACAAGTAAGTTCCTACTCAAATTAATTAGTCAAAATATTGAAGAAACAGGATCTTGCCACCAACCGATACACAAACTTCCACAAAAGCCCAAAATCGACTGGCCTAAGTTCATGAAAACCGCATGAGATACCTCAACTTCAAGGCATGTCACAACCCCATCAGAAGTGGACAATCTTGCAGAAGAGATCACTCAATGCACGCAGAAGGCACTTCATACCTCCACAATTAAAGAAAACCCCTAAGGAGAATCGAGATTGCCCATCCTCCCCCGCTGTATAAGAGAGCTCATAAAAGAAAAACGCCTGTTCAGAAATACCTGGCAACATTAATGAAACCCCATCCACAGAACTGGGCCTCACTCCACAAACTCTGCAGGCAACTTAGGAAACACTCAGAACCAATTCGTTGTCTTTTCCACGAAAATTGCAACTTGAGATACAGAGCAGAGGACATGGCAGAAATATTTGCCCAATCCCTTAAGAACTTATTCAAGCCCAATCCCACAGTGAACAGAGAACACTCAGACTCTGTGGAACAGTTCCTCGATGAATACTTCAGTGTCCCATAAAACACAGAAGAAGATATTGGACAGTGATCCGTCACCTGTCCTCTAAACCCACGGCAGCTATCACGCGCCTGTTTAACGGGATCCTGCGCACGGAGCACTTACCCTCTCAATGAAAAATGAGCCACGTGGATATGTTCCCGAAACCCGGCAAAGACGTTTGGAGACCCGAGAATTACAGGCCTATCACTCTACTTACATGCATTTCGAAAGTCTTTGAACGCCTCTTCTTAAGTCGGATAGCCCCTCACACGAAGTCCCGACCGGAGCAGTTCGGATTCCGGTCGGAGCACTCCCCCACACCTCAGCTATCCAGGGTAATGCACCTCACGGCAGAAAACTCTAAATTGATTTTCGACGTCGGCGTGAATTTGTTCATGACCCGGCGGCGGCGGCGGCGCGCCGAGGTAATTGGGCGGCGACACGCCGGCGTGGCGCGGATCTCTATTCGGTGGTAACACGAATTGCTCATTTATCTCTTTCTAACAACAGATATGATGCATAATATTTGAACGTTCTTTCCTTGTCATTACAAACTGCATATACATGGGCGTAGGTATGTATATAGGTAAATTCTAGTAAGCTTTTAGAGCAGTGGTGTTCGGATATAACTAATCTATGTAAGTATTTCAAATCTCTGCCTAACTATACTTACCTTTGCTTTGCTAAAACCTTTGCTTCTTAAAGCTTTGTTTTAGGACACTTGTTTGGGAATGGGGCCCCTTATGATCCTTGTAGTCCCAAACTATACCACGATGTCGTGGCATATTCGACTGGGCTCCTGGAATGTATGAACAGGAAGACACCAGCCGATATATATGCCCTTAGGCACGTGGGAAAAATGGGCGGGAAGGACCTACTTTCAGAGGACCCGCTCGTCGCTCCGTCACAAGAAGCCTATCACTAAACACACCCTACAAATGATTAATTGATCAATTAGCAAATGCTATGGATTTTTTGTAAGGGATACGCTCCTTTGTCCTCGATGTTGTCCGCCCGCCAACAGCTTGCTCATCCTTCCACCAAAAGCAACGCACGGCGTCCAAAATAACGGTCACTCACACAAATAAACCACATGTTTATATTCACTAATATCTATAGCAATCCTTGCTATAGATATTAGGATGTTAGCACATCCGATCGCCGCGACCGGAAACCTGTCTAACTCCGTTTGTTTGGAATAAACGTACGTCCAAGTACGAGAAAACCTTAGAGCGCACTGACTGCCCTTCAAAATCAGAGGTGAACGCAATTATAGACTTTATAAAGTTAAAAAAATCAATTTCTTTATTTTTTTTTTAAATTTTATTTTAAAAAGAAGATCAATTTATTTAACTGTCGGCGTCGGTATCAGAAAGGGCGTCGGCGTTGGTGTCAGTAAAAATATAAGTGTCAGTGTCGGAATAGGCTTCGAACTCGGTGTCAGTGTCGGAAAAGGTGTCGGTATTAAAATTGGTGACAGCATCGGCGTCGGTGTCCGAATAGGTGTCAGTTTCGGCGTCGCATCGGCGTCGGCGTCGGCGTCGGTGTCATTGTTGGAATAGGCGTCGGTGTCGGAAAAGGTGTCAGTTTCGGCGTCGCATCGGCGTCGGCGTCGGCGTCGGTGTCATTGTTGGAATAGGTGTCGGCGTCTGCGTCGGTGTCATTGTTGGAATAGGCGTCGGTGTCGGAATTGGTGTCAGTTTCGGCGTCGCATCGGCGTCGGCGTCGGTGTCATTGTTGGAATAGGCGTCGGTATCGGAATAGGTGTCAGTTTCGGCGTCGCATCGGCGTCGGCGTCGGTGTCATTGTTGGAATAGGCGTCGGTGTCGGAATAGGTGTCAGTTTCGGCGTCGCATCGGTGTCGGCGTCGGCGTCGGTGTCATTGTTGGAATAGGCGTCGGTGTCGGAATAGGTGTCAGTTTCGGCGTCGCATCGGCGTCGGCGTCGGTGTCATTGTTGGAATAGGTGTCTGCGTCGGCGTCGGTGTCATTGTTGGAATAGGTGTCGGCGTCGGCGTCAGTGGCATTGTTGGAATAGGTGTCGGCGTCTGCGTCGGTGTCATTGTTGGAATAGGCGTCGGTGTCGGAATAGGTGTCAGTTTCGGCGTCGCATCGGCGTCGGCGTCGGTGTCATTGTTGGAATAGGCGTCGGTGTCGGAATTGGTGTCAGTTTCGGCGTCGCATCGGCGTCGGCGTCGGTGTCATTGTTGGAATAGGCGTCGGTGTCGGAATAGGTGTCAGTTTCGGCGTCGCATCGGCGTCGGCGTCGGTGTCATTGTTGGAATAGGTGTCTGCGTCGGCGTCGGTGTCATTGTTGGAATAGGCGTCGGTGTCGGAATAGGTGTCAGTTTCGGCGTCGCATCGGTGTCGGCGTCGGCGTCGGTGTCATTGTTGGAATAGGCGTCTGTGTCGGAATAGGTGTCAGTTTCGGCGTCGCATCGGCGTCGGCGTCGGTGTCATTGTTGGAATAGGTGTCTGCGTCGGCGTCGGTGTCATTGTTGGAATAGGTGTCGGCGTCGGCGTCAGTGGCATTGTTGGAATAGGTGTCGGCGTCGGCGTCGGTGTCATTGTTAGAATAGGCGTCGGTGTCGGAATAGGTGTCAGTTTCGGCGTCGCATCGGCGTCGGCGTCGGCGTCGGTGTCATTGTTGGAATAGGTGTCGGCGTCTGCGTCGGTGTCATTGTTAGAATAGGCGTCGGTGTCGGAATAGGTGTCAGTTTCAGCGTAGCATCGGCGTCGGCGTCGGCGTCGGTGTCATTGTTGGAATAGGTGTCGGCGTCTGCGTCGGTGTCATTGTTGGAATAGGCATCGGTGTCGGAATAGGTGTCAGTTTCGGCGTCGCATCGGCGTCGGCGTCGGCGTCATTGTTGGAATAGGCGTCAGTGGTGTCGGAATTGGTGTCAGTTTCGGCGTCGCATCGGCGTCGGCGTCGGTGTCATTGTTGGAATAGGCGTCGGTGTCGGAATAGGTGTCAGTTTCGGCGTCGCATCGACGTCGGCGTCGTTGTCATTGTTGGAATAGGTGTCTGCGTCGGCGTCGGTGTCATTGTTGGAATAGGCGTCGGTGTCGGAATAGGTGTCAGTTTCGGCGTCGCATCGGTGTCGGCGTCGGCGTCGGTGTCATTGTTGGAATAGGCGTCGGTGTCGGAATAGGTGTCAGTTTCGGCGTCGGCGTCGGTGTCATTGTTGGAATAAGTGTCGGCGTCGGCGTCAGTGGCATTGATGGAATAGGTGTCGGCGTCGGCGTCGGTGTCATTGTTGGAATAGGCGTCGGTGTCGGAATAGGTGTCAGTTTCGGCGTCGCATCGGCGTCGGCGTCGGTGTCATTGTTGGAATAGGTGTCGGCGTCTGCGTCGGTGTCATTGTTAGAATAGGCGTCGGTGTCGGAATAGGTGTCAGTTTCGGCGTAACATCGGCATCGGCGTCGGCGTCGGTGTCATTGTTGGAATAGGTGTCGGCGTCGGTGTCATTGTTGGAATAGGCGTCGGTGTCGGAATTGGTGTCAGTTTCGGCGTCGCATCGGCGTCGGCGTCGGTGTCATTGTTGGAATAGGTGACGGCGTCGGCATCGGTGTCATTGTTGGAATAGGCGTCGGTGTCGGAATAGGTGTCAGTTTCGGCGTCGCATCGGCGTCGGCGTCGGTGTCATTGTTGGAATAGGTGTCTGCGTCGGCGTCGGTGTCGTTGTTGGAATAGGCGTCGGTGTCGGAATAGGTGTCAGTTTCGGCGTCGCATCGGCGTCGGCGTCGGTGTCATTGTTGGAATAGGTGTCGGCGTCGGCGTCGGTGTCATTGTTGGAATAGCTGTCGGCGTCGGCGTCGGTGTCATTGTTAGAATAGGCGTCGGTGTCGGAATAGGTGTCAGTTTCGGCGTCGCATCGGCGTCGGCGTCGGTGTCATTGTTGGAATAGGCGTCGGTGTCGGAATAGGTGTCAGTTTCGGCGTCGCCTCGGCGTCGGCGTCGGCGTCGGTGTCATTGTTGGAATAGGCTTCGGTGTCGGAATAGGTGTCAGTTTCGACGTCGCATCGGCGTCGGCGTCGGTGTCATTGTTGGAATAGGCGTCGGTGTCGGAATTGGTGTCAGTTTCGGCGTCGCATCGGTGTCGGCGTCTGCGTCGGTGTCATTGTTGGAATAGGCGTCGGTGTCGGAATAGGTGTCAGTTTCGGCGTCGCATCGGCGTCGGCGTCGGTGTCATTGTTGGAATAGGTGTCTGCGTCGGCGTCGGTGTCATTGTTGGAATAGGTGTCGGCGTCGGCATCAGTGGCATTGTTGGAATAGGTGTCGGCGTCGGCGTCGGTGTCATTGTTAGAATAGGCGTCGGTGTCGGAATAGGTGTCAGTTTCGGCGTCGCATCGGCGTCGGCGTCGGCGTCGGTGTCATTGTTAGAATAGGCGTCGGTGTCGGAATAGGTGTCAGTTTCGGCGTCGCCTCGGCGTCGGCGTCGGCGTCGGTGTCATTGTTGGAATAGGCTTCGGTGTCGGAATAGGGGTCAGTTTCGACGTCGCATCGGCGTCGGCGTCGGTGTCATTGTTGGAATAGGCGTCGGTGTCGGAATTGGTGTCAGTTTCGGCGTCGCATCGGTGTCGGCGTCTGCGTCGGTGTCATTGTTGGAATAGGCGTCGGTGTCGGAATAGGTGTCAGTTTCGGCGTCGCATCGGCGTCGGCGTCGGTGTCATTGTTGGAATAGGTGTCTGCGTCGGTGTCGGTGTCATTGTTGGAATAGGTGTCGGCGTCGGCATCAGTGGCATTGTTGGAATAGGTGTCGGCGTCGGCGTCGGTGTCATTGTTAGAATAGGCGTCGGTGTCGGAATAGGTGTCAGTTTCGGCGTCGCATCGGCGTCGGCGTCGGCGTCGGTGTCATTGTTGGAATAGGTGTCGGCGTCTGCGTCGGTGTCATTGTTAGAATAGGCGTCGGTGTCGGAATAGGTGTCAGTTTCGGCGTCGCATCGGCGTCGGCGTCGGCGTCGGTGTCATTGTTGGAATAGGTGTTGGCGTCGCCGTCGGTGTCATTGTTGGAATAGGCGTCGGTGTCGGAATTGGTGTCAGTTTCGGCGTCGCATCGGCGTCGGCGTCGGTGTCATTGTTGGAATAGGCGTCGGTGTCGGAATAGGTGTCAGTTTCGGCGTCGCATCGGCGTCGGCGTCGGCGTCGGTGTCATTGTTGGAATAGGCGTCGGTGTCGGAATAGGTGTCAGTTTCGGCGTCGCATCGGCGTCGGCGTCGGCGTCGGTGTCATTGTTGGAATAGGTGTCTGCGTCGGCGTCGGTGTCATTGTTGGAATAGGTGTCGGCGTCGGCGTCAGTGGCATTGTTGGAATAGGTGTCGGCGTCGGCGTCGGTGTCATTGTTAGAATAGGCGTCGGTGTCGGCGTCAGTGGCATTGTTGGAATAGGTGTCGGCGTCGGCGTCGGTGTCATTGTTAGAATAGGCGTCGGTGTCGGAATAGGTGTCAGTTTCGGCGTCGCATCGGCGTCGGCGTCGGCGTCGGTGTCATTGTTGGAATAGGTGTCGGCGTCTGCGTCGGTGTCATTGTTGGAATAGGCGTCGGTGTCGGAATAGGTGTCAGTTTCGGCGTAGCATCGGCGTCGGCGTCGGTGTCATTGTTGGAATAGGTGTTGGCGTCGCCGTCGGTGTCATTGTTGGAATAGGCGTCGGTGTCGGAATTGGTGTCAGTTTCGGCGTCGCATCGGCGTCGGCGTCGGTGTCATTGTTGGAATAGGCGTCGGTGTCGGAATAGGTGTCAGTTTCGGCGTCGCATCGGCGTCGGCGTCGGCGTCGGTGTCATTGTTGGAATAGGCGTCGGTGTCGGAATTGGTGTCAGTTTCGGCGTCGCATCGGTGTCGGCGTCGGCGTCGGTGTCATTGTTGGAATAGGCGTCGGTGTCGGAATAGGTGTCAGTTTCGGCGTCGCATCGGCGTCGGCGTCGGTGTCATTGTTGGAATAGGTGTCTGCGTCGGCGTCGGTGTCATTGTTGGAATAGGTGTCGGCGTCGGCGTCAGTGGCATTGTTGGAATAGGTGTCGGCGTCGGCGTCGGTGTCATTGTTAGAATAGGCGTCGGTGTCGGAATAGGTGTCAGTTTCGGCGTCGCATCGGCGTCGGTGTCATTGTTGGAATAGGTGTCGGCGTCTGCGTCGGTGTCATTGTTGGAATAGGCGTCGGTGTCGGAATAGGTGTCAGTTTCGGCGTGGCGTCGGCGTCGGCGTCGGTGTCATTGTTGGAATAGGTGTCGGCGTTGGAATTGGTGTCAGTTTCGGCGTCGCATCGGCGTCGGCGTCGGTGTCATTGTTGGAATAGGTGACGGCGTTGGCATCGGTGTCATTGTTGGAATAGGCGTCGGTGTCGGAATAGGTGTCAGTTTCGGCGTCGCATCGGCGTCGGCGTCGGCGTCGGTGTCATTGTTGGAATAGGTGTCTGCGTCGGCGTCGGTGTCGTTGTTGGAATAGGCGTCGGTGTCGGAATAGGTGTCAGTTTCGGCGTCGCATCGGCGTCGGCGTCGGTGTCACTGTTGGAATAGGTGTCGGCGTCTGCGTCGGTGTCATTGTTGGAATAGGCGTCGGTGTCGGAATAGGTGTCAGTTTCGGCGTCGCATCGGCGTCGGCGTCGGTGTCATTGTTGGAATAGGTGACGGCGTCGGCATCGGTGTCATTGTTGGAATAGGCGTCGGTGTCAGTTTCGGCGTCGCATCGGCGTCGGCGTCGCATCGGCGTCGGCGTCGGTGTCATTGTTGGAATAGGTGTCTGCGTCGGCGTCGGTGTCGTTGTTGGAATAGGTGTCAGTTTCGGCGTCGCATCGGCGTCACGTCGGCGTCGGTGTCATTGTTGGAATAGGTGTCGGCGTCTGCGTCGGTGTCATTGTTGGAATAGGTGTCTGCGTCGGCGTCAGTGTCATTGTTGGAATAGGTGTCGGCGTCGGCGTCGGTGTCGTTGTTGGAATAGGCGTCGGTGTCGGAATAGGTGTCAGTTTCGGCGTCGCATCGGCGTCGGCGTCGGTGTCATTGTTGGAATAGGTGTCGGCGTCGGCGTCGGTGTCATTGTTGGAATAGGTGTCGGCGTCGGCGTCGGTGTCATTGTTAGAATAGGCGTCGGTGTCGGAATAGGTGTCAGTTTCGGCGTCGCATCGGGGTCGGCGTCGGCGTCGGTGTCATTGTTGGAATAGGTGTCGACGTCTGCGTCGGTGTCATTGTCGGAATAGGCGTCGGTGTCGGAAAAGGTGTCAGTTTCGGCGTCGCATCGGCATCGGTGTCATTGTTGGAATAGGTGTTGGCGTCGGCGTCGGTGTCATTGTTGGAATAGGCGTCGGTGTCGGAATAGGTGTCAGTTTCGGCGTCGCATCGGCGTCGGCGTCGGCGTCGGTGTCATTGTTGGAATAGGCGTCGGTGTCGGAATTGGTGTCAGTTTCGGCGTCGCATCGGTGTCGGCGTCGGCGTCGGTGTCATTGTTGGAATAGGCGTCGGTGTCGGAATAGGTGTCAGTTTCGGCGTCGCATCGGCGTCGGCGTCGGTGTCATTGTTGGAATAGGTGTCTGCGTCGGCGTCGGTGTCATTGTTGGAATAGGTGTCGGCGTCGGCGTCAGTGGCATTGTTGGAATAGGTGTCGGCGTCGGCGTCGGTGTCATTGTTAGAATAGGCGTCGGTGTCGGAATAGGTGTCAGTTTCGGCGTCGCATCGGCGTCGGTGTCATTGTTGGAATAGGTGTCGGCGTCTGCGTCGGTGTCATTGTTGGAATAGGCGTCGGTGTCGGAATAGGTGTCAGTTTCGGCGTGGCGTCGGCGTCGGCGTCGGTGTCATTGTTGGAATAGGTGTCGGCGTTGGAATTGGTGTCAGTTTCGGCGTCGCATCGGCGTCGGCGTCGGTGTCATTGTTGGAATAGGTGACGGCGTTGGCATCGGTGTCATTGTTGGAATAGGCGTCGGTGTCGGAATAGGTGTCAGTTTCGGCGTCGCATCGGCGTCGGCGTCGGCGTCGGTGTCATTGTTGGAATAGGTGTCTGCGTCGGCGTCGGTGTCGTTGTTGGAATAGGCGTCGGTGTCGGAATAGGTGTCAGTTTCGGCGTCGCATCGGCGTCGGCGTCGGTGTCACTGTTGGAATAGGTGTCGGCGTCTGCGTCGGTGTCATTGTTGGAATAGGCGTCGGTGTCGGAATAGGTGTCAGTTTCGGCGTCGCATCGGCGTCGGCGTCGGTGTCATTGTTGGAATAGGTGACGGCGTCGGCATCGGTGTCATTGTTGGAATAGGCGTCGGTGTCAGTTTCGGCGTCGCATCGGCGTCGGCGTCGCATCGGCGTCGGCGTCGGTGTCATTGTTGGAATAGGTGTCTGCGTCGGCGTCGGTGTCGTTGTTGGAATAGGTGTCAGTTTCGGCGTCGCATCGGCGTCACGTCGGCGTCGGTGTCATTGTTGGAATAGGTGTCGGCGTCTGCGTCGGTGTCATTGTTGGAATAGGTGTCTGCGTCGGCGTCAGTGTCATTGTTGGAATAGGTGTCGGCGTCGGCGTCGGTGTCGTTGTTGGAATAGGCGTCGGTGTCGGAATAGGTGTCAGTTTCGGCGTCGCATCGGCGTCGGCGTCGGTGTCATTGTTGGAATAGGTGTCGGCGTCGGCGTCGGTGTCATTGTTGGAATAGGTGTCGGCGTCGGCGTCGGTGTCATTGTTAGAATAGGCGTCGGTGTCGGAATAGGTGTCAGTTTCGGCGTCGCATCGGGGTCGGCGTCGGCGTCGGTGTCATTGTTGGAATAGGTGTCGACGTCTGCGTCGGTGTCATTGTCGGAATAGGCGTCGGTGTCGGAAAAGGTGTCAGTTTCGGCGTCGCATCGGCATCGGTGTCATTGTTGGAATAGGTGTTGGCGTCGGCGTCGGTGTCATTGTTGGAATAGGCGTCGGTGTCGGAATTGGTGTCAGTTTCGACGTCGCATCGGCGTCGGTGTCATTGTTGGAATAGGCGTCGGTGTCGGAATAGGTGTCAGTTTCGGCGTCGCATCGGCGTCGGCGTCGGTGTCATTGTTGGAACAGGTGTCGGCGTCTGCGTCGTTGTCATTGTTGGAATAGGCGTCGGTGTCGGAACAGGTGTCAGTTTCGGCGTCGCATCGGCGTCGGCGGCGGCGTCGGTGTCATTGTTGGAATAGGTGTCTGCGTCGGTGTCATTGTTGGAATAGGCGTCGGTGTCGGAATAGGTGTCAGTTTCGGCGTCGCATAGGCGTCGTCGGCGCGTTAAGCGGCAGGGGGCGCCCCTTTTTGATACAATTAATATTAATGTTGTCTTAGGTTTTCGCGATTGTTGCACATAGTAATTAAACAACTTTAAACGGTTTAAATCGCGTATATTTTTCATTATTTTATCCCGACGTTTCAAACACTTTGCAGTGATCGTGGTCACGGGGTGACAGTCACCCCGTGACCACGATCACTGCAAAGTGTTTGAAACGGCGGGATAAAATAATGAAAAATATACGCGATTTAAACCGTTTAAAGTTGTTTAATTACAATTAATATTATTCAAATTATAACTAACGAACAATCGTCGCTCGTGGCGCGTCTCATCGTACTCCCGCTGCGGATTGGGATAAAAACAAAACACACTTTTTGTGTTCTTTTACAATAATGTAAATGTTTTAACTTTTTACTACATGTTAAAGTCAGGTGTTCGTAAGTAGGTAAGTACGTACGTAATGTGTGTTAGTGTATTTTCCAGAGTACCTATCTAGGTACAGTTTTCTCTCGGATTCGGAAGCTTTTCGAATGGTATTGTACCTTGTACTTGTATGAACGTTATTTAGAATACGAATGAAAACGTTTCCTTGCAAATATGAATTAAGTACCTACTAGGTATGCTGATCATCACATTATGTGCACCTTCAAAGGTCGACACCCTTTGTTTACCGACCTCCAAAAGAGGTGGTAGTTTTCTATAGAACCCGTACCTAAC
The DNA here is from genome assembly GCA_963854805.1 of Plagodis dolabraria. Taxonomy (NCBI): domain Eukaryota; kingdom Metazoa; phylum Arthropoda; class Insecta; order Lepidoptera; family Geometridae; genus Plagodis; species Plagodis dolabraria. The sequence goes on along the minus strand of OY978441.1, from coordinate 36,567,559 downwards.
TATCTAAGATTTTTTTACCTGTAGATGATTTGTATGCCTTCCATATTTACTAGACGAATTCAGGGTAATTACCTGAGTACCAGTAGTACTACCAGTCTTGCACTTCCGAGCATCCGGTGAATACCTACATCGCCGCTAATCGTGTTTTTTAGGAATAATCTGTGGACAATATGCCTTCCTTGTGTCTCAGACTCGGCACCAATTATACAGGCACTGTGAGAGATAAGAAAACTGTTTAATTTCACGCGTAATTATAGCTTTTATTGTTAAAACAGAAAATATCGTCATTTTGTTTTATCTTAGAACGAATCTCAATGAAATGGATGAGCGAGATATGTATATCGTTTGGTGTGAGAGAGTGAAAGAGATCGCAGCATCAGTACGTCTTGAACACTACTATTGAATACACGTATCAGTCTTTGTCATCTAAACCAGTGATTCTCAAACTTTTTGTAAAATGAAGTGCTCCTCGTGTGGCAATGATTTTAATGATGGAGTTCAGTGTGGTGCTTGTCGGAGACACATGGACTTCGGCTGCGCTCAAATAACGGAGGTTTCGTGGAGAAAACTTGGCCCAACTAAGCGTGCCGCCTGGAAGTGTGCCCTCTGCAGGTCATCATCACCGGCCCTTTCCACGGAACTGTCATCGGTTACTATTGTCAGTTCTGACCCTGTGACGCTTGAGACTGTACTTAAGGAAATTCAGGACATAAAATCTCAGCTGTCTGGTCTGCCAGCCCTTATAGTGGACGTTCGCGCAATTAAAGATGAAATCTGTGATCTTAAAGCAGCGAATGAGTTTAATAATAGCAACATTATGGAACTCTCGGGGAGGACAACTGTCCTGGAGACTAGGATCTCAAATGTTGAACATATAGGTGAAAAATTAGACTCCTTACAAAGCCAACTGGAAGTATGCAAGTCAGAGATATCAGCGACTGAACAAAGATCTCGGCTCAATAATGTCGAAATAAAGGGAGTGCCGACAAAAAATGGTGAAAACTTATTTGATATAGTCGAGGCCCTAAGCAAAAAGGTGAATTGTCTCTTTCCCAAAGCTCAAATTAATTATTTATATAGAGTTCCACAACATAACTCTAAAGAAAAATCAATTATTGTGAGCTTCTTGAACAGATATTTGAAAGAAGAATATGTTGCCGCAGCGCGAGCGTGCAAGACCTTGACTGCAGCCGATATTGGCTTTAAAGATTCGCACCAACGTGTCTTTGTGAACGATCACCTGTCTGGGGAATCGAAGATCTTGCTAACGAAAGCTAAAACTAGAGCAAAGGATAAAAATTGTAGCTATGTGTGGGTTAAGTATGCCAAAATCCATATACGGAAAAATGATACATCACATATTATCGTTATTTCCAAAGAGTGTGATTTAAACAAAATAGTGTAAAATGTGTCCAAATTAAGTTTATATTCAAATATTTGTTTGTTATTCATTATAAAATAATTTTAAAAATGCTTCAACATTATTATCACATAGTGTCGCTTGATCTACTTGAAATATTAATAGTTTTACCACCACACAATAATGTTACATTCTCTGTCTTGGCCGCTGCCCGGCCGATGCGCTTTTGTTTTGAACAGGTTACCGTCTTTTGTCTTGCCTATGACTTACATGTTGCTCATAGTCAAAGTTGCTCTATCTCGCTCGCACTCGTAGATTATGCCAACAAGTACTATCGCTGTCGAGTATCTCCGCTTTTGATTTGCCTATTCTTGGTGCAATTTGGTTTGTATTGTGGAACTTCTAATGTATTTGAATTATTTATTTGCTTTATATATAGTTCGGGCATATCATTTAAGTTAACTTATATTAACATCATTTTCATAGTGCTGCACTATACTCAATACTCCGTTTATCGGTACGTCAACTTTCCAAAACTAAATTTATCTTATACTGATATTATTGTGGTTCTATTACATAACATCGACAATGGATAATACGGGTATGGGTTTATTGAATATCTATTATCAAAATACTCGTGGACTGCGCACGAAAACAATAGCGTTTTATAGAAATCTCTGCCTCAGTTCGTATGACGTAATTATTCTGACGGAAACATGGTTAGTGTCCAGTATTTGTAACTCGGAACTGTTCGATGATCGGTATATCGTTTGGAGACGTGACAGAACCTATGAAATGAACCAAGAAACGAGAGGAGGTGGCGTGGTCATAGGAATTCGCAAGGATATAGCCTGCAAGATACAGCCGCAATACCAATCTACAGCTGAAGATTTGTGGGTCACTATAACACTAAAACAACGTCACTCTAATCAGTGTCTTAAAGTTCACCTCTGTGCTATATATTTATGTAAACAAAACCTTGGCTTATCGTTTTCTGAACAATTACACAATTTTTTAGAAAAACTTAATGAAATAATTTTGATTAATCCGCACGATAAGTATTTAATAATTGGTGATTTTAATTCTAGTTCTATATTATGGACGCGAAGTAGTGACTCACAAATTATGCTTCCTTCCAATGTATGTACCGAAGACCATAGGGACCTTATCAATGACCTTCTTTTACTAGATTTATGCCAATATAACTGGGTTGTTAACCACCAAGGGAGGATTCTAGACCTTGTTTTATGTAACGACCATGTGTTTGTCGCTGAATGTGATGACGCATTATCTAAAATTGACCCCTACCACAAGCCGCTTTTGATAACCGTGCGGTTTGTTGATCTACCGTTATTGAAGCCGCTGTCCCGCGTCAAGTTTCAATTCCATAAGGGCAATTATGATGCAATAAACTGTGAAATACTGGAAATTGACTGGGCTAGTGAGTTCTCTTTACTAAATATGGAAGAAGCCGTAACATTATTTTATTCACAACTTGATAAACTCATAATAAAATACATACCGAAAAAAACTGTCAGAGAAGATGTCTATCCTAAGTGGTACTCACCTGCATTAATTAAATTGCTTAAAGAGAAATTTAAATACCTAAAAAAATATAAAATCTATAATAATTATTCCGATCAGTTAAGTTACTTTTTATTGCGCGATAGAAGTAAATTATTAGAAAAACAATGTTATGAGACGTATATTATTAGTATAGAAAATGCTATCGAGCAAAATCCAAAAACGTTTTGGTCATATGTCAATTCTAGGACGAAATCTAATAGCATTCCCGGTTCAGTACACTATCTAGAACAAGTAGCTTCTACAGGTGAAGATATTTGTAATGCGTTTGGATCCTATTTTAAATCAACATTTCTTACCCGAGACAGTATAAACTCAACATCTGACGATATTGATTTGCCAACCATGACATCTCCCTTAGCTAGCATATCCCAAATTTTTATAGATATTGGTGTTGTGACTAAATTAATATTGAAACTTGACCCTGCTAAGTCAGCTGGACCTGATCGTATTGGGCCCTTATTTTTAATTAACTGTGCAAAAACCATTGCATTACCTATAGCACTTCTTTTTCGAAAATCTCTTTCACAGTGTATATTTCCAAAGATATGGAAGTCAGCTTATATTACACCAGTGCACAAGAAAGGATCTAAAAGTGATGTAGTAAATTATAGACCTATTTCTAAGTTGTGCATTATTGCGAAAGTATTTGAAAAGGTCATCTATGGTCAAGTGTATGGTGCGATTAAGAGTTCATTTCACCCCTCTCAACACGGATTCCTCAGAGGGCGCTCCACTGTCTCAAATCTAATCCTGCTGAATGAATATCTTACTGATGCTATGAATAGTGGTAAGCAGGTAGATGTAGTATATACTGACTATAGCAAAGCTTTTGATCGCATCGACCACAAAATACTTTTATCGAAACTTCAGCTTATTGGCATTTCTGGTGATCTATATCGGTGGTTCTCGTCTTACATTGACCGAAGGACTCAAGCTGTAGTGGTCAAAAACTATATTTCTAGCTGGGTGACCGTTCCCAGTGGAGTTCCTCAAGGATCACTAATGGGCCCGTTATTATTCACGATTTTTATCAATGATATTTCCACTTGCATTTTTAATTCTCGTTTGCTGTGTTTTGCTGACGATATGAAGATATTTAAATCTATAGAATCTTTTAATGATGTCGAGAGCCTTCAAGCTGACTTGATTCGTCTTGACAATTATTGTTTAGTGAATAAGCTTGATCTCAATCCCTTAAAATGCTCAGTTGTTACCTTTACGCGTAAACTTAACTCAATATCCTCTATTTACAAATTAAAAAACCATGAATTATCTAAGGATACCGTCATGCGCGATCTTGGCGTTATTCATGACTCCAAACTGTTGTTTGATGAGCATACAGAACATATAGTTGCAAAGGCATCTAAAGCGTTAGGATTTGTCTTGCGTTCCTGTGCTTCATTTAATAAAATAAAAACTTTTAAAATACTATACTGTACTTTTGTACGCAGTACAATTGAATATGCTTCTCAAGTATGGAATCCACGATATAATATCTACGTCACACGAATTGAGAAAATCCAGACTAAATTTATGAGATATTTATGTTTTCGTTTAAAACTTCCATACAGTTCTGATGACTATCTTACTCTTTGCAAAAAAAATCATTTGCTTCCTCTCTCAAAAAGAAGAGAGATAGCAGATGTTACTTTTCTATTAAAAATTACTTCTAACCTAATAGATTGTCCCGAGCTACTAAGGCCTAGTTTCACCATACTCTGTTATTTATTTGACGCCTTGTTAATCCTTTTAACGGACTGTTAACTGAACCGAGTGTCCCACCAACTGTTAATGGATGATTAATTCAGTTAACTTCATAGAACGTAGACTGATTTAACAGCTCTGTTAATTTTAAAGACCCATTAGCTAATGCCTGATTTAGCGTAAACAAACATGGTATGGTGAAATTAGGCCTAAGTATGGTAAAACTAAATACGCCTTCTGAAATAGCGTTGCGTTTCAATCCTCTTGTACATGTTCCTCTAGCTAAATCTAACTACAGGCAAAATTCTTACCTGTTACGTGTGGGCAGAAATTTCAATGAGATAGACAAGAGAGTTGGCCTAGACTTATTTTGTACAAGCATTGCATCGGCTAGGCGGTTGTTGAGCGGAGAGTTTTTCGACTAACTGTTTGAATTTAATTATAAGCATAATGTTTAGACTAAGTTGTATCCTAGTGTTCATTATTTGAATGTCATTTATAAGATAGCTATCCGTGAGGACCTATAATTGGTTATCTGTTGCTATTAGTTATATGTAAGATATTTGTTATACTGTTGGTCTTCCTAAGAAATAAATAAATAAATAAATAAATAAATAAATAATCGGAACGTCTCGTGGCGGTTCGGTGGTAGAGGTCCGCGCCGCGGTCATGAAAGTCGGCAGCGGCGCGCTGGTAAACGTACCCGGCGCGGCGCGGCGTAGCCGGCGTGTTATTGATTTTTTTACCTATATGGTGGAATAGAAAAATTAAATCTGCTGTATATGTACTAAAAGGGTAAATGTTTATTTTCTTGCATACAAGTAAGTTCCTACTCAAATTAATTAGTCAAAATATTGAAGAAACAGGATCTTGCCACCAACCGATACACAAACTTCCACAAAAGCCCAAAATCGACTGGCCTAAGTTTATGAAAACCGCATGAGATACCTCAACTTCAAGGCATGTCACAACCCCATCAGAAGTGGACAATCTTGCAGAAGAGATCACTCAATGCACGCAGAAGGCACTTCATACCTCCACAATTAAAGAAAACCCCTAAGGAGAATCGAGATTGCCCATCCTCCCCCGCTGTATAAGAGAGCTCATAAAAGAAAAACGCCTGCTCAGAAAAACCTGGCAACATTAATGAGACCCCATCCACAGAACTGGGCCTCACTCCACAAACTCTGCAGGCAACTTAGGAAACACTCAGAACCAATTCGTTGTCTTTTCCACGAAAATTGCAACTTGAGATACAGAGCAGAGGACATGGCAGAAATATTTGCCCAATCCCTTGAGAACTTATTCAAGCCCAATCCCACAGTGAACAGAGAATACTCAGACTCTGTGGAACAGTTCCTCGATGAATACTTCAGTGTCCTATAAAACACAGAAGAAGATATTGGACAGTGATCCGTCACCTGTCCTCTAAAACCACGGCAGCTATCACGCGCCTGTTTAACGGGATCCTGCGCACGGAGCACTTACCCTCTCAATGAAAAATGAGCCACGTGGATATGTTCCCAAAACCCGGCAAAGACGTTTGGAGACCCGAGAATTACAGGCCTATCACTCTACTTACATGCATTTCGAAAGTCTTTGAACGCCTCTTCTTAAGTCGGATAGCCCCTCACATGAAGTCCCGACCGGAGCAGTTCGGATTCCGGTCGGAGCACTCCCCCACACCTCAGCTATCCAGGGTAATTGCACCTCACGGCAGAAAACTCTAAATTGATTTTCGACGTCGGCGCGAATTTGTTCATGACCCGGCGGCGGCGGCGGCGCGCCGAGGTAATTCGGCGGCGACACGCCGGCGTGGCGCGGATCTCTAATTGAAAGCAATAAGTTTGAAAACTCACCTTATTCTGCTCCATTTTATTCCCATCCATATCGCTCTTCGGCTCATTAAAGTTTAAATTCCTCTGTTGCATATCGACCGGATTACTTCCGAAGCCAACGCCCAAATCCATCAGATCCTTCTCCTGGAAATTCGGCGGTTTCTGCACTTGCATCGTTCGGAAACCGATGTTGTTGAACTGCGGGTACATGCCCGCGTCGTATGTCACAGCCGGCGGGTACGAACTGAAGCTGCTCAGTGACGAGCTGAAGTTGGGCGACGTGACGAGACTCTGCAGGGTCTGCATAGGCTGGCCGATCGTCGACGGCAGGTACGGCTGGCTGATATTCTCCACCTTGCTCTGCCCCATGTTGTTTTGCATCTGATTAAAAGACGGCATACTTTGATAGGGGTTCGGCACGTTCGTGTTCATCTGCGCGAAGTAATTCGGCTTTATAGGGTTCATAGGCGCCGAGTAGTTGAAGTTTGGCGTAGGGTTGTCTGGATTCCACCAGGGCGCGGGCTGGCTGTAGTTCTCCGTAGCTTGCGGCTGGTTCATCCAGCTCGTCCGCGGTTGTTGATTGAACGCGTTGTTGTTGTTTGGTGCTGCTTTGAAGCTGTCGTCTCTGAACTTGTTGTCGTTGAACTGGTTCTCCTGTGCCGCTTGCCAGTATCGGTATTGGTTCGCGAACCGCGGCGGGAGATCGTTCAGGAAGTTCTTTTTGTCTCCGGATACTTGATAGTTTTGATGAAACTTGTGGCCGTCTTGGAACAGTTCTTGTCGCGAGTTCTGTTTCTGCAGCGCTGCGGTCCGCACGTCGATCTCTTTCGGGTTGACGACCGGCAGTCGGATGCCTTGGGTGCTGAGTGTGGGCTGGTAGTTGGGGTTGTAGCTGATCCCTGCGGTTTGGATGCCGTAGTTCTTCTGGAAGTTCATTCGAGGTTCGTTGAAGGTCGGCAGCGCTTGTTGCGGCATGTTCGCTGGCCAGCTGGGCGACGGCGGTTGCGGTTGCTGTTGCTCTTGCCTCTTCGGCTGGTACGTCTGCTGAGACTGACTCGATTGACTCTGCTTAGGTTCTTTCTTGTCTTCCTTCTCTTTTTTTGGTTCTGGTTCCGTGTTGACGAGGTGGGGGTAGCCAGATTTGTCTTTGAGCGAGAGGATGCCGCCGGTTTTCCTCCCGAGTGGCAAATTGGCGAGGGATTTGATCGCTTTCGGTTGAATCACTTTCGGTTTTTCTTCCTTTGATTCCGTGCTGTCTTTGGTTGATTCCGGAGTTGGGGGCGGTGTTACGAATTTTACCTTAAATAAAATGGAACAATAATGAAATGTAACAATAAGTAATCCTTATCATCGTTAATATGAACAGGAACTTCGACCGTTGAACTAAGTCTCCCCCAATAGGGGGATTAGCCATATACCCCACGATTGACAGGCGTACATTTGAAACCTTCACTACTCTCAGGTTTCAATAAAACTACTCGCGTCAAATAACAACGTTACAGCTTTGCATAACAAATAACTTTTACCAATGTGCCAAGAGTGCCCTTTATCTATTACGTAGTGAAAGCTGGGTTTTACTATTCTTTTTTTTATTATTGCGGATAGGTAAGCCTTTGACCACAATCTCACCTGATGATGTGGTCGAAGGTGTTAAACAGGTGTTAAATCTAGAATTACTGGCTCTAAGGGACTGCCGGAACACACCGTTAGGTGCTTGGCGACAGATTTTCTACTTGAGGGTGGTCGCTAGCCAGGCGGGCCTTCACAAAATGCCTTTCCACAATGCGGTGAAGTTCAAGCCCGCGGCGGGATTCGAACCATGGACCTACTGCGCGTCAGTCCATAACCAATGCCACTGAGCTATCACTGCTTCAAAATTCTTATTACTTAGGGACGTGAAAAGGAATATTATCACAGGCAAGTTCGACTACTTCCAGATTTATCTGAAGAATGTGGTATGTGTTGATAGCACACAGTGACATATAGTATTATGCAGCAAGTTCTAGTATATGAACAGACATACTTGTTTATTAATTTCCTCCTGTTTCCGCATGATGGCCGCCATCGCGATGTTGACGCGAGGTTTGCGCAGTTCCTTCTTATCTTCGCTTTTGCTTCCCTCTTCGCTGCCGTCATCCTAAATAAAACATTTTCTTATAGTGTGATGTCATAGTGGGATAATGTGCCAAATTGCATCACGCCACCACTCACGTCAACACGATTGGAGTTGTTACTGCACATTAGGGACTCATGCTAAATTGGCCATCTTTTGAAGTAACTTGCCGAGGGTAGTCCTATAGTTTTTTTTTATGAACAGTCAAAGTTCGGCGATATTACTTTTTCAATTGCAAGTCAAGGAAAATATGCTAATTTTAACAAACCTAGCAATCTTTTATGCTTGATTTTTGACTGCAATTCGTTAGTAAGTTTATTAAGGACCACGTTAATGAAAAAAATCACCGTAAAATTGTGTAATTAGTGGTAACAGTACCAACAGATATGGTTAAAGGTATTGATTTTCCGAATTTTTATAAATTTGTCAGTTAAAATTTAAATATCCAATAGGGATTTTTTTTATGTTTTTCCCGGGACTGGTGTGACCCCCCCTCACACCCCGTGCCTGCTTGACGTTGAGTTCTGGGGCACCCTGTATAAATATATATAAACATACATACCAATATATTTAAACACGAATATAATATAAACAAATATCAAGCAAATAATAATTCTTGATTGAAGTCTTAAATATTGAGAGTGATTATTGCATTGGATTTAAAACGATGTTAGTTACCTGATCATCTTGAGTGAGCATCGCCCGCTCCTCGCGCGCCCTCTCCAGCGACCCCTGCGGCTTCAGTATGCCGGCGCGTTTCTCGCGAACTGGCACATTACGACAAAGGGAATTGAGTATGCATTAATCGAACGGATATTAGGAGGAAAAAAATTCATATAGCGCAACTGAAACACGAAGTCAATGGCAATATAGTGTTTGCACGTTCGCATATAAATCGACACACGCTAAGCAAAACTTATCGCTATTGACCAATAGCGACCATTGTCAAAGAGTTGAGAATACACTGATGCCGTGACAACCGAATCTTGGATTCTGGCCTCCAGGTAGCCTGATTCATAATAAGAATCAACCCGAACGAAATCGGTTCATAAATGACGGCTTTCTGAGGTGCGCAACAAACATAAAAAAACAACAGAGTTGAGAACCTCTTCCATCTTTTAAAGTCGGTTAAAAAGGAGTCAAAATTTGGACAATGGTATGCTTGCAATGCTTTTTTTTGTGTGACCGAACAAGCTGCATCCCCACCTGATGTTAAGCGGACTAACCTCTGCCCTGCTTATAACAGATACATTTAGTCACCAGTCACGAATTGCACTGCGCCCGTCACCTTTGAGACATAGTTGTTAAGACTCATGTGCCTACCATTTCACTGGCTCTCAAGAACGGCTGCCGAAACACACTGTTAAGTGCTTGGCGACAGATTTTGTACTTGAGGGTGGTAGCTAGCCAGGCGGGCATTTGTAAAATGCCCTTCTACCATGCGATGGAGCTCAAGCCGGCGGTGGGGATCGAGGCCAGGCCAGGGGCCAGCGGCACGGCAGGCCATAGCTATAACCGCTTGGCTATCGTGTGCTTGCAATGTCTTATGGTGTAGACCACACAAGTTGCCATTCAGGCTGTCCGAGGACATTAAACACTCCCCGTCTACTGGCGTGTGTACAAGCGAGAGTCCCACGCACCTTTCTCCCTGAAGTCCGCCTCAGAGATGACGACGGGCGGCTTCAACCCGGGCGAGTCCTCCTCACTGTCCTCCCCGTCAGTAGCGGCCCCCTCCGCCTCCCCCGCCCCCGCCGCTCCCCCCGCACTCCTCGCGGCGGACAGCTCCGCGAGAGCTTCAGACAACTGCTCGCCGCCGACTGAAGCGGCCGCGAACGTTATCTTGTTGTCCTCCACGCTGTTCAATCAAACATTTATTACTAATAATGCCAAGGAAATTGTCCGTACAGTTTGAGGAGCATATACTAAAAAAAATATAATTTTTATCTAATAGTTGCTAGGGCTTAGCTTTTGTACAAGATGTCACCATTTATTTTCATCAGCACGTAGAACTGTATAGCGCTATCCATGTCCCAAATCAGCCCCTTAGTAAAACTTGTATAAGAAAGGTAATTAGTATATCGTTGCGTACAAGTTTTCCTTTTCACAGTACGTAAAACTAAATTTTTTAGCAAAAGCATTTACGTAATGTGCACTAAATTATACAACCATTTAACAGATACAATGAAAGCTATGACAATTATCAAATTTAAAATAGTAGTTTATGCAACTGTCATATAATAGAGGGTATTAAAACATGAGTGTAGTTTTTTGAAACGAGCCGCAGGCGAGTTTCAAAATAAGATTACACGAGTGTTTTAATACCTAATTATATGCAGTTGCATACACTACTTTATTTAATCTCATGGCTATATTATTTTTTTTACCTGTATTTCAACTCTCTGTGGCTATACGCTTTCTTGATTTTTCTGGCAAAAGACTATTCGTCAGTTTCGTAGCTGTTTCTAGAATGTCAGGTGGAGTTAAATCATCAGTATCGTGGGTGTTGCTTGACATTTTTGCTACTAAAGTTTTATCCAACAAAATATTACTCAAATTCGTATGTACGAAATAGCGCCAAAATGGAAAAAGTCTGTTATTGGTCTATTGGCTCGGAACCAGCGCAGCGCGTTGCGCGCGCATTTCGCTCACCATAGATAATATGTACTTAAATTGAATTGAAACCTCCTTGGTCGGGACACATTGTACTTAAATAATTAAAAAATTGTTTTAAAGCATTGTTTTGTTAGGAGAATAATGCTTTAATTTAACTTTTTAATTTTCTTAAAGAAGTATGTACATAAAATATGCCAATAAAAGTCTGTATTTAATTTCATAATTAGATTATTACCGAATGAGATTATATAAATAATCTAATGAAACTATTACTGGACAAATGCTATTATACAATTGACAAATTCTTAAATGATAAAAATCTTGACATTTTACCTAATTAGAATATAATAATTAGAATATAATTTATTGTATCATATTGATCCTTATAATATTGTACGCATGAAAAGGTAGCTGTCGATACTTTCATCATTTTGACCAACATGTAACACACAGCTGACAATAAAAATGTTGAATTTGAATTTGAGGTTTCCTCTCACGAAGGCGCCCCCTCCATATGTTTTATAAAGGTACTTGCGGCCCGCTCCGGCTTCGCACGGGTAATTGCGACTATAAATTGAGATGTTCCTATCTTTCATTTTTGATCAAATTGCACACAGTGTGCAAAGTTTTATGACAATGATTAAAATTGATAAAACTATTTTTTTATCAATTTTCATATTTAGTCTAGCCCAGCGAGCGAGCGAAAACCATTTATTAAAGGTGCAACTAGAGGCGCCCGACCACACACCGCGCGGCCTGTGCATTCACACAAGCCGCGAGACATTATACGAGCACACATACTTTAGTGTCGCTTCTTTACTTGAGTATATGTTCTGTGGCAGGGGCGCGACTTCGAGAGTGAAGAAATCTGTACTAAAAAACTGAGAAATTAACACGAGTAAAGATATGCATGCATTAATTACTCGCTCGAAGTTCTGGAAAATTTGGAACAATATCCAACCACCATCTCTTAGGAAAAAAAATAGTTGCAATGATTTTAAGAATAAACTAATGTTTTGGTTTATATATTTTATAGTCTGTAATATTTATTTTTAATCATTGTCATCAAATTCTTTGCACAAGCTGTTTCTAATTTGTTGTATAAAGCTTTCGTTAACAGTTTAAAAAAAAAAAAAGTTTATAAGGCAATAAATCGATATTTTATTTATGACGTAAGGGAGGCAACGTCTTCGGTGAGAGGATGCACAAAGGCAAGCTCTACTTCTTCTGATTTAATAGGTCTTATCGTTACTCTGACGATATACTGCCAACCAGAGACAAGAGTCTCTGTGGAGAGTGTGCGGTATAAAAAAAGATAATTAATCGGTCAATAGCTCAGCAAGTGAATTGAATATTTATTAGAAGGAATATTTGAATGTAAAAGTGAACGAAGGAAGTATATTACAACATAGTATAGACTTTATAAAATTACTTTCAACTTAAATAAAAGGAGTAAACACAAATGATAGGAGAGATTTTTATGAACCTGAGGTCTTTGCAGAAATGCAAGACAATGTCAATACCCATGTAATTTTTTTTTAATTTGTTATTACCTCATTTAGTTTAATAAGTTACTTTATTTATTAACTGAACACTTTTAATGTAATATTCATGTTTTGTAAGACTATTGAATAAAGACTTATTGTTAATAGTAAAGTTAAGGGTGAACTGGGCGCTCACGTTTGCATACAAACATCGAAGGGTGATTACTCCGTTATTTGTTGTTTTAGGTCCAGAACTAAGCATGATATCGATCGATCTCTACTATATCTAGGCTTGTATCGTAACACATTTTTAAAAAGATACATTTAAGAGTAATACGCCTCGAAACATTTCCATACAATTTTTTTGTTATGGTTCGTAATTTATGAATTATATTTTAAAAAATTCGTAACAATACAAGCCTAGATAATGAAGAGATCAATCGATAGCATACCTATTTCTGGACCTAAAACCTCAAATAAGGGAGTAATCACTGTCCGACGTTTGTATGGAAATGTGACCGGCCTTCAACCTTAAACAAGGATTATAAGGAAGGCAGTATAGTACATTGTTCACCGAGAGGAGAAAGTGACCGATTACCGGAATCGCACTTTCTATCGAGTGATACATAGTGCTTTATACTACACCTACCTTTTATTTTACTTTTCTACGAAAACTGAATCCTCAAACAACACACAAATTGAAAATGGCGCCAATGGCGTCTGCAATTTTCACATGTTCTTTTTTCAAATTATTTGACACCATCCAACACACAGCTAGTGGCCAGTGTCATTTTGCGAACTTGGAGATAAAAACTCACTGTAAAAACTTTTTGGCTTTTGATATTTAGGTTACCAGCGCATAGTCTTACCCTTTTTTTTTTTTTTTATGCCTAATAGGTTAGACTTTGACCACTATCTCACCTGATGGTAAGTGATGATGTGGTCGAAGATGTTGTACAGGCTAACCTAGAATTACTGGCTCTCAAGGACAGCTGCCGGAACACACCGTTAGTTGCTTGGCGACAGATTTTCAACTTGAGGGACCCAAAATTAAAAAAGAAAAACCACGTAAGAAATGGATTTTCATACACTTTTCTCTCCCGCTCAGATGCGTTTTCTCGCCGCATATTTGTTCGATATGCAATGACGTACTTTCTACCGTAAATTTGATAAAGTATCAAGGTACTTTCGGAGCAGGTGTAGTATAAAGTATATTGTTGCGTTGGTTCTGATAACTCACGTGTACGAGAAGTGTTCGGGCCTGAGCGCCGCGAGCCGCTGCCCGAGCTGCACTAGTCGATGCGCGCGGACTCGCCTCTGCAGCTCCGGCTCCTCCACCAAACACGTCGGCACTTCTTGTGGACATCTGGCATTATAACGAGGACTTTTCTTTATTATCCAAATATACAGGGTTATTGGTAAAATGTTAACAACCTCTTAGGGTTGACTTCTGCTAGTCATAACAAACATTTTTTTGTGGTTTAAAAAAATATATATATTTATTATATTTCTTGTTTTTTTTTTCTGTGTTTTTGACAGAATAAGTACGAGGACTACCTGATGTTAAAAGTCTATTGTGCCTGTAATGTATTGTTTCATATTTTTTATTACTTTACTCAATGTAAATATTCAGAACTCTTTTCAAAGGCAGCGCGGCGCGGTCCAGTGTTGCCACGGCGGGCGCTCTAGGCTCGGAGTAGGCATTAAAACACAAAAAATTACGTTTTTTTTTTTTTTAAAACAAAACAAAAATTAATCACAAAATGTTTGTTATGACTAGCAGAAGTCAACCCTAAGAGGTTGTTAACATTTTACCAATAACCCTGTATACACTACTGCTCTGAGTCAGAATATCTGACACTGTGGTACCAACCAAGACGGACTCTTGCTGAAGGGACCTACCCCTTGGTGTAGGTATTTTTATTTTATTTATTACTGATAGCCTTTGACCACTATCTCACCTGATAGTAAGTAATGATGTGGTAAAAGATGTTATTCAGGCTAACCTAGAAGTACTGGCTCTCAAGAACAGCTGCTCAGGCACACTGTTAGAGACTCGGCTACAGATTTTCTACTTGAGGGTGGTAGCTAGCCAGGCGGGCATTCTCGAAATGATCTACCACTATGCTGAAATTTGGGGTTTATCGAGTGCTGGTGTGTTATAAATATTATCTGTTAAGTGATCATGAAGGTGCACCAGTGCAGTGTAGGCAAATAAGAGAATAGCAAGACGTTATAATTTTCATGTTCTTGACTGATTTCCATATGCAGTCATAGTAATGTTTATATCACGCAACATAACCAGCGACTTGTTGACATAATTTCGCGATCATTTGGTTTTCAAATTGAAGAATTTTATGCAAATCTAACATGTGTAATGTGTTAAATGAATCGATATGTTAAAGTTCATGGCATCTCATAAATAATTACGTTTCTAATTCTGTTTGCAGGATATTTTTCTACTCTATTGTAATGGATAATGTATTAATCACGGTGGCTACCTGGTAATATTATTATGAAATTATTATGTAATGTTTATTATGAAAGAACTTAAGCTAAGAACTTACACATAAAATATTAAATCAGAATATGGTTTGTATCATTATTATACGAAAATGTAAGTCTATTCATGATCACTGAGTCTCACACTAGGGTGACCTGTGTCGTGAGATTCAGTCAATAAGCGGTAATATGACAGATGCATTTCATCACAAGCGGTGAACTAGATCATCCAATAATGTACATAAGTGACAGAGAAGTCGAGAATGGTTTGACAGTAAAACTGCCAATAAAGTCTATAATGAGCGTTAATCTACGAATAGCAAGTTGTACGAGTCCAGTATAAAACAAAATGAGTAAATTTTCCAAACTTCTGGTGAGCCACCCAATAACTGATATCTACCTAACTCTATCCATTTTAATGTTTATGATGACATCAAAGGAACAATGACGGTATTCAGATAATATACATTTTATCTGAATACCTCAGAGTCATTGTTTCTTTGATACATGACGGTATTATAACACGACTTGACTTTCTTAAAACTGTCAAGTCTTACTACTGTATAACATATACAGGGTGGAAACTTTCAGCGGGGCAGTCCGTTTGCAGCTACTCGAATATGATCTTAGGAGACTATCCATAATTTTTTATGGAATATTCACAGATTTAAAAAAAAAAAAATACGGTTAGCAATAATCAGTACTAATATTATAAATGCGAAAGTAACTCTGTCTGTCTGTCTGTTACGCTTTCACGCCAAAACTACTGGACCGATTTGAATGAAATTTGGTATGGAAATAGTTTGAGACCCGGATAGTTTTTATCCAACTGCGCAAAGAGGTTAATGTTTTTGCGCGATAACAGACATAAGCGCGGGCGGAGCCGATCCCGGAAAGCTAGTATAGCCATATTAAACAAAAAAAAATTTGATGCCAATCGATCCTGTACCCTACTACCAAAGAACTTCGGATGCGACTTGTACGGACGATCTTCGTTTCGGATTTATAGACAAATATTATAGTGGAGTGATATGGAAATCTTTGGGTAGGTTCTTTGTGGTAGATATGATGAATAAATCAAAAACTAATAACCAAAAATAATTTGTGAAGAAGAATGTTTCGATAATTAATAAATTATTTATTCATGAATGTGTACGTGGAATTTAATGTATTCTACAATTTGTTTTCTTATTAAACAAGTATATTTCAGAGTGATGGTTGTGTCGTCGACAAACAAAGAATCTAATTGAATGTTGCCTAACACTATAAACTCTTTCGTAAATTCTACTTCAAATATGACAACGAGAATGCAACCATGGACTTACATTAGTAGATAAGCCCATATGTTCAATACACCGTTCGTCAGAATGTTTTTATTTTCTCAAGTAGCAGACCCATTTTTGGGGCTTCTTCTTTTTGACGTAAGTACCTTTTCTCGCGCTGCATTTTATGAACAACCATGCAACGCGTTCCTAAATTAAGTAAACATATTCTTGAAAACACAAGAATGATTTCTTATTTATTGTATCGGAGACTTGTATACAAAGGTATTTGTACATTCATGTTCTATAACTTTTTCTTCCACCACCAAGCGGATCACCATTATACATATTATAAATATATATATTTTGAAGCAGTAATGACTCTGACAGTAGGGCGTATCTATCATGAGATTATCATTCATCCATAATCAACTTACTGTCTAAATACTAAGTAATAAATGCCAAATAAAATTTGGGAGTAGGGTCAAATACGGGCAATATGTCAATACACGACATTCGGATCCGAAAGTGTTTCGTGGTAAGAAAAGGTGCGATCCGTCAAACGAAACTTCGAACTTCGTTTTTGGGAGTAGACCTCCTGTTTCTAATACTGATTAAAAACTTTTAAAGGACCAAACATCGTTGGTGTACTCAAAAGTCACATAGTTTTTTGCAATTTTTGACTTTTTGAGTACTCCAACGATGGTTGGTCGCATAGAAGTTTTTGATCAGTATTAGAAACAGGATCGATTGGCATCAAAAATGTTTTTGTTTAATATGGCTATTTACTTGCTAACCATATGTTTTTTTTTGAAAATCTGTGAATGGGGATCAATATTCCACATAAAATTATGAATAGTCTCCTAAGACCATTTCCGAGTAGCTGCAACGGATAAGGTACTTCCCCTTACTGCCCTGCTGAAAGTTTCCACCCTGTATACTGAGAAGTGCTTAATAAGCGCTAGTAGTCCCACTATCCTTTACCCTAGTTAGTACCTTGGCATGCATTGCGATGGAGGTACATTTGCACTGGGCTGGGAATAGAACGCTAAGTAATGAGTGTAGGGGCTCACTGTGCATCGTCCTCCGGCTGCAGGGCTGGCACGTTAGCCCCGTAGGTGTCGAAGGCCGCGTGGTTCGGGAACCGCAGCTTGCTGAGGTACCCCTCCAGCGGGAGGAACCCGTGCAGCTCTTCGTCCTCGGGCAGCGGGACTGTCGCGTCTAACGAACACATGTTTATTGCAACATATGTGGTGTACATATGCTGGTCTTGCATACATTGTTATAAGGTTATACATATGACCCATTCTAGGTATAGCAACGGATATAATAGAAGATCGACCGATCTTTTTCATAATCATTTAAATTTGATTGATTTACAATTGCACATGTTAGTTGTGTGATGATGAGACAAAATATTCTTTACGAAAAGTATTTGGGACACTAATGATCATTATTAATTAAGCCAGATACCTCTACGAGCATGTCTAATTTCGCTCAAAATTTTAGCGCCCATTTTTTCACCCTGAAATTTTCGAATTTACGAAAAATGAAATACAATATATATATATTTTAACGCCTGATAGGTTAAGCCTTTGGCCACTATCTCACCTGATAGTAAGCGATGATGTGGTCAAAGATGTTGTTCAGGCTAACCTAGAAGTACTGGCTCTCAAGGACACCTGTCGGAACACACCGTTACGTGCTTGGCGACAGATTTTCTACTTGAGGGTGGTAGCTAGCCAGGCGGGCATTCGCAAAACGCCTAACCACCATGCAAAATCACATTTGCAGATAACCCTGTGGGGTGCCAGGTTAGAATTGCACCCCCTATCTTTCGTCGTAAGTGGCGACTAAGGGAAAAATACTGGAAGATCAGCGGCAGTGCCTTCTCAAGAGCTGCCAATTTACACTGCTATCCCGAAGACGCCTGCCAAGCGTGGGTATTATGGCAAGTACCTCCTTATTAGGGCTGTTTTCAGCAGTGAACTATCTGGCTGATACAGTATACATAATTAACAGATATAATAGTAGATAGATAGATTTTTCCTAATCATATAAATTTTATTGATTTGAAAGTGCGCATGTTAGTTAAGTGATGATTGGACATAATATTTCTTAAGAAAGGATTTGGACACTGATGAACATGATTAATTAAGTCACATTCTTCATCATGTATTTTTACACAAAAAAATTTGGCTCCCACTTTTACCCCCAAATTTTTCTAATTTACAAAAATCAAAATCATATGTTTATTTTTTATTATAATATGCTATGCTCATAATTCATTGTGACCTTTATTTTCTTTTTTTTTATATGAGTGATTACCTCATACCGACATGTACATGAACGTGCCATCAATACATGTCATGTGAGACTAAAATATTTAAAAAAACATCTATCTACCTACATTCAAACAAAACATGTTTATCTCACGTGCCGTCTTCTGCTCGCGACCACGCATTATTGAGCATGACCCGTGGGTGGGACACACATTACTCCACGCATACTGTGACTGGAAGTACATAACTCACATGCTTCCTTCCCCTCCGTTAGTGCGGAGAGCGCGTTGAGCGAGTGCGCGAGCGCCGGCCACAGCGCGGGCCGCGACACCCACGCAGCACTGGACATGACCCGCGGGTGGGCCACACACCACTCCACCCATACTTTTACTGGAACAATATAACAACAACGTTGTATATGGGCGTAATTTTATTTACTGATGGGCTTACCTTTGATTAAAATATTTGATGGAAAATTATTGTAGGTTCAGAAATGTATTAAGAAAAGGCATTTTGTGAATGTTCACCTCGCTAGCTACCACCTTTAAGTAGAAAATCTGTCGCCAAGGACCTAACAGTCTGATCCGGCAGCATTCCTTGAGAGCCAGTAAAATTAGTTACGGTTTTTTTTTGAAGGTCGGAACGAACCCCGACGTTGGTCTTGTTTGTAGTACAACGCAAGTTGAACTATAGGTGTCGCTCCATCCCGATACGATGGTTGAAGAACGAGAGCAAGAATTAAAGTTATGAGTCATTGTATCATGTTAGCTCAATTGGTTAGAGCATCCCCGGCTAAAGGGGTGGATGGACGCGGGTTCGAATCCCGCACATGAGTATAACTTTTTCTCTCGTAAATTTGTAATTTATTTTTTATCTGTCTTGTGAGGTTCTGAACGCGCCCCTAACATGACATAGCACACATAATTCTATGACCATCTAAATATGACAAGTAATGCTCTTGTGTTGCTAGCTGAATCGAATTTACTCACATACTGTAACAGCCAGATCGTCCACTGCTGAACACAGCCTCCCCTATTAAGGGGGTATTTGCCATAATCCCCACGCTTGGCATCTTGGGGATTGCAGTAGCAGTTCTTTAGAAGGCGCTGCTGCCTACTTTCCAGTATATTTCCCTTAGTCGCCTCTTACGACACCCACGGGATGGTACGGGGAGGTGCAATTGTAACGCAGCACCCCACGGGTAGTTCACGGGGTTTTCTCACATAATGGGTAGAAACTGTACAGCGATTTTTTTATTTCTATTGTTATTATTACCAAAATTCTGGTGCGGTGGAATCTCACCTAGCACGAAGTGAAAACTTGTTATTTGTTATTGCTTTGATTGTAGGAGCCCCGGTGGGGTACGCTAGTGATTTTCGTTTGAGTCAACTGATGTTTTGTTGCCCGTTTAGCACTTTGTCCATGATAAGGCTTGTTCCAGGATAATGATGGAAGGTGGAACCCGGCTTGCCGATATCAAGTATTGCTCCTAGCGCGGTTACACGAAGTTGGGATTTCCCTGCTTGTTGAGGAGATTCTCAATGTCGGATTTCGGTACTTCATGGCAGCAATCCTGGCATCCCTAGCACAGAGTATTAGTCCTTTTTGTTAATGTGATAGTGGGAATGATCTCTGTTTTCTACTCTCCTCTCATAGAAGTTACGAGAAATCTCGCAAAGATTATATTATAGGCCTCCGAAGCCCTATTTCATTATTTTTATTATTAATTCAGCCGACCACTCAAGTACAGCACTGCCTGTTGCGAGGTAAGTTAATTGCAGTGGTGTCTGTCTGCACCAGTAGCTTTTGGTTTGACAATTCGTGTACAAATTCATTTGACCTTTCAGGCCTGAAGTATACCAGGACAATGCTCCCCTCAACATCCGCCTTCCAATGGTGTATGAGTTTACCTAGACAAACCGGTAAGCAACAGGCTATTTGAGAACGTTCATCGAGTTCTTGATGTGACCACGGAAGTTAACAAGCACTTGTTCGTTGCAGGCTGAAATTATATACCTTTAGCAAAATCTGAGGAGGCGACTTCGTTCTCTGTCGTGGACTCGTGACGTGTCCACGTTGCGATATCCGAAGCCTTCACACCTCCCCCAAAAGGTTAGTTAAGGTGTTTGATTATTTTGGTGTAGTGTTTTTATGCGAAATTGTAGGTTGTAAAGCCGGGCTAAATTTCGGTGCTTCGTTTCGTAAATTTACCGTGTGAGGCTCCGCGATTGTTGGACCACGTGGCCCGCACCGTCACTAAACACGACTATGCCTTCTCTAGTGTGCACGTGTTAAATATATAGAGCGATTGTTCTGACTAAAATCATGTATTGACCAGTTAAATGAGCACTTCTCTTCCTTAAATTTTGACAATACTGTTAAATCCGCTACTCTTAACTCTCTGTCCTCAATGCCAACTCCTGACCACTCTCCTTTCGTTTTTAGTGAAATAGTTGATTGTGACGTTATGAGAGCCATTTCTTCTATTTCGTCAAATGCAAGTGGTAGTGATAGCATAAGTCGTTAGATTTTCTTACCCATACTGGATGAAATCATTCCAGTAATCTGTTACATCCTTAACTTTTCCATAATTAATGTTGACTTTCCTTCAGTATGGAAGGAAGCTCAAATAACCCCCCTTCCCAAAAAAGTCAAACCTTCTTGTTTCTCAGAATTTCGTCCAATCTCCATTCTTCCCTTTCTTTCAAAAGTATTTGAGCGCCTTGTCTACCAACAACTTTCTTCATTCCTTAACAGTCATATTCCTTTCAAGCAAACAGTAAAAAATTTAGGTGTCATCATGGACCAGCAGTTATCATGGGAACCACAATTAACTGAAATTAGTCGAAAAATATTTGCATCAGCCGGATCGCTTAGGCGGTTGCGTAACTTCCTTCCAAAATCCACCAAGATTACTCTAGCACAATCTCTGTTGCTCCCTTTATTAGATTATGCTGACGCTTTCTATTTGGACTTAACCGAAGAACAGCTGAATAAGCTAGAGCGCTTACAAAATGTATGCATTCGGTTCGTATTTGGCTTACGCAAATATGACCATGTCTCTCAATTTCGCAATATGCTTGAATGGTTACCTATCCGACGTCGCCGAGATGCTCATGTCCTTTCTCTTCTTTATAGCGTTTTGTTCAATCCCTCTACTCCTCTTTATCTCAAGGAACGTTTAAAATTTTTGCACCAAACACATTCTCTCTCTCTTCGTTCCACAAATACACTGCTTTTGAATATGCCTGTATCATCATCTACATATTTTAATAAATCATTTACCAAACATGCAGTCTTCTTGTGGAATGCACTACCTGTTGACATCAGGCAAGCTAACTCCATTTCGTCATTCAAAGATATGGTGAAGAAGCACTACTTATCTAACATCTGCTGATTATTTTTCATATAAATCATTATGTTATGTTTAGGATATGTATGTATTGTAATATGAATTGTAGTATATATATATATATATATATATATATACACCCTAAACCGCTAATTTGTAAATTCTCTCCATGCAAGGTTGCCTGTAAGAAATTGCTTAAGCGATAAGGCCGCCCATTGTCCAATCCAATGTTTTAATTTGTTTGTAAAAATCTTATTGTTTTACTTGTTATGTACTCCCAATCCACGGAACTGTAAACCAACAAAAGTGACTCAGATCGGTATTGCGACATCCCGCCGCCGATAATTCTTGAGAACGCTGAGGAGGCGCTATTGCAACATTTTGGACACCGGCTTCGTTTAAGGAAATGAATCAAAATTGAATCACTTTACGTTCTCACATCGAACTATTGTCACCTTACCTAGTTTATAATTATTTTAATTGTATTTTATATAAATTAAAGTTATTAAGTAAATTTCGGTTTTTTTTAATCCTCGCACTCTGCCTGTCCTAACTTACTTAAGATTGTTGATCAATAAAGGATTTTGTGTTGTATTTTTTTTGTGAAGTGAGGTGGGCTGCTCCCGTATTTTCACCACGTGTTCGTGCCACCCCTGCTAAATCGACCGCTCCCTCTTTCGCAATACGTAGATGTGTCTACCCTCTAACCCTTTATATATGCCCTTCAGGCAAAGTCTATTTTAACCTGAGATAGTGTAAATTGTGACACGCGCACCGTTGCGTTTTCCAGGAGGTTCATGATTAGGGCTGTAGAAATAACATCTACATCTACCATAGCCCCAACTCCGGTAGACAGCCAGAGCTGTACATGTGGTCAGCACTCTGCCTGACATCCCGGACTGCTGACCATAGCTAAGTCTACGACCCAAGGCTGTGAATCTCCACCCTGTTCCGGTATCCCATAACCGGGTGGCGCCCTTTTATACATTATTATTACGGAATTCATCTTTCACCCTATGCGACTCACGAAATTACCCCCTGAGATATATAGAAATTTTTGAGCAGGCTGGTTTCTTTTTTTTTGTACATTTATATATTAAAACCATTTAACAATTACATTATAATATACAGATTCTCGATCGTGCGCTCGGTGAGTCAAGACCTCCTGAAGATGCTTCGTTTAGAAGCGAAACTAGTCGGGTATTCTTCCGGTTAGGCTGCGTTATGTTTGTGACGTCACGTAGATAACAGGAAAATTAGGCGGAATTGTCACTAGACATATAATTTTATGCTTTTTTAAGTGTTTATTTAAATATTATTTAATGTTTTTTAGGATACTTTTAAAAGTATTTATTATTATATACAGATATTATGTGGATCTACGTTGCTGGCATACATAAATTGTAAATTAGGTACTTAAACTTTATTAAATTATAAACTTTAGTTCAGTGCTGTTTGCTCGCACCAGGATATTTTTATAAATTTCCAAATTTTAAGTTACCTTCTGTTCCTTGTGCTAACGAGCAACCCAAACTAGTTAAGGAATGTGTTCTCGACTTATCTATACTACTTTTCAACAATTTTTGGTGAAAATTTTAATAATTAATAAATTTGAATTTGTTGAACACTTCATAATATATTGTTTGTTTAATTGTGTTTTTGTAATCATCCTAGCTTAGGCAGGTATTTAGTTAGGTGTGTGGAAGCTTCTCTTCCCCATCTGGAGAGTCGGACCTTCTGTTCTCTTTACATTTTTCTATTACAATTTCTTAGACAGCCATATCTTATAGTTAAAGTTATATCCTGAACCCAAACCACCTACTCCGTAGCTAACACATGTACACGAGACTCAAATATTGTATGTCTCAGGATGACGCGCGCAGTGCAATTCGTCACTCGTGACGAAATGCATCTGTTATAAGCAGAGGTTATACCGCTTAACATTAGCAGCTTGTTCCACCATAACATTCACCAAACACTCCATGAGTCACTTACCAGCCGGCAGCGCCCGTTCCATCGGCTCCTCCGAGGTATAGTTGGGCAGCAGCAGCGCCAGCAGAGCCCCCGCCGCCAGCTCACACGCCAGCGCGGCCGCTCGGGCTTCGCCCTCCGTCACCGACTGGGGCTCCAAGCTGAACTCCTCTGTGCTCGACTGCACCAGCCAGATGAGCACGCACGTCATCTACAAAGTTTGTTGATAACGAGTATTTTAATTATTACTAACATTTTGTTAATCTTTTTTTATGACGTCACCATGTACTTTATTACATTTAAGTATTGAATTTGTTATACAGTTTAATATTATATATGTATTAAATTCGTATATATTTTATACATATGGATTTGTATTTATATAATTTATGATTTACGTATTTGAATTTAATTAACCTAAAATTATTTTTTTTACACCGTCTCTTCTCTTGTTTCTGTCCACTCAAAGGTTGTCTGGAAGATATTGCTACACAGTGATAAACTACCCATTATACTGCCATAGAATAATTGCTGCATAGTAAGTTATTATTAGTTAGTATTTTCTTCTTACAATAAACAATTATTTATTGTATTATATTTTTATCTACTCAAACTTTTACAATGGACAAGTGATGAAATCAAAGATCATGACGACTTTATTTATTAATTATTATTATTATTTTCACTTTTACTTCATTCTAATCCTAAATATAATCTATTGGTATATGTGTTAGTTAAAGCACAAATACATAGTGCTACAAAAAAACGCATTCAAAGTCATTTATTCAAATTAGCCATCCACAACACTCTTGTGAAGGCTCAAGCACATGTCACATCCATGCTTCATTTCAGTCAAACAATTTTGTATTTAAAATATGTCGAAGCTATGTTTGGAAGGAAAGCGCTACGAGCAAGCTACCAATAATCAATAATAATATTTTTCACATGGAACTTGAATTTTCCTTCTGTGAGCATTGTATTAAACATCAGCATTGTATTATATATCAGTGTATATAGTTGAAGCAGTAATGGCTCAGTGGCATTGGCTATGGACTGCCGCGCAGCAGGTCCACGGTTCGAATCCCGCCGAAGGCTTCATCGTATGGTGGAAGGGCATTTTGACCACCCTTAAGTAGAAAATCTGTCGCCAAGCACCTAACGGTGTGTTCCGGCAGCAGTGCTTGGGAGCCAGTGAAATTACAGGCACATAAGACTTAACAACTGTCTCAAGGTGATGGGCGCAGTGCAATTCGTGACTTGTGACCAAATGCATCTGTTATAGGCAGAGGATACCGCTTAATATCAGGTGGGCTTCGAGCTTGTTCCGTCACAATAACATAAAATAAAGTAATAAATATCATACTGGAGATTACTGGAGATGGTGTTACCTTTATGAGAGTCATCGATTCAAAGCTATCTGTAGCTATCAAGGTGGTTAGCGAAGAATTCAGAGAACTGACTAGATTACTTGCTGTATCCAACCTGCAACATAAATATTTATCTATACTAATATTATGAATAGGAAGATTTGTATTTTCGTATGCAACGAATAAACTTAAAATCTACTAGACCGATTTGGTTGAAATTTGGAATGGAAATAGTTTGAGACCCGGGAAAGGATATAACATAGTTTTTATCCAACTGCGAAAAAAGAGATTAATGTTTTTGCACGATAACCGAAATACGCGCGGGCGGAGCCGCGGTTATTGAAAGCTAGTTTTCTATAATCTGATTTACTGTATTTTGCCATGTGTATAAGGGAATTAATTAAAAATATGCATAGTTACTCGTCTCCGGTGTGTATATAGTGCAAAGCGCGACTCAGCTCCGTGACGTAGGAGTGCGCGTCGAGCCGCTGCAGCACTGCGACGCCGGGTTCGCGTCCCAACTGTGACGTCACGCCCGGGAGCACTGGCAAGTCTTTGTTCTCCGACCTGAGACATAAATATTGCACTAAAATACATTTTTGAAACCTGCTCTATCATCCATGCTGCTCTATCATGTAGTGTCTTTTAGTATTTTATGTATGCTGCCCTAAGGCTCTGATGACTACGCTACTGATAGCGAACCCGGAGACGGCCTGTCTGTTTTTATACTACATTTTCGTTTTATGTAGTGTAAAATATTGCCACGCTTGTATTCTGCGGAGGTTTAGACAGAACAGATGTAGCATAACATCCACGATTCATCGGATAATATATTGTATTGGAGGTGGCCTGTTGCAGCTTAGTTGGTAAATTTCCAGTCTCCAGACTGTTACTGAGTATTTCGCGATCAGAAAAATATAAAATTAAATTTGTCCAGGAGTCCAAATTGTACGTGGGCTACAGTGAAAAAAATTTTTTTTACACTTTTATCTTTGCAATAGCTTTCCAAGAATCACGAGTTTATTCAATATGCATTAGATTTACAGAGATATTTATTCAATATATATATTTTAGAGAAATGTTTCTTTCATTACAAAATTACAAATTTATGAGTGGAAAAATGACAGTCATATGTGCCATCCAGCACATAAATTAGTAATTTTGTAATGAAAGAAACATTGCTCAAAAATATATATATATATTGAATAAATAACTCTGTAAATCTAATGCATATTGAATAAACTCGTGATTCTTAGAAAGCACCTCAAGATCAATTTAACGTTAGTTAATTTTTGATTCATGATTTGATTCGATTAGATAAGAGTCGTCCGCCATACAGCCTCGAATGAACACTCTGCGACATGTTCTCCCCCATTTGGCAGATTTGCTATAATACCCTCGCGTGTCAGGCGTCTTCCGGATCTAAGTAGAAGATGGCTAAGATGGTAGTTCTTCAGAAGGCGCTGCTGCTGACCTCCTGGTACTTTTCCTTCTTTCGCCTCTCGCAGGAAGATATGTGAGGATGCAATTGAAATCCAGCACCCTACGGGCAGTAGTGTTATCGTGTATATGTAGGGTGAGTTAAGTAAGTACTGACTGTGCGGCGGCCCTGAGGGTCCGCGCGAGGTTGGCGGGTGCGGGCGGGAAGGGGGCCCGCACGAGGAGGGACCGCACGTGCCAGTAGAGCGCCGCCAGCCGCCGCGCGCGCCGCCACGCCACCAGCGCCAGCTGGTTGTACGGCTGCCCAGAGTGCACCGACACCACCAGCGCGTGTCTGCAACGTAACGTGACCACACATCACATCCTGCGCTGCCTAAACAACCTTCCACCTTCTGCCGACTGACACACAAATGGTTAAGAAGGCAAGCGGCTGCATTTTCCATAGAATTTACCCTTATTTGCTTCCTGAATACAGTATAGAGTGAATATAGAGTCATTTTTTGCATATAATCTAGGCCTGCTATACCCTATATGAATAACTAGCTGCTCGCCCCGGCTTAGCACTTGTATTGAACGAAATTAAGAAAAAATAATCACAATGTTCATCACAGATAATGTAAAATTCTAATGGTGAAAGAATTTTTCAAATCGGTTCAGTAGTTTTTAAGTTTATTCGTTACAAATAAAAATACAAATCTTTCCCCTTTAATTAGTGTAGACTGTAGATTAAGCTGCCCTTTATGTCAGAATGTAACTTGGCGAATAAATGACGACAACACTACCTGTCCTGTCGGGAAAAATGTAAGGCTCATTCAATCAATGATACAATAATTATATCATATAATCATGAGAGAAGTATACTGGATTCCAGTGTTGCTAAGAACAATTAATCAGGCGTCGACTTAAGAAATGAGCCAGTTGACTCCTGCCCTTTCATTTTTTTCAGCAATTATAGCTGCAGTAAATATGACCCTTAAAAATCACAAAAAATTACTCGTTTTACTGCCAACATCAGAGAACCAACCAACAGACAAATTTTACATCTATTGAACACAAAAGAAATTAATTGTAGACTAGATGTATGATCAAGTGGCTCAAATCATATCAATCAATCAATCAAAAAGTAATCAGACATAACATACAAAACTTTTTCAAGTCGAGAATGAACAGTTTATTTAAGACATACGTTTAGGTAGATTAGACCTCACCTGTAGAAGGTATGCGCGACTCTGAGCTGCTGCCGATAGCGCGCTAAGTCCCCGAGATGCACGAGGCAGTGCTGACAGATGTAGCGCGCCGCCGCCGGCGCGGGCAGGCGGGCTCCGCCCCCGGCCTCTCCCGCGCCCCAACCTTCCACCCAACCGAGCAGGGACGCACGCCGTCTGTTAACAAACAATTACATATGCATAACCATTTCATTGCTCTATTATATAATTTATTCAAATGAAAACTAAATATAATTTTATTTAGTTTTCATTTTATAAGCAGACAATTGAAACTCAATACTTAAAAGTTAACCATAGGTTTACCAAATCATGTACAAAGTATATTGACTTTTCTATTCTGAAATAGAAAAGTCAAATATACTGCGTACCATAGAGTACCACCCATCAAAATTCTCGTCTGCGTCTAGCGCAGTACAACTAAACAATAATTATTAACACGTTCTATACAATATTCTTTTACACCTGACAGCAAAAAACTATATTTTCTTTAAATTTACAGTAGATTATTTATCATAAAATGAAAATTAAACTGTAAAAGCTTTCATAAGTATTTATACTTATGTGTCTTATTCTTAAAATAATTCGCTGAAATAATTTAAAATGCTACCCGAACTCAATTCCATGCGGACGAAGTCGCGGGTACAGCTATCATGTATAATTTACAGTTTTTTTTTCAATATCTTTAATACGTACCTTGAACCCAATGTACTTATAATATGTTCACTTAGTGATGATAAAAAAATAATACATTCAATAAACACCTATGGATTCTTTTTTTTTGTATTATTCTACAGTAATGCGTATCTTGAGTAGTTCATTACAACTATTGAATCATCATCATTTGTTAAAGTACAAACCTGACCTGTACAACATAATAATATGGAATTAATCATAAAATAACAGTTTTTTACTCAGATCAACTGAATGTATCATGTAGTCGTTAATTTTCGTGAATCAATTGTTGCAACTACTATTTGTAACGATTTAAAAAATCCAACGCGGACGAAGTCGCGGGTTTCGGCTAGTTTAAAATAAAACTCAGGAAATATCCACTTAGCTCATTATATTCCATGTACTATTGTACATGGAATATACAATACACTCTCAATCTCGTCTGCACTGTACGAAAGATTAGTCTAGCTAGAGTCCAGACATGCGCGACTCGAGTTAAAGACTAATTCTAGACTCTACACTGCTATGTTCCCAAGTAGAATCTACTCTCACAACTCCCAACCGCCAGTGATGCGCCGCATTATTTGACTTCTACGACGCGCCGTTGAAGTCAAATAAATTATGGTAATAAATCGCTGACAGAAATAGTCAGACTTGGGAACATTTGACATATTGTAAATTACATTAACAAAGTGATAAAACTAATTCTTAACAATATGGTTAATAACTAAATTATCTCAATAACTTACACAGGTAAAGAAGAAAGTCGGTAAATATTAAACAAATATAAATGAACATACCTGAATGGTAAGTCTAATTGGAATGTGGTGCAAATTTGGTGCAACAGACACAGGTAGAAGCCAGCTGCTGCTTGCAGAACCCATGATAGCATTGCCTGACCCTCACTTCTAAGGGGATTCTGAAATCAAATAGATACTATATTTTGACATCTCAATCCAAGCTGAGAGTATATTATACAAGGGTGAATTAATTTATAAATTGAGTTGTACATTTGTAATGTTTTCTCCTTTTTCAACCAATCGTGAATACTGGCAGCTTTTTTTATGCTACTGTGATGGAACAAGCACGCGGCCCATCTGGTGTTAAGCGGTAACCCCTGCCTATAACAGAAGCAGTTCATCACAAGCGGCGAGCTGCGCTGCGCCTATCCCCCAGAGACATAAAGTTGGTATACCATTCAAACTGGAACACAGTAATGCGAACATTACCATGTTTTTGTGGGACTGATAGCTTTATAGGTCAACAGTTATGATGAGACTGCGGTCTAAGACTAGTTGTGTTATTTTTAATATTGTAATGTTTGCAATAACGCCTATGGGGGTGGATGGACGCGGGTTAGAATCCCGCACATGATTTGTAATATTGTCACTAGCTGTGTTGGTTTATTGTTTCTTATCTTACGATCTTGTAAGTATTTTGTGTATTGTTTTTATTTATCACAGTAGAAAATATCCTTGTTTATTTTTTATAGCACATCAGAATATCAAAGCAGGGCAGTTTTATATTGCCAGTCAGAAAATAAATAAATTTACTTCCAAATATAGGTGTGTGCATAGCAATTGATTTACCTAGAAATAGCTGGATTAAGTGTGTGGACGAAGACCTGAGTAGAATGAGCCAAAGAGGACCTGGCCAGGAAATGGCATTTTGTCAACAGGGGCTGCTGGCCACATTCTGCTATTTTTCCATATATTTGCATCTTATAACACACATGGGAAGCTATGGGCGTGCAATTCTCTCATGGCACCCCCGTGGAGACCATTATGTTGTAGATGTTGGAGACCAATACAGATTATCAGTTTTTTCAATTATAAAGACTACCCCCAGTTCCAATTAGTCTGAATAATTGTTGTTCCACTATTGCGTGTCCTGCGATACAGGTTCGCCTAGTGCAGGACTCTCAAGCACTCCATCATTTCAAGTCAACCTTTCTAAATAGGTATTTTTAAGACATGTTACACTGAGTTTGGTTTATTTATTAAGGTTAAGTTTGTATTATTTTTGGAAATAAAACTATTTCTATTCTAAATAGGTATCAAAGCAACTGAGCATACCTTTCTGTCTTTAGATATAGCCTGCAGGGCTTCAATCTGCTGCTTAAAGCCTATGTTCCAGAGATCCTGCTCAACCTTCTTGTCCAATGCATAATCTAAATCCATCACTAGCACTTTCTGATAAATCTGAAACAACAGTGATACGTGTTTAGCATAGCTAATCTTAATCTATGTGGCATTAATTGGTTTTTCACCTTGCTAATACTATTTGTGACATCTTGGGACAAATATACTATAATAGAATAGGGATAATAGCGAAAATGACAGAAAATGTAGTTGCAATAATTAACTTAAGGCCTCTTTATAATGTAATTTTATTTGATCCTTATGGGATGGTTAACATTGCTAATATAAATTTGTATGTCTCAACAAGTGTCACTCATATTCTAATGTAAGTTGGGTTGGCCCCTACTAGGAAAAAGGCTGACGACATCATAAAAGTCGCGGGTTGCCAATGGTTACAAGCAGCTAATAGCCATTCTTTATGGCATTCTATGGGGGACGCTTTGTTCAACAGTGGACATCTTTCGGAAATTGTTGTGAGGACCTATATACTGAAACAACATAAAGTACTTATTTACTTGAACATTAGATGTTCAGTTTATGAAAACAAGTTATTATGAAAATCCAAAACAAGTTATTTCACACTTTTGATTGTTGAAGTCGGTTCCATATTTTGCATAAAAAAAATATTTCAGTCTGTTTACTGACCCTTGCTACTTACGGGATCGATTGTCATTCACGCTATATATCATCAAGATAGGAAAATAGCTTGACCAATTTTGATTGAAATTGAAATAGGACCAACGACAAGCATCAGCTTTCAAATAAAAAAAGAATTATCAAAAACGGGTAACCCAGTCAAAAGTTCTGAGGCAACAAATATAAAAAAAACAGACCAATTTAGAACCTCCTCCTTTTTTTGAAGCCGCTAAAAAATTAACAGTAAACGGGTTATATAAAGGCGAAATTCAGGTAATAGTTTCAAACGCATCTTCATATAGACACTGTGTTTATCTTCCAACAAATAATATTATATTGCAAAATGTTATATTTACAGTACCTAATATAATATCAGACTGAGACTGAGACTATAAGTGCAAAGGTGATAAAGACTGTTTATTTTTCCTCGATCACTCTTTACAATACAAATGATGATAAATATATTGTCGATAAGATAATCAGTAATATAAGAGACATAAGATTATTGTAAAACTGATTACATGGTTTCAGTCAGAAGCTAGAAAATGAAACTGTTCACAAATTGTTACCTTCTGTAGTTGCTGTTGAGTTGCCCAGAGGCTGCGATCTTGCAGCATTGATGTCCCATTTTTGAATTTAGATATTGTTTCCTTCAGCTCATCTGCCTCTCTATATATAAAAATATAAGTCATAGAACTGATATTGAACAGAATTATTTGTAGTTTGTAGTGCTGTAAGGGACGTAGGGGACCATTGGCCAATCGGGATGTTTGGACACCATGTAAATGTATGGTTGGTTTAATTGTTAATATGGCAGTTTTAGATATCATAAAATTTATGATAGAGCAACATGTAAAAAAGTATATACATTCTTATATATGGACTGCTTTCTTATATTAACTTTTCAATCTTATTATTTTTATTCAGCAAATTCACCATACCAATGCATATTATTCGAAAACTTCAATTGGCTGCCCACTATGGTTTTAAAGATACTGGTGAGTCTGATGAACTGATGGACAGACCTGTCAATGCTACAGAGCATTGATGTCAGCTGATTATGATTCAGGTGAAATTGGTTCTTAGACATTTCATCTAGTGTATGTGTTTCAGAGGGGGTTACCCTCAGATATGGAGCCCAATGGTTGATTTGTCCGAGTATGATACAATATCCAAACTATCCTTAGGGATATCCTATATGTATAGCGGGACCTTAGCTCCAGGATGCTTAGGCACTTTTGGTTAAGTTCAGAAGATTTTGTATCTTTCAGAACAGTACCCAATGCTCCCTTCCTCTCTACTTCTCAACACAACTCAAACAAATGATTAATACCTGTAAATGCTTACAAATCTGAACTCTATACTATAGTTACAAGTTCTTGGTTTTGAAATTTGAACAGCTATAATAAAATTATAGCCTCAAAACAGAAATTACTACCTAGTTATATTGTAATGGCTTCAGTATTAATGAACTAAAAAGGAGTAGGCAACTAGCGAAAGGATCGTTTTTAAATATAACAAAAAAGCTTACTGTCTGCTCAATAGAAAGTAGGCAATGTGTACACAGAGCAGTAGAGTATAAAGTCCAAGTTGCCCATGGCAGGTGTAGAATTGAGAAGTGCAAGAGGACCTATTCTCGTAGAATAGTCTTAGTATAGTCATAACAGTTAGTAAGCATGGCTGAGATAATGGCAACAAGAAGATACTGAGACTGAATTCTAGCAAACTAGTGTATCCCTGGCAATAAGATCTGTGGATGGAAAGGAGAATAGGAGTATATAATTTTCTTATAAAATTAAAATAAAATAATATTAGTCAGTTTTCTATAAAATGTTGGTAAAATGCGTATTATAAAGGGACATGGCATTACTCATATCAAGGTTATTGGTTTTCCAACACAAAAGTTTACCTCAACATCTGCACAGCGGCGTTTAAAACCATACTGATAGAGGCTTAGAGCCTCGGCAATCGTCATAGCATTAGGAAACTAAGAAAACATAAAATTCTATGAAACAGTAAAAAGGAAATTCTAAAAACAATCGAAATTCATTTATTTATGAAACTAATGTCAACTGTCAAAACAAATGAGTCGTCAAATGTCAAGCCCAACGTTCCGAGCCACTGCCGCCACTGCCACTGCCGAGAGGTTAGACCACAGCCACACTCGGAGTGCTACTGTTCGCTTTAACGTCGTTCACAACCTTCGAGTAGAGTGCTCGGTTGTCACACTTCTACCGTTCCGAACCTTTGAAGGTTGCAATTTTTCACTGTGGGCTACTCCCACATAACGTGTCGTTATTTAATATAAACTTATTAGATATATATAACTTCACACTCACATTCATAACATTCAATAATAAACACCATTATCTATAATATATTATTTATATATTATAGATAATGGTGTTCACAGTTCCTACTATTTATATATGTACAAGTAATATTTATAATTAATTCACTTAATATTCTACACTTAATTATTCAGATTCATTTATTGTCAAATTTGGGTTACATTAGGTTCTTGAATTATAATGAATAGTATCAACAGCTTTGTTCATAGCGAACATACAATATTTTAAGCAAGTAGTAAATTATAACGTAATATTAATTTTAAATTTATGTTGATTAAATGATAGATTATTGTCAAGTTTACATAAAAATATTAATTAGATAATGTCAATTTACATACAACATAGCATCAGTTACAGTTTGCAATTTTATCATTCAAATATTTATTTATTGTATAGCTTTAATATAAGAAATTGGAACAATTTACTCTTGAATATAATTAGATTATCCGATTCCAGTATTATTCTTGGCAAATGATTATTTATTTTTGGAGCCATTCCACATACACCATTATTAAAACCTGCGGTTCTATGTGGGGGTACCATTATTTTATTTTTGTGTCTCTCTCTTTTACTGAACTCGAATAACTGAAAATTATTTCTGACGAATAGTGCCATCTCAAAAATGTACAGGCAAGGTAATGTCAGTATTTTCCATTTTAAGAAATGTGGCCTACAAGTATCTGTAGACTTTAGATGACACCAGATCTTAAACATTTTTTTTGTGCCTTGAATAGATTTTCACGTTCCGTACAATTTCCCCAAAAGATTATACCATAACGTAGGGTAGATGTGACACATGCATTATAGGAGGTAATTACAGCTGGTTGGCTAACCACTTTTGACAGCAAGTAAAGAGCATATGAGTAACTATTAAGTTTTGCACGTATCGACTCAGCCTGTATTTTCCAATTCAGATCAGAAAGACCTACGTAAAGACCCAAAAACCGTGTCACAGAAATGTCCTGAATCTCATGATTTAGATAAGATACATTAGATGTCAATTTTATATTCTTATTAAATGTCATTATATTTGTTTTGTCAAGATTTATTATAAAATTATTAGATGTCAACCATTTTATTATATTTTCTAAAGCTAAATTTATCTCTGGGCCAGATTGCTTCTGTTTTTCTCCTACAAATATAGCACTATCATCAGCATACACAATCATTGGATGAGCAATAGCTTGGGGTAAGTCATTTATATAAATTATAAATAGCAACGGCCCAAGTACACTACCTTGTGGGACACCATGTCTTACTAGCCTAGATGAAGACGTGTACTTTTGTTCAGTTTTAGTGTATGAGCAAATTTTAGTGATTTGAGTTTGTTGTGATCTATTGCTGAGATAAGATTTTATTAAATTTAAAACATTGCCTCTAATTCCAAACTTCTCTAGTTTCCCTAACAAAATATCATGATCAACGTAATCAAATGCTTTTTTTAAATCCATGAACATAGTATATACCGGCAACTTTTTTTCACGACCAGACCTAATAGTCTTGATAAAATTATAAATGGCCATATTTATTGATTTCTTTTTTCTGAAACCTAACTGCTCTTATATTATATTTGTCCAAATAGGTATAGAGGCTAGGATATATATATATTTCAAATATTTTAGAGAAAATAGGGACTAGTAGGACTATAGGCCTGTAGTTGTTAATAATTTCTCTATCATGTTTTTCAAAAAGAGGTTTTATTATACTACATTTTAAATTCTCGGGAAACATCCCACAGTCTATACATAAGTTAATAATATGACTCAATAATGGAGATATTATCACAGCTACATGTTTTACGACTTTAGTTGTTATTTCGTCGTAACCAGCTAACCAGTACTATTAGTATTTTTTAGTGATTTGACGATCTTCAATATATCTTCTGGAGTTGATGGGGACATAAATATAGAGTTAATTTTTTTCCACTTTACAGATTTTACGATATTTTGCAAGTCAGTGAAATGTTTAACATTAATGGGAGTTACATGATTGAGATAGTAATTATTAAATGCTTCAGCAATGTCATTTGGGTGCGTCAAAATGTTATCAGCGCATTTTATTTGCTTAATATCTGTATTTGGACGTTTATTAATTTTATTATTATTTATTATGTTCCAAGTGGCTTTTGATTTATTTCTAGCCATATCTATGGAATAATTAATTCTAGCTTTCTGACTTAAATTCTTAATAGATTTCAAACGCTTCGTGTAATTCTAAAATTTTGCAAAATTTTCTGTACATCTGTTTTTTCTGTAATTCCAAAGCAAGTTTTTTTTATTTCTTAGTACATATTCTAATTCCTTTGGAAATCCATGGTGGTTTTTTATATATTGTATGTTTACGTCTTATTAATGGAAAACAAAGATCATAGACCAGTTTGAATGTATCAAAGAAAATATTAAAGGCTTCGTTAGGACAACAACTATTAAATACGTCACAAAAATATAACCCAGATAAATTATCCTTAAATTTTTCTACATTCTCTTCATAATAATCACGTTTAAATGTGTACCAAACTTTGAAAGGAAGGTATAATATTTTAGATGTGCAGTACCGGAATACGATAGAACTAACTGCATTAACTCACAAGTAGCACCTATTACATTGTGCAAAAAATTATCTATACAGGTCTTACTAACTGGTCTAGTTGGTTCATGAAGTGATATTTTTAGCCGGTGACTCTTAATTATATTTTGAAAAGTTTCTGTAGTTTTGTTATGTTCCAAGATATTAATTTTAAACCCCCACACACTATCACTTTTTTCTTTCTAAAGCAAACTTGGTTCAATATGTTATCTAGATTATGATAGAATATTTCTTTTGAAGCATTTTGCCTTCTAGGTGGTCTATAAATGCAGACTATTATAATGTTGTGTTGATATAGTTCAACTGCACAACATTCTATTATGTTAATGCTACTTAATGTCTTTACTTCACTAAGCTCTCTAAAATTATGAGTATTATGGACCAGAATACACGACCCCCCTCTTCGCTTTTTCCTACAACAGCTTGTAGCTAGAGAAAAATTAGCTATATTTAAATACTCGGTGTCGCTGTTTAACATGTTATGTTAAATTCATAGATGTTATATGCTGCAGAATGATGTTATAGAATTTTCTTCAACCTGAACTGTCATTGAGTCTGATTTTCCCGTGAGACCGTCAATATTTTGGTGCAGGGCACATATACTCGTACTAGACCAGATTACGAGCAATGTCGATATTTGAGGTTTCATAACAACCTAGACGTTACATACCAATCGAACAACTACACTTTGAGGCTCTGAACGTAGCCCAGCACCAAAATCCGCAAAATCGCTTTTAGCGTGTATTCGAAGGCAGCCTTTATTTATCTCTGGGCATCACACAATTTATATGGTTATAAGCTGTGGTTAAAAAGGCACCAAAAGGGGCAAAAGGCACAGCCACAGCGAAAAGGTGAGGTTTGCCTTCGTTAAATGAAGCATTTACGCATTAGTTCAGTGAAATCGTAGTATTTCTGTGCGACTTATACACATTACAGTGCAGTGGTTTAATAAAAGAAAACCCATCTAACAAATACATTAAATCAGGTGAACACATGCTGATGCGCCTCAGTTTTGGTGTAACAGTTATGAGTAGAAACGCGTTGGGATTTTAGATATAAACTTCATATAAGCTTGTGATTCTAGGAAAATGAGCAGCTCAGAAGAGGTGTCATGGATTTCTTGGTTTTGTGGACTACGAGGAAACGAGTTCTTCTGCGAGGTAATGTATCCAGTCGTTTATGAATTTGTGTCGTGTCAGTGGCCTTATGTTATTCATCCAATTTGTTCTGTTGTAGGTGGATGAAGATTATATAAATGATAAGTTTAACCTGACGGGGCTGAACGAACAAGTTCCACATTACAGACAAGCCTTGGATATGATATTAGACTTAGAACCTGGTGAGTTGGTATTGAAAACACCTGACAGTTAATTTCAAGTTTCAACAATAGACCTTTCCATTCACGAAGGCGCGCCCATTTATATTTTTTGAGTGTAGTTAAACTATACTTCTGCCTACCCAAGTATTAATATTTTACATATCATTATTTTATACTGTTCCATTACTAATACATTTACACCCACACTAAGACACACACAAAGTGTACAATGAAGGCTTTATCTACAATTTACTGTTGAGAAGTGCGTCTTTGTGAGTGAACCGGTCTATATACTATAGTGAAAGAAATTCCAGTGGGTAAATTAGAAAAGTTACATCTTTATACAGGATGTCCCAGAACTCAACGTCAAGCGGGCACAATAACATTTTTCAACACTATTCTTTTTCAAGTGGTAATATTGGTGGATTATTAACCATTCCCTGTTTGTGAATGTGTAGCAGTGTAGACAAACAGTACATAGTAAGAAACTGTTGTGCTAACAGCCCTTAACTGTGTGCATGTAAAGTTATAGTAAATTACCAATTACCTCCCTAAAATCAAATCATAGATGCGGCTTATTTATTAGTTTAAAGTCGTCCCTGCATTGTCTAAATATTGCCTCAACTCTATGCTTTCTGTAGACTTTGTACGGATATCCATACTGAACAAACATTACACACTCAACCCGAGAAGCTTGTAGTAGTGATAGTGGGATATGGCAAAGAGGTGACCTTTAACATGTGTAATAAATGATTATTAACATTGAGTAGTATGGTCATGGAGGCCAGGCCTGGCCAGGATGGCTAAACGCTAAAAAAAGACAAAAATAATTACTTTTTCAAGAGATTATTGACACCTCTTTTTCAGTCAAAATGTTGTAATGATGTCTTAAAATTAATCAAACTAAGGAAAAACAATGACCTTATTTAAAAGTGTGACAATTCATGCATTTATTTCTTATATTGCTCAATCTTTGCTTGTCCAAATAAAACAAGTGCTGTCATCAAGCTGATGGAATATTTAATTATGAATATCTAATATATCCTATTTCATGTAACAACTACAGCTTCAAACATTATTTTATTTCACTAAACATCATAGAAAGGAAAAGTTTCCATCAACAAACTTCCTTAAATTTTGAGAACTTTGTTCACTGGTTGACAGTATGGCTGTTGATGATGATGATGAACAAGTATCAAGATGATATGCCTTTAGGAGGAACTATATGAGCTTATATTAAAGATACCGTGTCTAACCCTATTTAATTGTAGTAAAGTGTAGTAGTAATGAGTATGAGCAAATTGTTTTGTAACAAACTTTCAGATGATGACCTAGATGACAATCCAAATCAATCAGATCTGGTGGAGCAAGCCTCTGAGATATTATATGGGTTGATCCATGCCCGTTACATCCTCACTAACCGGTAAGAACCACCACCATTATAATCAACCTCAATATTTATTGCCCAATGATTCATTTTTGAAGCGCTCGTAGCGAAGTTTGCTTAGCCATTCTGAAACAATCAGCAAAGTTAAGCTACATCCGCCGCGGTCATGACTTGGATGGGTGACCGCTGGTGACATTACTACTGAGCGCTTCCATGCTTCGGAGGGCACGTTAAGCCATTGGTCCCGGTTGCTGTCTTAGGATGGCAGTCATTACAGCATGGTGGTAGGGCACTTTGCGAATGCCCGCCTGGCTAGCTACCACCCTCAAGTTGAAAATCTGTCGCCAACCACCTAACGGTGTGTTCCGCCAGCTGTCCTTGAGAGCCAGTAATTCTAGGTTAGCCTGTACAACATCTTCGACCACATCATCACTTACCATCAGGTGAGATAGTGGTCAAAGGCTAACCTATCAGGCATAAAAAAAAAAAAATTCATCGTTGAACATTGACATGGGCGATAAACTTCCCAAAGTTTTCGTAGCTCTTAACATCCAAAAATCACTTTCAATACATTAATTTATAGAGTAACATCATAGTCAAAATCATTATAATTGATGATCTATATAATAGATTTTAAATAAAAAGGAAACGAGGAAGACAAAGAAATTGTTGGTCTGATGACATAAAAAAGAATGGGTACACTGTGGCATAGAGTAGCACACACAAGAGTAGAATGGAAAGAGCTGGAGGAGGCCTTTGTGTCACAAGGACATGCCGACATCAAATTAGATAGGAAAAATTTAGAATAGTAATAAAAATAATAATGAAATACAATGTTAATATATTTAATTGCATGCTAAAAACTTATAAATGAATTGTATACAATTATGTTGGCAATAAAGGCTTAATAATAAAATAATAATAATAATGCTTAATGTAAAAGACTATAAAAAATGGTTTTACATAATAAATCATATAAAAAAAATGTCTACAACTAAAATATATAAAACACAATTTGATTTTATTTATGAATGCTCCGTGGATTGGATAACAAAATTATATCCCCTTATTACTATAATTTTTCCTCTACATTATTTGGTAACAATAAGAATCATCAAAATCAATTCACAATTATTGGCTGAGTTATGGCACTGCGTGACAAACATCAAAAAAGCACTATGGAATCAGAAACCTCCTCCATTTTTAAAATCAGTTGAAAATGCTGTATCTGCCTTGCTGTGCCGTGACGTGGCGTTTGTGACATCACGTCGGCTTAGCAGGAAAAATTAGGCGGAATTGTCACTAGATATATTTTTTTAAGTATTTTTCTAAAATATTAATTTAATATTTCCTTAAAATATTTGTTAGTATTGTACAGATGAGAGTCACCATGAAATTTTTTAAAAATCATGTTTTGTTTTTATGGTTGTTAGGCTGTCCTTTGACCACTAATTCACCGATGCGTTTGAAATTGTTGTCCAGGCTAACCTAGACTAACTCTTTTTCAAGGACAGCTGCCGGACACCGTTAAGTGCTTGGCGACAGATTTTCT
Source organism: Plagodis dolabraria (assembly GCA_963854805.1). Classification (NCBI taxonomy): domain Eukaryota; kingdom Metazoa; phylum Arthropoda; class Insecta; order Lepidoptera; family Geometridae; genus Plagodis; species Plagodis dolabraria. The sequence goes on along the minus strand of OY978441.1, from coordinate 36,526,815 downwards.
ACTCAAGGGTGGAAGCTAGCTAATGAGCTGTTGTGCGTGTTTCCAAAATAAAGTTTTGAGTATGCATTTTTGTTGAAGGTGTCGATCGAAAATAAACACGACTTAGGAGATATTTGTACCTCCAATAGGTATTATATCATTGCGAGCGCGCGTTAATTTGGTCATTCAGACTTGACCGTAAGGCTTATTAAACACTAAAAATTGGCAGCGGTAGTTGTACTGTCAAACCAGTTTCGACTTTGTCGCTATCATCACAATGCATAGTATCGGTCAAAAGACTTCCATAAGTCGCTCGGCTGCCCGTGGCCCATCGGCGCGGCGTTAAGTCTTTCACCCTACACTTTAAAGTGATAAAGACAAAGTCAAAAATTGTTTGACAGTAAAACTGACGTTTGCTGCGCCACTACGGTCTGAATTGAACATAACTATACCGCTGCCCACTGCGAAATGCGCAGGCGTTGGCGAATATCGCTTATACGAAAAGGCATTTAGTTATATAAAACTTAAATCACCAAAAGCAAGGAAGTAGATTACAATACAGGACTTAACATCACAAAGTCGCTTCCCACTGTCTGTCTCTATTTGTATCTTTAAAACTACGCAACGAAATTTTGAAGCGTTTTTTAATAGATATAGTGATTCACGAGGGAAGTTTACAGTATTGTAAACTTTAAAAAGGTTGCAGAAAAGTCCAAGATGATATATGCCTATCTCTTAGGGATAACCCACAATGTTATATTATATATGAAAAAATATCCTTTACTTTTTACGAGAATTATTGGATTATTTACAAAGCGATTTTAAGCAGTACAGCCATTGACCTATATATACTAGACGCGATATCTCAAACAAGGATAGTCGACCGGTATAAATATGCTGGCCGGCATAATCTCCCGGACTCGTAAAAATTACACGCGCTCTACGTTTGAATATAGTGTATTATCAATTGTGTATTTTATTGCAGTGCATGCAATTTTTAATACACAATTTTCGAACGTAAAGCGCGTGTAATCTCTACGAGTGCCCAACTGCGTGTGGGGGAGAGTATGCCTGCCAGCATTCTTGCACTGGTCGACTATCCTCGCTTGAGATGTCGCGTCTAGTATATATAGGTCAATGAGTACAGCATAACTCCTTATCCACTTAGTACAAAGCGATTTTAAGCAATACAGCATAATTCCTTATCCAATTAAGTACCTTGTGAGTTAATATAGATCAATATGGCCCTTTCCAGCATGCAATTTAAATGAATATTTTCGAAGACATTGCACCCGTGCGAAGCCGGGGGCCTGGGGCGGGTCGCTAGTTACTTATAATATATTTATCCAACTTGTTTGTTATTACAGTGGAATAGGACAAATGTTAGAGAAATTCCAAGCGGGTGATTTTGGTCACTGCCCTCGAGTTTACTGTGAATGCCAGCCCATGCTACCACTTGGTAAGTAAACTTGTATTGTAGTGCTTTACATAATCACACAAATATTTATTTATGCATTAATGCTAAAATGACAAAATTAAAATAATTATCAATTATTTTAGTGTTTGTTATTATCAAATAGCTTTTTTAGTAAGAACTAAACATATTTACAGTGTAGACTAAAAGAATATCTTTTAAACGGAATTGTGATTGAACGTGCACGAGGCACACCTCGTGCAGGTTCACTCATCGTCACTTACGCCCTGTATAACGGTGTTTGTGTCAGGTCTGTCGGACGTGCCCGGCGAGGCGATGGTGAAGCTGTACTGCCCGCGCTGCATGGACGTGTACACGCCCAAGTCCTCGCGGCACCACCACACCGACGGCGCCTACTTCGGCACCGGCTTCCCTCACATGGTGTTCATGGTGCATCCCGAGTACCGCCCCAAGAGGCCCGCCTCGCAGTTCGTGCCCAGGTATCTAACTAAACCAACCCTACAGATAATGTACTAACTTTACATTACTGTAACTGCTAAACACAGCCTCCCCTATTAAGGGGGTATTTGCCACAATCATTAAAATGTGGGTGGTTCATCACATCTACCTACATTGTACCAAACCACTGTGGCTGAGTTGAAGGCGTACCTGTGATTGCATTATTTGTAATATAATGTTTAGTATATATACTGTCACAACAGTAGGGTAATCTGAGCTAGGAATCTGGATGGGTATTTCTTATAATTTAAATTAAAACTTCAGCTATAGAAATATCAATTAGTATGTATCTAGATCGCTCAAATATGATTAGCAATAACCAATTTTATAATTGCAAACACAGATCACATTTTTTTACTTTTTAAATTTTTTTTTTTATATCTGATAGGTTGGCCTTTGACCACTATCTCAATTCTCACCTGATGGGGTAAGTGATGATGTGGTCGAAGCTATTGTCCATGCTACCTAGACTTAATAACAGAAAATAGTAAATGATTTATAGCGTATAAATCATGTTTACAAAGAATATCCACTGGCATTATATTTAATTATAAATTGTAGAGACGGCGAAGACAAGGTGCAACAGATAATAAAACCAAATACGCCAGTGCAAGTCTCATCAGCCCCACATCAACAGAATAAAGGTGCCTTGAATTGATGTTTCTTGCAAATATAATGATAATGACAGCTTTTCGCTGGTAATGAAATCTGGTATGAAATGTGTTCTATACGATTAACAGATATAATAATGGCAGGTTCCGTTTGAGTTGGTGGGTACCCCCGCCTTATTTGGCTAATACAGGAATCCTAATAGTATCCATTGTCTTTTGTTGTTTCTATTGTCGGATATTCCTTACTAAAACTATGATATAATGCAGTAATTATATAATATTAATATAAACATTTTAATTTATTGCATTTTACAATACACATTATATTTGTAGTCTATAATTGCTTTCGGATAAGATGTATCCCTCACCACAGAAAAAAAAAGATCAGAAGAATCACTCTGCAAAGCAATTCAAATAGATCAATGACTCTGGCTACGAAGCAATAAAGTGCACTTAAGCTCGCAGTACCTAATATTTATATTCACCTACAAGGTGTCTCTCTTTCTATCGCATAGCTCTGAAAACGGAAAAAAACGGGCCAAGTACCTGAGCAATAAAAACTACAAAATAGAAGATCGGCGAGCCATAGGGAACTACCGACCGATAAGTCTTATTTCCAGTATATAAGCTATTGACTTAAATCTTACCAAGTAGGCTGTGTGCAAACATTTATAATCTCCAGTTCATAGAACATGCTGGTAATCAGAGGAAATATCTATGATGGCAGCACCAATAGAGTGAAACTGAGTAACGGGGGTCAAAGTTACCATTATGAAGAGGGACACGACGGGGAATTCCGAGTACGGCAAAAAAAAACTTACCGAATATATACGTAGAATTAAAGTGGCAGAGAGTTGGAATCCCACGGTCCGCGATATTACGGACGGACGCGGACCAGCTCGCACGACACATCGTGGGAAGGGTCTCATCCGTGGTAGCGCAGGCGGTCTGTGGCGGTGCGCCGGTATCCGTCGCGAGGCGGTAACTTCAAAGGTGCGTGGTGCGATCCGAGCGCGTACACAGGACAGGGAATATTTTATGTCATTCGTTTATTTTCTACTGTGATCCCACTGCTACTAATGAGTGACAAAACATAAAATATAATTAGATTTATATACCCTTATTATGCAAGTAAACTTACCTTAAACGACTTTGTTGTATGCATATGTCCACCAGCGACGTGGTTTCTTTTTACTTTTACTATAGCGCATAATCTGGTAATTGTTAATAAAGACCACAGCCGCAGCTGCAGCAACGATACGTTCTCTTTCACTTTGCATTTTGCAATGAAGCTATCAAAATATCTACACAGACCGACACGCACGTTGGAAGAGCACTGTCTGCGTGCGTTGCCGTCCGTGTTCGTCGGCTGTGCGTGATGATCCGTAGAATCGCGTCCGTGGACCGTGGGAAGCTAGCTTTAGCTGACGACATCGTTCTCTTCGCTGAATCAAGAAGAAAATTACAGGATGATACAAGATGTCTTCATTACCCTAAGTATTACCAATATTATGCAGAAAAAGTTTACATTGTTTGAAGTGGATTACAGATTAAAATAGATTTTCAATAAACCCCAAACTAAGCATAATGCCTGTGTCTTGTAGCTCGAAGGCGATTTTACCTATACAGCAAATTAAGTAAAAAATGTCTTATTTGGTTAAACTAGCAAATTTCTTATAATAGTTATTATATTATTACTAGTAGACTCACAAAGTAAGACTAATTATATTTCTATTTTCCACTGAGTAACAAAAGCGAAATAGTATACGACTTAAAATGTACTAAAATAAAACAAGGATTCCAACAACACGGTATAAATCTAAATAAAAACCTTTGAAATATTTAAATAAATAAGTATCATTCACAGACCACATCACCAAACGGAAAGACGAATAACTATGAGTTGGAATAAATTCTGGCCATTCAAAAAAACCCTGGTGATTAACTCCCATCTCTTAATTCAGTCTTATTTTAACCTTAAATTTACTATTTTAAAACACACTACCACTAATATTGCTGGTATAAATTTTAAGTTAAATGTTTATGAGTACATCTATACTAATATAATAAAGAGGAAAGATTAGTTTTTTGTTTGCATTGAATAGACTCTGAAACTACTGGACCGATTTGAAATGTTTTTTCAAATCAAATTATTTATTTATTTGCTAGAATACATGTCAAAAGGATACAGATTCAATGGATTCAGTCTGCAAGCAGATGTGCAAATGTTTATATGAAGATAATTTATATTAATTATTGTATACCTAAAAAATATATTTATTCACAATAATCTAATAATTCCTTAACACTATAAAAACAATTGCTAAGAAGCCAGTCAGTTACACATTTCTTAAATTTCCTTTAATTTAATTTCCTTATGTCATTAGGTATGCAATTATAAATTTTTATACACATATTATAAATGTTTCTTTTATATGAATCTTTTCGGGCTAGAGGTTCATATAATAAATCATTGAATTTGGACCTTTGTTGGCGCGTAAATACATGGGAATGTTTAAAAAAAAAACAGTGTCATCCTACATTATCCTTGAAGAACATAGATTATAGAGGATTTTCAAAAAGTTAGGGATCCGTATGAAAACTTCGATAATGTACGAATAAAATACAAAAAAATAGTTATATCACTGCATAAATTATTGAAAATATAGCAAAGTACTGTACTACAATTTTATAGAAGACATCAATATAAAAAAATTCCGCAATACTATAATCTAACTTTTATAGTTATGTCACAATAACTACTTTTTTATGTGTGTTATTTTTTTTAAATACCCGTGCGAAGTCGAGGCGGACCATTATAAGCGTCTCCACCCCCCCGGACGGCCAGTGAAGGCAATCTGGGCTCAGGGATCTTATTAAGTCCCAGGGAGAATCGGATTCGGCGGTGTGTTCTGCAGGGTTATTATTATTACATAATATAAATAAAACCAATAATTATAGACTATATAACATATAGACTAAGATTTTTTTTATTAAAAAAGTTTTGATACTTAACCTTGGGGATGAGCGAGGTAAGAGAAAAATACCTTGAATAGGATCACTACCCTCGGTTCAGCTAGGAAACTGAAAGGATTGTATTGGTTCTTTGGTTTATTTATTTTTACATAGCTAATTTTTCTCGAATATCTCTGGTGGATACGCAGACTAAAACGGTGATCACTGAGTGATAGACTTAAGTCCAATAATAATAAATCAAATAGCATCGATCGTGTGAGGTAGATATCATCATTACGAAAGTGCTGATATCACAACTACTATTGATGTCTATTCAAGGACAATATGTATTCTTTCACAGACTGTACGGGTTCAAGATCCACCCGCTCGCGTACCAGATTCAGCAGCAGGCGGCGGCTAACTTCAAGGCTCCGCTGCGGAGTCTCTCGTACAACAACGGTAAACGCTAGGGCTGCGCGCGCGAATCCCTTCCCGTCCGGTACAGACGCGCCCGTGTCCGTTCGCAGCGCCCTCCCTCGCCAGGCCTATCTAGGGAATAGCATGCCGTAACATCTCATCCCACTGTCTGAACCTTATTCTTGTCCAATCTTTGCATGTTTGCAAGGTATTTTTTATATTTTTCTTTTTGCCTTCTGAGGACCCTCATTATGATAAATGTAGACCAGGTATTTTGGCTATTTGAGACCAGTTGTTACTCCACTTAGCTTATTATATAGAATCCTTTATTTGCTGGAAGTCAAGGTTGTGCACTTTTCATTTTATTTATCCGAAAAAGATCGCACCTGGCTCACCTAAAATAACAGTGGGATTAGATCAGTTAATCTATTTATGCACATCCTAGCTCCGCTGCTGGTGTGATGCGTTTCTTACACTCTTCATATTGCGATGATGATTTCAGTTGACTGTCAATTGGCCTTGAAAAACCTAGTGTTTTGATAACAACCCTTTCTTCTACTAATCATGTTAATATATCACTAACTCAGTGTATAAAAATTATCTCGCATTATGAATGTTTGTGTTCTTTAACTCCGTCTTATATGATTGTGCTTCTTTTCCCTTCAATTAATGTACCCTGTGGATACGGGAGTGGATCTGTATCATTTAATATGTTGGTGAATTTATGGACAAGTCAAAATCAATGGCTAGAATGTTAAAGTCGCAGATGACATTGTTACAAGCTGTTGCTGTTTTATCGAGTCTTGTAGTGCCAGATCATTGAAGAATCTATCAACTTAAGTCGAATCGAATCTTATAATGTACTACATTGGCAGTATATATTTAGCAGTACTGGATATTGCATTTCACTAAATAGAATTTTACTCATTATGTAACAATTAGCATAATAGTAAGTAACTTTAGATAATTTTATATTTAGTAGCGCAGCGGCTACTAATATTGTACTTCAGCAACAGCAATTGTTTCAAAACAGTGGTGTTGCAAACAGCTCATTTTAAAATCACGTAATTTTAGTTTAGTTTCACATTTCATAATTATTACAGCAATAAGGTTGTGTATTTGATGTAACAGTAGCACATAATATTAACAATATTAAAATGTAAGGGTCATGTCATGTATCTTTTTATTTTTATATCCATTATGAACTAGGCACTCATTTCACAATAGCGCATTTCTTTTTCACTGAAGATTTATACATATTCGTTCTTGTAAGGGTTCCACTAATATTAATAAATGTTAAGACAAATATTGGCCTTTTTTCTTGCTTCTCCTGCATGTTAACCAAGTCCCTCTGCTGAGCCTGCCCATGTCAGAAGGATGTAGCGAGGCTGGACCAGGTTCCCTGATATAGCAGGCAAATCCAATGAGTAGTATCATGATTTGCATTTTCTAGCTATCGTTTTTGTACATATTGCTAAAATCATAGTAGAAATGCTAAATGTTTTGTGCTGAGTATATTAATTAGATGTCAATATCAACTTATCAGAGAGAAAGCGCTGTGGCCAATCATTCTACTTGATTTCGCCTAATCAGTGGTCACGCGCCCAACGATATAACGTGAACTAACATTTTAATGTAGTAAAATGTTTGTTTGCTGCAGAAACGAAGACTTCCAGTAACATTCCAAAATGATTTAGTAACGCGAGGCGTGCGCTGCGAGCGGGGCCCGGGGCCCGGCCTCGGCCTCAGCGGCCTTCCAGACCGGCGACGCACCGCCGCATCTTTACAATAAACAACCAACAACCACATGTCTAACAACTACCACCTAAATAATATAGTATTTATTCAATCTACTTTCTCCTATTTAACAGAGCAGTTATGTTTTAAATTAAATAAAGTTTATTTTTACGTTTTCTGTATTATGTTTTTCATTTGTAAATGATACAAGAAATTAATAAATATAAAAATGTTTATTAATAATAAATCATAGAAAAATGTATAATACCACACACCAATACTCTATCGAAAGAGTAGTCAAAATAAATCACAGATCTTTTCAGGTTAAATAAAAATAATATTTATTATACAATGATAAAAAATATTGAGAATGTGACATTCCATATAAACTTACGAAAATATAACACAGGAAAAAAATGTATACCATGGCACTATTTTAACTTAATTATTTTTATAATTTTGAATTATTTCAGTAGAAATCTACCAGAATATCAAACAATCTTACTTACTAAGTTATACCTTTGATACATAGGTCTTTTTGGTATTATACTTAAAAATTATACAGTAACAAGCCTTTTACACATGTAGAGCATTTTATGATGCTAAATATGCACACAGCTCTCTTATAAGAGGCATGTTATTTGTTTCTTCAAAGGTGCTGCTATTAAGAGCATCACGATTCTTTTTTATAAACTTGAGTGCAGTGAGCTTGAGAATGTCTGAATCATACATATCTGCTAATAGTAGGATGTCCAAAGCATTATCAGGAGTGAGCTGCTGAGATAGTGCATGATTACAGAGTTCACGCATTCCTTTGAGGTTGTAGCGGTCTGCTAACATCAAAACATTGGTAAAGTTAATATTCTCAACATCACTAATGGTACCCGTGTAAATATATTCGAGCATGGCACGAACATCCTCAGTGGCCACATCTACTAGACGAACAATGCTATTTTGGCTTTCAGCTGTGTCATCCTTCAACATGGCTTTGAAGACATCACTGTGACTCAATAAAAGTATTTTGTGAACTTTGAACTTTACCCCTTCTTGACTCTCCACTGTGAAGTCGGCACAAACTGGGTTCTCAAGGAGGGCTCGACAATCATGCTGGGCTTTTATATTCTCTATTTCATCATTATTCAATCTCCCAAATGAAAGGGTGTCTATGTTCAAAGCTATGTACAGTTTTTTAGCTTTTAAAAATTCAACATCTAAATCACTAAAACTGTATGTTGTAATATATGACTGACATTTCTTGTCTTTTATTTTATATGTGGTGTACCTCAAGGTATCTGAGAGGTAAGCAATATTGTCTTTCTTTTTGAGCAATAAATCATTCCCACTACTTAGACCAATAGAGTAGGAGCCCTCATGATTATTACCTGCGAAAACATGAAGGAGGAATACGAAACCGACTTGTTCGGTCTTATACGTAAACCAGTAGTCTGGCACGTCCTTAATGTAAGTTCCGCCAACATCGTAGATATTCGGGCGATGGAACTTAGGGTAAATGTTTTCTAAGCAGAGCCACTTAACTTCCTGCGTTTGGCACTTGCGATGACCATAAATAACGTCAGGATCCACAGTTTCCTGAAAAAATTATAAAAATTACGTTTCCCCTGGTGCCCATGACTAAGAAGTCATCATCAATAGCGGAAAATTTATTTTAGTAATAAATGCTTGCTTACAGTCCTATGTTTTGAACTTGGCATATCAGTGTCCATATTGTCCATGTTTGATCAATTAATTAACAAAAATCTTTGATTATTTGATTCACAAAAACTCAGAATCACTGCCTCCTCGCCTTCACTTCAGGAAAATAAAAATATGATGGGTGCGGTCCGAGATGCGCTAATAGTGCCAACTGCCAACGGTGCTTACAGTACTAACGAACGATAGGACCGATGTCCGATATGCGTAAACACGCCTACGGGTTTTTTTTACAGTTAATTAATAGTGCTACGTTTGTCCACCAACTCGCCTGATGGTAAGGTTTGGCTGAGGTTGCAGCACGTATACATCTAGAAGATATCTATTAAATCTGGCTCTGAAGTCACCAAATTGTACATCTCAGAAAAACAGAAGACGGCAGAGAGTCCCATTCTTGCGCTATACGCATTAAGAAAATGGACAGATTTTGTTAGAGCTGGCCTCGAAGACATCAGCACTGGCCATTGAAGGTTTAGGTACATCCACAAGATTGGGGTGGTAATATCTAAGATTTTTTTACCTATAGATGTGTTTTATGCCCTCCATATTTACCTACTAGAAGAATTAAGGGTAATTACCTGAGTCACTACCAGTCTAGCACTTCCGAGCGTCCGGTGAATATACATCGCCGCTAATCGTATTTTTTAGAAATAATCTGTGGACAATATGCCTTCCTTGTGTCTTTAGACTCTGCAGCAATTATACAGGCACTGTGAGAGATAAGAAAACTGTTTCATTTCACGCGTAATTATTGCTTTTATTGTTGAAATAGAAAATATCGTCATTTTGTTTTATCTTAGGAACTAATCCAATGAAATGGATGAGACAGATATGTGTATCGCTTGGTGTGAGAGAGTGAATGAGATCGCAGCATAATGGTGATCGGAACGTCTCGTGTCGGTTCTGTGGTGACACGAATCAGTACTAATATTATAAATGCGAAAGTAACTCTGTCTGTCTGTCTGTCTGTTACGCTTTCACGCGAGAACTACTGGACTGATTGAATCAAATTTGGTATGGAAATAGTTTGAGACACGGGAAAATATATAGGATAGTATTTATCCAACTGCGCAAAAAGAGGTTAATGTTTTTGCGCGATAACTAGCTAGTTAGATAAAGCTAGTTGTTTATATATCTCTTTCTAACAACAGATATGACGCATAATATTTGAACGTTCTTTCCTTGTCATTACAAACTGGATATACATGTGCGTAGGTATGTATATAGGTAAATTCTAGTAAGCTTTTAGAGCAGTGGTGTTCGGATAACTACTCTAATATTTCAACTCTTTGGGTAATATGCAGTCTTTCTGCTTGTCCTATAGAATAAAAGGGAGGGGGGATAAAGTCGTAAAGCTCTTACCAAATTCGATAAAATGTATCCCTATTTGAATCACATATTCGTAAGCAAGCAAATGCTTAGTCTGAAATGGCATCGCACTATAAGCGCGGAGTACTCACGGTGCCCATCCGGCATCCACCCAGCCGTGACTAGTGGTGGATAATATAGCATCTAGCGCCATAGTATAGCGCGTTATTGCCTTGTAGCGCATACAACGTGCTATGTATATATTATCTTCGTGCTCCAAATATAAAGTTTAGAATCAAGTGTCCACTAACGTGGCCGAGTAGCGGCTCACAGCATAGCGCCAAGCTTCAGAGTTCAGCCGTCGCGCGCTTGCGGTCGCGGTAACACGCTTTGCACATCATCGCGTTATAGGCCTACGAGCTACCTATTACGTGTTTGTGTTGTGCTGTGTGTGACCGCGCGTGATCTATTGGCTCGCGCTTACCTATTATTTTGTAACTTTAACTGTAAATACATACGAATGTATTTACAGTTAACGAAACAAAAAAAAACATAATGTATAGAAAGTGAAAAAAACAAAAATAAAAAATTCTTCCTCGAAGTGCACAAAAAAAGTTGATATTTATACATAAATAAATTATTAGAGCCACGCTAGTGTCAAACGATAACGACAGACAGCACGTTGCGCCTGACGCTATTGTGACGACACCTAGAACGATGCATTTAGCGCGAGGGCCTTGTTTCGTTATAACGATTGCGTATAATGTAGCACGTTATTCGAATATAGTTTAGTCTCTAGCGCGTTGGTGCTGTATAGAGGATTTGAACATTACTAGCCGTGACTACTATTAGAGTTGAGTGGTGATGTGATCGATGACATCATACCTATCAGCTATGCAAACGTTTGGTGCCCTTCGTACAAATCGGACCTGTTGTGAGCTTGCTATAGGTACCAATAGCGCATATCGGACCGCACCCTATGTTCTAAGGCTGCGTTCAGAAACGAACAGAAAATATGTCACAGAATAAAAAACCAGTGTAACACTTCTCAGCTAATCAAAACGTCAAGTTTTTAAAGGTTCGCTTCCCACTCTATCCACATGACATTGGCGAAATTGTGGAAACCCCATATGACGACTAAATTTGCGTAAAACAGACACAATTGAACTTAAAAGTATTCGCAAGCCTTATACAAATTTAGCTTTTAGCGTAAACAGAAAAAGGATTATCGGAAATTAGATAATTTTATAGATATATCATGATTGGATAGCCCCGTGGGGTGCCGGGTTAGAATTGCACCTCCCATATCATCCCGTTGGAGTCGTAAGAGGCGACTAAGGGATAAATACTGGAAGGTGGGCAGCAGCGCCTTCTAAAGAACTGCCAACTTACACTGCGATCCCTAAGACGCCTGCCAAGCGTGGGGATTATGGCAAATACTCCCTTAATAGGGGAGGCTGTGTTCAGCAGTCGACGATCCAGTTGTTACAGTGGACAATTTTAAAGAATTTGTATAGAAATGACTGTTACTGTAAACGGAAAATTTCATTAGCAGTGCTAGACTGCACTGTTGCTCGAACATTTTCCCTACAGAACATTTTCAGCAACAGTGCAGTCTAGCACTGTTAGTTTCTAGTAGGTACTTTAGTAAAACAAGGCAATTCTTGTGATCTTAGTATTTATTGAGTAAGTACTTCTTCTTTTCCACAGAAGATGGATAATATCATTAAGACTAGATAACACAATCATTTTGAAGACAGTAAATTCATATAAAAATTTGAAATTTCAACAAAAAAAAAATAATAATACAGATTACATAATTAAACAAAAGGATTTAAAAAATAATTGCTCTGTAAATATGTCGAATAAAATACACAACTCCTAGAATACCTATTATTGTGAAGGTAGACCAAAATAAGGGACTTAATTTTTTACCACCTATGTAGCTGTTTCAAGATTATATAACAGGTTTTATTATTTTCATGACAAACAAAAGAAGTTTTAATAAACTGTTAACAAAAAGAACCTTATCATAATTAATTATATATTAAACCATTAATAATAGTTTAAATGTTATACAAATAATATTATACTTAATATTATGACATAAAAATATCAATATTTTCAATAGTTATGTATACTTTTTATGTGGTTGTGACGGAACAAGCACGAGGCCTACCTGATGTTAAGCGGACTAACCTCTGCCTATAACAGATGCATTTTGTCACTTGTGACGAATTGCACAGCGCGCATCACCCTGAGACATACAGTTGTAAGTCTCATGTGCCTGTAATTTTACTAGCTCTCAAGGACTACTGCCGAAACACACTTTTAGGTGCTTGGCGACAGATTTTCTACTTGAAATTGGTGGTAGCTAGCAGGGCGAACATTTGCGAAATGCCCTTCCACCATGCGGTGAAGCTCAAGCCGGCGAGGGGATCAAACCTTGGACATGCGACACGGCAGCCCATAGCTATACTACCGCTCGGCCATCATTGCTTTAATACAGATACCACGAGTCATCCATTGCACACGCAATTCTTTGTTTATTTTTGATACTTTTATTCAATCCAGCCCCTTCATATTTTAGCCATCACATCATAGATAAACCAGTCTATTTGACTGACCAAAAAGTCAGTCAAATAGATTCATGATTTAAACAGTCAATTCTGTTTGCAGCTTAGCTTACGTTACCAAGCTCGAGTTGGTCTTGCACATCGAGGCTTCTGTAAGAACAGAATTAATAATATGAGATTCAATTTAAACTTAAAAAATATTAATGAGAAGCCGTCAAACCGATTCAAAAGTATCGCCCGTCTAATATCATTGTGCCTCCCTCCAACACCGCAACGTAAGGTCGTGCGTGCGCCGCAAAAAAAACGATAGAAAATGCTTGAAAAAATTTTTTTTGTTCACCATCAGAATAACTCCACGGTTTTCACTTATTAATGTACATTATTAACATTATCTTTGTAACAAATGTATTATACGTCGTATTCGCGCTCTAGTTTCTGAAACAAAACTTAAAAATACTAACAAACGCGTGTCCGTAAGTCTTCATTCGACTAGTGAGTCGGACGTCACAACGAACCCGTCTACTATTCCATACTATAAAAACTTCTCGTTTTCACGAAATATATTAATGTTTTGCTAGCGAACGCTATATTTAACTTAAAATAAGAACCACATATATAGATAAATTTATCGTGGGTTTTGTTCAATACCTTAGGTCCATTTCTTACTTTATTTACCATTTCTTACAAAATTGCTTATAACTAGTTGTTTTTGTTGATAAATGAATCTAGATTTTAATCTTATTTTTGCTGAATCCAATTGGGAGTGCTGATCTCCATAGCTACACTACATGCTATACAGGGTTATTGGAAAAATACTAACAACCTCTTAGGGTTGACTAATGCTAGTCTTAACAAACATATTAGGATGAATAAAATATAATTCATCTCAAAATGTTTGTTAAGACTAACAGAAGAAGGCCTAAGTTAGATCTTTGCAGGTGCATGCATCGACGGGTTGAAAAAACGTTTGGTCCACACGTAATATTATGCTGTATCGATGAAAGCCCTATTTTTATAGGGCGAGAAAACCAATGAGTAATATATATGAAGCTCACGCACAAGACGCCGCACACAGATGGCATGGTGCGATAGACAGCCCGCCTGGCAAGTACCATATTATACTTCATCAAGAGCTGGTGGGTGAAGATGTTTTAGCAGCTGCTTCACCAAATCAATATCATGCAATCCATGCCAGCTTTCAGTCGTCAGAACATCTGGATGTTCTTTTATGTAGTCGAACACTTTATGTGTTAGATTTTCTAAATTATATTTCTTTGCTATCACTGCTACACGTATAGCATTGTCAACAGTGATGTCATCGCCCAGAATTTGTTGTGCTAGAGCAAACAGCTGGTTGAATTCCAATTTTTCGGCTATGTCCAGCAATATCATGTGATCAAATTGATAGAGATTTTTCAAAGTGCCGGTGTACAAGAACTCGAGAATAATATTCATAGCATCATCTGATATCTCTAAAGGTAGTGTATTATCTACATTGTTCAGATATTCTCTCAATACGGGACAGTGGGCGGCTATAAGCACTTTATGCACAAGATATTTCGTCCCAGTATTTGATTCAAGAGTTAAATCAGCAGTCTCCGTTTGATATCTCAGATTGCTGAAATCATGCCGCAGTTTCAATGTCCTTACTGTGTTTTGATCTAGCTGGAGTTTAGAGTGGACCTGAATTGTTAATGGCATAAGAAGCACACTTTTATCCAAGGTACCAAGATCATCCAAGTCAAATCTAAATGTTTTAATATACACATGTTCATCTTTTTGTGTTGTTCTAAATGTCATCGGTGTTTGTGAGCCATGCATGATGACTTGCTTCACATCACTGGTCCTGGCTACATCACTTAATTGGTTTGTTTTAGGAACAAGTAGTGTGAAACATCCTGGCTTCCTTGGCAGGATGAATAAGTTAATCAAAAAGTTGAACCCATGGCACATTGATGTAGTGTAGTAGAACCAAAAGTCTGGTTCATCTTCTGAGTATGTACCCCCAATATCGTAGTTGTTATTTGTTTTCAGTTTGATTGCTATATCATAGAAGCACAAGAATTGGGCCATGTCAGTTAAGCAGTTGTACAGTGTGGACACATAGGTCTCACTGTCCTGAAATGAAGAGAAAAACAAGATCAATTCGTATTTTAGGGGTTTATAATGACATCTTAACATATATAAAAAAAACTAGAACAACTTCTAAAATATATGAAATAAGAGTTGTTTCACTATTGGTATAGATCGCACTAATCTTTATGATCCCTTCGAAGTAAGCACGAATGGCAGCACAGTACTGACATTTTAGGATGTAGGTATAAGAGATGCAATCGAGCAAAGGATACAAACAAATTGTCAACATTCCTAAAGATTAGTATACTGTAACTTATTTTTATTTACAATGAGTTTTCAAAATAATATTCATAGCATTAGCATCTATTTGATATAGCTTCTGAAGTTATATGGTCCCCTCAATGTCGTTATATCCGGTTTTGACTACTACTTTACCTTAATTACTTACTTTTTTGAGTCTAATTAGAATCTTTAAATTGATAGTCTTTAAAACTTTTTTTAAACACTGTTTATATATATAGTTAATGATACAAGCCTAAAAAGGTCAATCAATGTCATACTTAGTTCTGAACTTCAAATAAGGGAGAGATCACCCGTCGAAATTAGTTGAAAAAAACAGGCTAGTTTAAAAAAAAAATTGTTGCTTTTCCATTTTAAATTTGTAACTAAAACTAAATGTAGGAAACAAATCAAAAGGAGCTAAGCTTTTGCAACCTGAAATATATATTCCGGATAGTGGTGATTTTCAGCCAACCCATTCCCTTATGTGTTGTACAAGAACATTATGATGGATGCCATATTTATATACAATTTGATTCTAAAGTAGATAAAAAGCAAACAATTACAGTGGAATTTCTATAACTCGAATCTCGTAAAGTTGTAATCCATAGTAAATGTAAAGTAAATGCAATTCCCTTCCGCTGGACCCCTAGTTACACAATATCTCCAAATATTTACTTAGTTAAAAAAAAAAAATGTAATGAAGTATTATTTTAACATTTTCTATAAGGTATCATTTTAAAATGTTCTATTAATACCTTGCAAATAACTCAAATTGCAAAAGCTTATTCGGTAAGTTGTAGGTCATAAAAAATTCAGGGCCTCTAATCTATTGTTTATGACTTGCATACATGCAGTGAATGACTATATTTATTTAACTTTCTAAGAAAAACAGATGTTAGGTTTTCTTTGGTACCATGGTGAAGCCAAGTGGTTTGTTAATTATTGGTTACTTGGGTCAGTATTCTGCTCTATCAATTATTTAATAACATCAATATCATTACATCTTTCAATGTAAGTTGTAATACTTGAGTCATATGTATGTAATTTGTTTTAATAATGTTCTAAGAAATTGCACCGATTATTATTAAAATCTTCATATCTTGAAATTCATGTTAAATAAATTGGTGTAGAAATCTCATTAACTCTTTTTTTACAAAGTTTCCACTGTATTATAGATAAATTAACAGAACAAATTAAAATGTAGTGAGGTCTCTTATCATGTGTGTATGTGTGAATAAGTCTTTTTTATCCCTCACTTTTTAAATTTTACAAAAATCTTAATCATATGTTTATTTCTTGTTATATTTATTATGTCCATAGCTTATTTATTTCTAATATTTTTTTTATATTTTAACTGGGATCAGTTACATGTATGGTTCTGAGTGAGGGTATTAAGGATAATTCTAGTCCTGATCACTGAAAGGGACTTTAGTTCAATAGGTAATTTTAATAGATTCACACCCACTCAGCAATATAGCCATTTTTAAAAGACTGATATGTCATTGTGCCAATGGACAAAAAAGGAACATATTGTCAATAGCATAGGCTTTGGTTTTATGGGTATGGCCTTCATCTTCCTATGGGGTTAATCTAATTATTCATTTTATATATAAACAAAAGTTAGAACTTGGAACCTTGCAAAACTTGCATTACAAGTAAGTTGTTTTCAATATATGTGATTGGTGTTTGCACTAGTTGCCTATAGTAGTTAGATAAACAACCAAAACACCAATAACATAAATACTTATAAAGAATTAAGATTGGGGACCAAACTGCTGGCACTTATTTGGAGACAATATACTCTGTATATAAAATATAGAATTGTTTTTCCAATTCAAGAAGACCAACATAATAATTTAAGTAAGTATACTTAATAGTAAGAAAGTGAGAGATAACAGTTTACATCAATAATCTTATAATGCGCAAATATAATTTGTTTGGAATTGTATGTATGTAAAATTACCTGCTGGGGCAAACTGCGGATTGGCCTTATAATATCCATCTCCATTTGAATTGGTACGGCACGGCGCGGCGGCACTGCGTGGCAGGAATTCAGATTCTATGTTTTTTCAGTGCACCTTCCTTATCGATCAGGTATCTGGTAAAGGAGATGGGGCTAGGTCATCGATGAATCATTATAAAAAGTGCGGTCATGTTCTTTAGTACACATGCTTGCATTAGAAAATACATACCTTTTAAGAAACGTACTTTAACGAATTTTACAGAATCAAATCACCAAGAAATAAGAATGCAATTAGCAAACAAATGTAAAACAAACTAAACAAAATATTATGCCGACAGCTCCTTAGATCTTTTTTGCCGACAGTTGACAGTTATCTCATGGTTGACAGAGGGATCGCGTTCCGAACCTTCGTTAGAGCGCACTCGGAGTGCGACTTTTCACTCTAACGTCGTTCACAACCTTTGAGTAGGGCGGAACTTTTTAACCATCAAAAGCGGTCGTTGACTCTTTAACTCAATGACCTTGACATGTCTTGATGGGAGAATTGTAGGCACTCTTTTGAATTTTGCAGGTAACGGCAGCTATTGCTTGTCAAATATCATAAAACGTCTATATATTTTGCTATTTCCCCGCCCAAAATCGATATTTGAGGTTACAACCGAGTCGTTCGAGTAAGTTAAAGCAACCAAACAACTATACTCTGACCCTTGGAGCGCGGCCCTGGGCCAGTAACAAGACAAAGCAGTGAAGTGAGTACAAACAAACAAAGTAATGTACGCCCAATAATTCACGACCTATAATAAGAAGACAGGGGCAAGAGTTCGTTCCTACAGCATTTTCTACATGTTATGGAAATCGCGCACGTTACATAACGTAGTTAATAGCAATTTAGTAATAACCAATCATTTGTTTAGCTTGTGCAAAATTTATGATTTACCAGGTTGGGAGCTTGACCAATATTTGCCCAAGGCATGGTAATGTTATTACAGTATTTCAACTTCATAGGAACGGACGAAATGCGAGTTATACCTGCGCGCCTCGATCTCGGCCAGGGCTCGGTACGCAGACAGTCGCGTCTGTGCCGCAGTGACGAATGGATGGTGTCTTATTTTATAAAACAATAAACGCGCGATATTTTCACTAAAAATAAGTTAATGCACATATTACATATTTAATATGACGAGTAGGATATATTGTGCTGTTTTCGGTTGCATGAATTCGTCAAAAACGCATCCAGAGATAACTTTTTTTAGATAACCTGGAAACTGAAAGGTAATACTATAATTTTACTTACTAGTAAGTAAAGTTATTTTATAGTCTACATAGGTGACGGTACATAATGTGTGTGTTTTTAATGGACAAGTATTTCCTTTAATCCCCGAAAATAAATAATAATAATAATGCATTTCGTACGTCTCACAAATATTTTTCGGACGCAAATTTTTAAGACTGATTTTTTATTCAAATATAGACATGGTTTTTTAATTAAATCTACCTACTAGTCAAAAAACAACACGCATTTTTAGTGAACACTTCTTGTTCATTTTACATAGAATTTTATTTGTTTATACTATATAAAAAAGTATATTTACAATCACAAAACTAAATGGAAACACAAAGTAGGCAAATGTAATTAAAATACTGGATGCGGGTAGCCCTATCGCATGTTAACGTACAGCGCGGTTGTAGATAGTTCTTTCAACGACAGAGCCGAGTTAAGATACTGTCATATAACATTACCGTGCCCAAGGCATTGTTGGAATGAACCCCTGGGGTTCGTTCCAGCAGTGCCTTATGCCTAATGGGGTGGGCTCTTTTTTATTCTGTGGTGTGTACAATATTGGTTTGAGCATTAAGACCTCCTGAGGAATGAGGATGCTTCGCGTAGAATATAAACGCTTCGATAATTCTTCCGGTTTAGCTGCTAGTGGTAACTCACGGCGGCGGTGGCGCGACGGCGGCGCGGTGTCGCGTCGTCTTAGCAGGAAAATTAGGCAGAATCTGACTAGATATATTTTAATACGTATTTAATATAAGTTTAAGCGTTTTTCTATAATATATTTTTTTTTTTTTATGCTTGATAGGTTAGCCTTTGACCACTATCTCACCTGATGGTAAGTGATGATGTGGTTGAAGATGTTGTTCAGGCTAACCTAGAATTACTGGCTCTCAAGGACAGCTGCCGGAACACACCATTAGGTGCTTGGCGACAGATTTTCAACTTGAGGGTGGTAGCTAGCCAGGCGGGCATTCGCAATGTGCCCTACCACCATGCTGTAACGACTGCCATCCTAAGACAACAACCGGGACCGACGGCTTAGCGTGCCCTCCGAAGCACGGAAGCGCTCAGTAGTAATGTCACCAGCGGTCACCCATCAAACTCATGACCGCGGTGGACGTTGCTTAACTTTGCTGATCGATTCAGAATGGTTAAGCAAACTTCGCTACGAGCGCTTCAAAAGACATCAAATATTAATTTGATGTCTTCTTAAAATATTATAAAAGATGATTTATCCACATCAAAAAGAAAAAGCAAGAAAAATAATAATTTTGTGTTACAAATCAAAATATTGGAGCATACATTTTTATTGTTCCGGACGTGAATTGAAACCGCTTCCTCCTCCGTGTCCTCTTTTGTGCTGCAAGAATTTGTAAATGCATCACATTTACAAACCTAGTAGGTGAGAATGAGGCACCTCTAAACATAAGAAGCAGCGAATGCTTTGAAATATATAAGATAATGAATAGATTCAGGCGTCACTTTGCGGAAATCCATATTTAATAATAAAACATATTTTAGAGAATCATTAAGTTAATATTTTAATAAAACACTTAAAAAATATAAAAATATATCCAGTGACAATTCCGCCTAATTTTCCTGCTAAGCTGACGTGACGTCACACCATGCAGCCAAACCGGAAGAATTCACGACGCGTTTAGATCCTATACGAAGCATCCTCAGGAGGTCTTGACTGTACGAGCGAAACACCCGTATTTCTTATATATACATTTTTAAGTGTTTTATTAAGATATTAATTTAATGTTTTTTTTTAATATTTGTTATTATATATACTTATAATAAAACTGTAACAGGGCCAATCCTGTACATTGCAGATATTTTGAAAATATTTTTTGAGAGCACTCTGTAGCTGATACTGATGTCAACTGTATTTTTTTTATTTTTGTCTGTCTGTCTCCCGGCCGCGCATAACTCCAAAACTACTAAATGGATTTAAACGAAACTTAGCACGACTTGAGTTCATACTACGAAGAAGGACATAGGATACTTTTTATCCTGAAATTCAGCACGGTTTCCTTAGGAAAGGGGATGAAAGTCAAAATGTACACTTAGTTGTAATTTATTGACGTGTAGACCGATTTCAATAATTATTTTTTTGTTAGCATAGTGGTAATTTAATTATTGTCCCGTAAATATTTCAAAGTCATCGGTTTTGTGGTTCAGAAATCATAGATATCACAACCTAAATATTTCGTTCCAAATAATTTGAACGCGGATGTTAGAGGAACTCTTGAACGTTTATCGTATAGGCGTAATAGATATATTATATCAGCCGCATTTTCCACTACTGAACACAGCCTCTATGGGAGGGTTTGCCATAATCCCCACGCTTGGCGTCGTCTTGGGGATCGCGATGTGAGATATCAGTTCCTCGGAAAGCGCTGCTGCCCACCCGTTGTAGTGTTACCCTTAATCGCCTCTTACGACACCTACTACGGTTAAAGATGGGGCGGTGACATTCTAGCCTGGCACCCCACGGGTAGCCCAGCACTCCACGGGCAGCCAAACACCCCACGGGCCTCTTGGCACCCCACGGGCAGCCCGGCACCCTTATTTAGTTTTGCAAGCTTGCTACGATAAAACTCTAAGATCTGGAACATTCGCCACAATCAGTTTATTTAACTACACATATTTCTTTTGCCGAATACATTCCGGAGACTGCGCAATGGAGGTGCACAACTTTAGTAGATTGTTATACAAAGGTTGAAAGCACTCTACTTTTCATTTCAAATTTAAGGAAAGTAATAAAAGTCGCTTTTCTAAAAATAATTCATTAAAAATAATAACATTAACATACTTACTTAAAATTTACTGAGAGGTACTAGAACTATTTGTGAAATTTTACGTAATAATTTGTGACTTCCACTCTGCTTTTCACTACTAATTAATATAAGGAATAGCTAAATAAAAATAGTAAGTTTTTTATATGATTTATTTTGACTATACTAACATGAGCTATTTAAAATTAATGCGGCTATAGTCCAAGTAGGAATTGATGACTAACATCCGTGTTAAACATTCCACTTTTGATTTAAAATATGAAGAGGGTAAAAAATAGTAGTTTTCCTAAATCTTCACTAAATATAATAAACATGGGTAGAAGATACATAGATACACTAGGAGTTAGAACAATGAAATTTAGGGAATTTTTTGCTAGTTTTTTTGTAATACTTACCTTATAGGTATTTAGTTACAACCCTGCCAAACGTAGTTGTTATTAATTGTTTTATAACTACAGAGTATCTTAGAACGAAAAATCTTAGACATATAACTTTGTTCACACCAATGGTTACAAGTCATTCTGGCCCTAGAGAAGGAAGCATATTCTATGAGTTTTTCCCAACCGCAGGTGGGAAAGAGCGTCTCCCACCCGTTACTCAGATCAAACAAACACTACTTTCCGAGAAAGAGAAATCAGTACTAATATTATAAATGCGAAAGTAACTCTGTCTGTCTGTCTGTCTGTTACGCTTTCACGCCAAAACTACTGGACCGATTTGAATGAAATTTGGTATGGAGATAGTTTGAGACCCGGGAAAAAACATAGGATAGTTTTTATCCGACTGCGCAAAAAGAGGTTAATGTTTTCGCGCGATAACCGACATACGCGCGGGCGGAGCCGCGCCCGGAAAGCTAGTGAAAAATATATTTTCGATCTACCGTCAAACAAAACCGCCGTTTTAAAATTACAAATGCAACATTTATTGTGTGAACCGGGAAAGAACTCCCTGAGTTACTTAACTACTGTCTTCTGGATAATACCACCCGGGATTTTTCAAATCCAAAGTAAAAAAAACAATTTTTTTGGTTTACTAAGAGTGCTTCACCGCATATACTTTTCATTCTTTGCTTAATATGAGATAAACAGTGCACAAATGTGAATAATTAGTCTGCAGGTACGGCAATCGCGAACGATGTCGTGGGTACAGCTAGTTACAAATATATAATTTTATATTTTATAGACATTTATGTAGAACATGTTTAAAGTGCCTCCTTCTCCCCTACTAAGTTTTTGAG
This sequence comes from Plagodis dolabraria, assembly GCA_963854805.1. NCBI lineage: Eukaryota > Metazoa > Arthropoda > Insecta > Lepidoptera > Geometridae > Plagodis > Plagodis dolabraria. The sequence goes on along the minus strand of OY978441.1, from coordinate 36,503,951 downwards.
ATAGGGTTGAATGAACTTGGTATATACATTTCAAATATTTTGTAGACGTTACCTAAGAAATTATTTAATGAAAGGACAAGAAGAAATGGATCAAGTTTGTTGAGAATCTTCTCTACCTTTATTGATTTTGAAACAATAAAGGTGGTATTTAGAAGGAAACTATTTGACCTGTGGAGCTGAAATTTGCCATGTAGGTAATTTGTAGGTAGAGACGTCAGCTCTCGACGGGTTTTATGAAAGGGCAGAATTAAAGGCCGCATAGCAGAATTATAATTTTTTATAGGGCTTAATAATAAAATAAGTGAACGTTATATATTTTTGTGGTTAGAAGCGCTCGTAGCAAATTATGCTTAGCCATTCTGAATCGATCAGCAAAGTTAAGCAACGTCCGCCGCGTTCATGAGTTGGATGGGTGACCGCTGATGACATTACTACTGAGCGATTCCGTGCTTCGGAGGGCACGTTAAGCCGTTGGTCCCGGTTGTTGTTGACCTGTGGAGCTGAAATTTGCCATGTAGGTAATTTGTAGGTAGAGGACGTCAGCTCTCGACGGGTTTTATGAAAGGGCAGAATTAAAGGCCGCATAGCAGAATTATAATTTTTTATAGGGCTTAATAATTAAATAAGTGAACGTTATATATTTTTGTGGTTAGAAGCGCTCGTAGCAAATTATGCTTAGCCATTCTGAATCGATCAGCAAAGTTAAGCAACGTCCGCCGCGTTCATGAGTTGGATGGGTGACCGCTGATGACATTACTACTGAGCGATTCCGTGCTTCGGAGGGCACGTTAAGCCGTTGGTCCCGGTTGTTGTCTTAGGATGGCAGTCGTTATAGCATGGTGGTATGGCATTTTGCGAATGCCCGCATGGCTAGCTACCACCCTCAGGTAGAAAATCTGTCTAAGAGTCGGTAATTCTAGGTTAGCCTGAACAACATCTTCGACCACTTCATCACTTACCATCAGGTGAGATAGTGGGCAAAAGCTAGCCTATCAAGTATAAAAAAAATGCAATTTTGTAATGTATGTATAGAGCTCTGTGACAAATTAGTAATGCACCAAGATTTTCATGATATGGGCTAAAGAATGTACAACATTAACATGAATGTCTTATGTTTTACCTGATATATACTTCACCTATAAATCTGAAAATTGGCAGTAAATAGGTAAGAAATGTCAGTTAACAATGGGTATTATGAAAGGGCATCATAAGGGGGTCATTGAGGGGGGAATTCAAAATTTGCATAAATATGATTTTGAAGTTGGAAGTGTGAAATTCAGTGGTCAGTTTCGTGGCATAAAATAAAAAAAGTACTGTCTTAAGATTTCTTAGGTAAGAATGAATTAAAGGACACAAAAAGAGGTAACCATTTTATTAATAAGTCCTATGTTTTAGGCTGAAATTGGGCGTCTACATTTCTTATGATATAATGGGACCTCACTTAGAAATTACTTTTAGAAAGGCAGGATAAGTAATTTAATTCTCTACTAATTTTTTGAATGCCCGCCTGGCTAGCTACCTCCCTCAAGTAGAAAATCTGTCGCCAAGCACCTAACGTTGTGTGCCGGCAAATGTATACTCGAGGGCAATGATGGCGGTAATAGCTATGGAATGCCTTGCCGCAGGTCCATGGTTCACCGCATGGTGGAAGGGTATTTTGCGAATGTTCGCCTGGCTAGCTACCAACCTCAAGTTGAAAATCTGTCGCCAAGCACCTAACGGTACCTGCTTGGCGACAGGTTTTCTACTTGAGGGTGGTAGCTAGCCAGGCGGGCATTCGGAAAATGCCCTACCACCATGCAACAAAACTTAGTTCTAACGTAGTTCTAAATTCCCACCGTGCTGCCGGGTCCGAATTGCTCCTCCCCATATCAACCCATGGGTGTCGTAAGAGGCGACTGAGGGAAAAATACTGGAAGGTGGGCAGCAGCGCCTTCTAAAGAACTGCCAACTTACACTGCGATCCCCAAGACGCCTGCCAAGCGTAGGGATTATGGCAAATACCCCCTTGATAGGGGAGGCTGTGTTCAGCAGTGGACGATCCGGCAGTTACAGTACAGTTCTAATTTGTAGCAGTAGAACTCTTTGTGTGAGTTCGTCTGGGGAAGTACTGCCACCATAGGTACCTATTGCTACTCTCCTCAAGCAGTAATATTCACTTTACTATGTTCCGCTTTGAAAGGTATCGCCGGTGAAATTACTAGCACATGAAACTTAACAACTTTATGTCTCAGGGTGTTGGGCGCAGTGCAGTTCGCCACTTGTGTCGAACTGCATCTGTTAGGTATAGGCAGAGGTTACCACTTAACAGCAGGTGGGACTTGTGCTTGTTCTATCACGATATCCTAAAAAAAATAGTAAGTACTGGCTGATTTCGTTGAGGACCGGCGCTAACAAAGTCATGGGTAAGCGTTTTAAATTTTATCGAGGAATTTTCCTTTATGTTAAAAAAATAGAAAATAATTGCTTTGTGCGATTAAGTTGTAGAGGGGTGTGGGGAGGTTTGAAGATGCGCAGTGTAGAGCGCATGCGCGAGCTGCCAGAGCCCGGTTTTCGCTCCTGGATTCCCTGAATTCGGAATAGTGATGTCCAAAATTGACAAAACATGAAAAACACTTTAATAGGATGATATTTATGTAACTTAGATTATATATAATTAGTTTTATATACATAGTTTACGTTGTAAAATACTTACGTGACACGTGCCAAGAAATTATATGTAAATACATAGGATACCTACCTTTATATAGAAAAACATAATTAATATGCAATGAAAATCTTTCTGTTATAATCGAAAATAGGTATTTCAGGTTTTTAGAGTTTATTTTAGTTTTACGGTTATTGTAATGACAGTATAACAATATTCAAATACAGTTATCGAATTGAAATATGTTTTTTTATTTAATTGGATCCGATGATATAGTTACTTATTTACAAAAATTACTTCGAGCAGAAATTGAACCGTCATCTACTAATTCTACGCATTAGAATCATTTTGAAATCCTTTGCTTGAAAAAGTACAATTATAATATTTAAATATACCTAAGTAGGCATATAAATTTAGTAGACCTACAAAACTTCTGCAATGTGATAACCAAACCACAAAAATAGGTATATAAACTCTACAATTGTGAAAATAAAATAATTCCTCTGATCACGGCCTACCCCAGCACTACACTGCAGCATTTTCAAGGGCAGCGATCAGTGGGTTGCAGGCCGTCGACGCGGCAACACGATGTCTCCCGGGCCACTTGCGAAATGACCGCGCCACGCGAACGTACAGACACCGTCGAGTTACTACCCCTGAAGTCGGCATTAGTGAATAACAACTACAGAGATGACGAGGCGTACTATCCCCCCGCGCCAGTGTTCAACAATCCCTCGAGCTCAAACCTTTACGATTACACGCTGCTCTCGAAAAGAACGCCGGCTTCGAAAAGGTACGTCTTTTGTTTGTTTTGGGATGTGCAAGGATTTTACGGCTGAAATGCAAGGACTTTTAACTGAATGGAGGAATGGAATTAATGTCTGAAATTCAACGAAGAGTGAGTGTTTCCTTTTTCTACGACACTAAAAATCGTGCAACACTTTATCTTAGGTTTTCGCTATTTACAAAATGCACGACTCCTAGTTATATTTTGTACTTATGTACTAGAGTTGGACCAAAATTTACAGATTAAAAAATATAAGCATATATCTAATTCATTTATTTTCAGTTTACAATTTAGAAACTTCTGATGTTACGAATAAATATATAAACAAATTTAATCGTAAAATATTTATTTATTACCAATTTACCACAATGCAACTTCTAGTTACATTAATAGTACAAAATAGTTATTTAAATCTTTGGGCGTTACATAAGTTGCATGTTTACTCATAACAGGAGTAAATCCATCATCAGATCTTGATTTTTTTGTTGGGTTTTATAGAAAGTTACGTTTACGTTGTTTGCATTTAACTTGTTGAAGTTACACCAAAATGTGATCTCAGAGTGTTTTGAATCAGCATGGGGCCGACTTTAACACGTTATTACTTCTCAGTATTAGAAGTCGGTTCCATTTTTGTTATTTTTTTCTAACATGTTATTAGCCATTAAATAAAAAAAGGATGAACCGACTATAACACCGAAATATATAAAATAAATCGTTAAAGTGGGAGTCATACATGATTCAAACATTCTGAGATCACATTCATGCTTTTCATGTTTTTCCCTATAAACACAAGCAATTTCATGTTTTTCCCTATAAAGAATCACTTGCGTTTTTTTATAATGTGCTCCTTGATGGTTTTATTGTGTCGCCTACGATAACGCAGTCACCATTATCAATAGTGGCAATTATTACGTCATTCTGGTATAAAAATATTGTAAAATATTTTTTAGAGTCAAAGTACCTGACCGTATATGATTAAATTTAACACGTCGAAATCAGCACGCATAACTTCTGACTAAGTATTCCGATTTTAATATTTTTTTTATAATTGAAAAAGATGCCTCTGATGTGGTACCATCATCCATCAATCACCATCAACTAACTGAAAGTGTCATGTCATGACATACCTAGATTGGTATACTGTATTGACTTGGTGGTTGCAAGTTTTGTCGATGGTGACAAGTATTGTAGGTGAGTAACAATCGATCGTCAAACCAGTAATTATAACTAAAATATGTTTTTTTTTTGACTAAAATGGAACCGACTTCTATCACTGAATAGTATGTTTTGTATGCATCACCTGATATTACGCAAGTTATGGACTTATCGAACAACGAAATAAGCACATAATCATAGAACATATTATAATATACTATAACACATAGTATTAAGTATTATATGTTCTATGCTATAACACTAATATATCACACTAAAGGCGATAGTTTGTGAGTATGCTCATATGTTTGTTACTTCTTCACGCTCCCACGGCGGGCCGCGGGACTAATTTTGATGAAAATTGGTAAGGAGGTTGATTGATGAGGCGCTGTATTAACACAGAATACTTTTCGTCATCATCATCCAACACCAGGCATAAAAAAAAAAAAATCTCTTTACTGACACCAAAAAACAGGAAATTACAAAGAAACAATAACAATAGTTAGGTATAATGGGCGGTCTTATCGCTAAAAGCGAACTCTTCCAACAGCCTTTGTATAGATTGAGAATATTATTTTTGAGCAACGAGTGTGGTGCATGTTTCATATGGGTGCCGATGAAATTACAGGCACCTGAGACAACGTTATGGTTCAGGATGATAAGTACAGTGCGGTTCGACGAGTGGACTATGTAATCTGTGGTTCGACGCTCGTGATGGGGTGCATCTGTTATGGGCAGAGGTTATCGATTACACCAGAATGGGACTTGTTCTTTTTCCGTCACAATCAAATAAAAAATAAAAAAAGATTTTTCATATAAAACTATTTATGAGTATTTCGTTGTTTGATGGATATCCAGAATGTTCTGCAAAAACTTTTTTGGATATGTAACTCAGAAAGTGGTAAAACGAGGCGGGGCCTCAAATATCAAAAGAAGACGGCAAAGATAAATTGTATGGAGATGGTAATATAAGATGTTCCAATCATAAATAATTATTAAAACAAAATCACGAAATAAATCTTTGGCTCGTCTTTAGAATCGGTATACACCACAATGTACCTTCATTCTTTTTTTACAGATAGATATAGTTATATTAAATAATCACACGAAATTTTATCTCCCGGAAATCAATAGTTGTTGAGAAATAAATTATTGAAGTTTTAATTTTAACCTTGATTATTTGTGTATTTTACACTTCTACTAAGTACATGGCATAGCCTAATGGATTCAAAATACTGTGAACTATTCAGGTGGCTTAGATTAGGTCGTATGGTAGGTCATAACCGAATCGGAGCACCCACCTTCCAAGCAGTCTTGTCTGCCCTACCCCTAGAGTGATTTTTATAAGCCGGAGGCGCGGAGGGTGAGCGGCGCTAGTCTACTCGCGGCGAGGAACAGCGGACGAAGCCAAGGCGAAGCGGCGGAGGCTGGACGCCGAAGGAGTCCCTAAGCCGAAGCTGCGAAGGCGTAGCGAGTACGCTGTGACGAGGTAGCGAGAAGACTAAAGCGCTGCGTACCCACAGCGCCGGAGCTATCATAGAATTACTTCACTTCTAATAAGACATTTGTGTCTTATTATGACCTTTTTTTGTTGACGTTTTTGTGATTTGTGACTAATTAATAATTATTTACATGAAGAAGAAGAATAAAATTTTGAGAAATTTCATTAGTAGGGTAAATTAAATTTTGAGAAATTTCATTAGTGGGGAATATTCCGCCCTCCCTATCCGTAACCACAATACGTAATATGTACTAACATATACCTACCATATCTAACTAAAGTCCTTTCAGTGTATGTAGGTATTAACATGTTTTTTAATTATTATTATTTAATAAAAATGTTTCCGGTACCCCTCACCCCTCCGGGGGGATGCTACAACCCCCCTCTCCACCCTCCCCCCTTCATATAATAGATATGTATGTATATAAAATTATTATATTATCCTGGCAATTGCCAGGAAAATAAAATAATTTTATATTATATTAATTACGCGGCGCGGTTTCACCCGCGTGGTGATGGATGATGATGGTGATGATGATGAAAGTTATCCTGTGTGTCAATCCAGCGCCTCATCTACCTCCACACCAAATTTGATTAAAATTGGTCCAGCCGTTTGGCGTAGAGAAGAAACAAACATACAAACTCACAAAAACTTTCGTCTCTATAATATTATTGTGATTTGAAAGTTTTCTAAGAAATTAAGAAAATGTTTAGGGAAAACGATGTGCTACACTGAAACGCATTAAATTTACTATTTACATTTAATTACCACACCCACTCAGAAAGTGTCTCATTGCTGGTTCAAAAACATTTTATAAAGTTCGTCATTTCTTCCTTATAAATGTGCGACGGGAAAAGTTATATGGTTTTAGGCATCCGACGCGATATCGGAGGACACGGGTTCGATTCCCGCCTTGGGCATAAAATTTTGTACTCCAATAATTTGTAAAATAAGTTATATGAAATTTCATTCCCTCCGTAGCAGTGAAGGAATGTTGTATGAAAATCCATAATAATTATTCTAAATACTTTTCAAAAATGTCATCTGATAGTGAAAGCGATGATTTTATAATGATAACGAAATAAAAAATACAGCTCAAGAAGTCAAAAAAAACTTACTTTCTCAAGTCTCAGGACAAATACGAGGAAAATTATAATGATTTTATTTTCCTCGTAGATGTAGTATAAAGCACTATGTATCACTCGGGAGAAAGATCTATTTCTGTTCGAGAGTGGTATGTTTAACTCGAGAATCTTTTCAAAAGTTCTTTAATGAGAGAGACCTTTGCTCAACTATGGAAATTCCGGTTGATGTGTTGACGATGATGTTTGAAGAGCCAGTATAGTTTTAATTTAAGCAATTTTAATAAAGAAATAATCTAGTACTTAAATAGGTTACCAATTCATGTGTTATAGGCCTTGTGTTTGCTTCAATCTAAAAATAGAAAAAGATATAGAAGAACCCCGTGATAATTGCTATGGATTTAAACTCTAAAAATAATTTTCTTTATTCAATTTTGTTAACGGTCACTAAAAGTTTTGGATAAAGTATTTTGCCTAATGAAAATAATATAAGCCAATGAAAATGTTCATTGGCTTAAAGTATATTTGCAATTTGTGGGTAAACTTCAATTATTATAATTGAAGTTTAGCTTTCTGATATTCAAAAGTGTCATCATCACAAACATTTTTGTGCCGGGCGGGAATCTATTTTACGATGGGTTTTATAATGTGCCTAAACCACTCGGCTACTGGGACATGTTTGAGCCAAAATTGTGTGGTGTAATTGTATTACGTCATAGGATATAGATTCCGAATAACAAAAGTTTTTTTGAGACATATTGAAAAAAATACACGTTGAATACAGAACCTTATTTTTGTTTCTCAGTATTATTTTGTTTTGTTGATTTCGGTCACAAAGTTTATTTTTGGTTGATAAATGATCGATTACGTGCACGCCATATGGAGAGGGTTATCTATCTCAATGTGATATGTGGATTATGTGGCAAAGAGGCCTGATGTTTATGCTACTGGATAAAAGTTTGGTATTTGAGATATTTGAGTACTGTGCAATTTCAGTACTAATTATAGCTTTATTTATTCCTTACTCATAATAGAGAATCTAGCTTAACGGCTTTCGTACTGCCTGATATCACTACTGTTTGCGGTGTTAATTTATTTATTTATTTTATTAAGGGTCCGTTTCAGAATCATCAGTACTTAATATTATAAATGTGAAAGTTACTCTGTCTGTCTGTCTGTCTGTCTGTCTGTCTGTTACGCTTTCACGCCAAAACTACTGGACGGATTTGAATGAAATTTGGTATGGAAATAGTTTGAGACCCGGAAAAAAACATAGGATAGTTTTTATCCAACTGCGCAAAAAGAGGTTAATGTTTTTGCGCGATAACCGACATACGCGCGGGCGGAGCCGCGCCCGGAAAGCTAGTGTTCTAATAAAGTTTTGGGTTGCAACACATAAAATAACTGAGTGATAAAAATGACAGTTAACATGCCGCGCCATGTTCCATGGTTCCATGGTAGTATAACCTGAACTTACTCGAACATTCTGAAACAGGCCCTAAGTCTTAGGCTGCGTTTCCACTAGAGATGTGCGAGGATGCGTAGCGAGGGATGTGTTTGTAAAGAACCAATAGAATCGCTTCATTTACCTCGCCTCGGTCAGCACAGCTCTGGTGGAAATGGATCAGCTGAGCTAGATTTTTGCGCATACAAAACAAGCAAGGGATGTGTGCGAGGGATGTGTACGAGGGATGTGTGCGAGGGATGTGTACGAGGAATGTGTGCGAGGGAAGTGTTTCGGGGAATGTGTGTTGAGAAGGATGTGTTGCGAGGTTTGCGTATACTGTACCAGCCAGTCTATAGACGGAGTTTACATCCTCGCACCACCATTAATGCGCATTTTCACAGCTCCGCTACACATCAGCTTTGGTACAGCTTTGGTGGAAACTCCGTACAGCTTTGGTGGAAACGCAGCCTTACAATTGTGAACTTACAATTATTGTTGTTTCAATAATAATTGATATAAATATACGTGCCTGTGCCAAATTCTATTTATTTAGAAGTTTATATACCTACACGTAGCTAGAAACGTAGACAGACCCACAGAGATTACACTATTGAAAGTAAATTAATAGAAATGTAAATTTATTGTTTGGACTTAGTATGAAATAACATAAAAAGTGCAACAGTTCCGTTTGCAAAAGTACAAGCGTTTTTACACCGTAGATGCTACGATTACTACGCTGCTGCTACTAGTTATCGTAGCGTATACGTAGCCGCTATGAGACGTAATCATAAACTTTGCGTAAAACTTAACGTAGCAATTTCACGTAATTCTACAAGACGTCAATAAAATTGTTTCATAATACTACATATTAAGTATAATACGAGTAATTAATCTCTGCCGAATCGTAGCTTCTGCCACGGCTACGGCGTAGAAGACTACGCCGCACCTACGCCAAACCTAGAGATAGAAAGCGAACGCCGCAAAATGCAAGAGATACTTAATTATAACATTTCTTCTCTAGGAATGTAAGTAGGTAGGAATGTAAGTAGGTACAAACGATTTTGTTCAGGTTAACCAGCAGTTATTTTCCTTCTATTTTCTATCTAATGTTTTCATTTTGAAATGTATTACCGTACATAAATACTTCTTAACTAACGTTTAAATTAACAATGTAAACTTTGGTCAAAGTAGATACTTTGTTCTGTATCGATATAACAACATTGGTTTCGTTTCGTCTTGTCTTGACCCAAATAGCTCAGAGATTTATAACCGATACTTCGCCCATGACAGCAAGAAATCGAGGTTATCTATAGTTCGATTCAATTTGAAATGTTCCATTTCGTTGAATGGGACTTTAACGAGACTGAACGTTTTTAAAAATAAACTTGTGTACTAAGCGAGAAGATATAACCTGTGATGGGTAAAGTTGTAGATTATGGTCAAAGGCTTGCCTATCAGCAGTATAATACTCTAATTAAATTATTACATTATTGATCTATAAAGATCTATGTTTAGAGTTAGAACAATGTTCCAACCCAAGAAAACAATTTCAAAACCCTTCGGTTTTGAAAAAAACAAATTAAAAAAATAAAAATACCACTGAAACTGAAGGACTAACATGCCCTCCGAAAAATGAAAAAATAATTACCCTCCTTGATATGACTAAGAACTAGGCAAGCTCTGCTACGAGTGCTTCTAAAACCAGTCTTCTTACACCAGTACCCAGCAAATATAAACCAGAAATGGAGTCTTATCTACATTTCAGCTCACTAAGCCTTTTTTTTTGTTCTCATCTAGACTCCTAACCCGCACCAATCAGCCCGCGCCGACGCCGCTGCTGACACTTTGTGGAGCGCCACCACCCTCCAGGAAGCGCGAAGAATTAGCAGCCCTAGCGAACCTGAGGAAGAAAGTATCGCCGGCGTTGCTCAACCCTGACAAGTAAGTTCTTTACTTTACTGTAAGTAAGTTTCTTATACTTCCGACCAGCACTTAGGCCCCACCGATTGCACCGCTACACCTACCACATAGCTCCACCAATCTCTAGGAACCCGAGAAACTAGTGACCCTTGCCAACCTGAGAATGGAGGTGGCACCAACGTTGCTCAGAACTGACTAGTGAGTTCCTGCGATCAGATTACTTTAGATAGCTCAGCTTACATCCAAGCCTCTGCTGATCCGATGTGGACACGCCACCACATTCCAGGAAGTACAAGAAGCCCACGGCCCTCGCCAACCTGAGAAAAGAGCTAGCTGGCATTAACGTTGCTCAAAACTAACAAGTGTGCGTGTTTTGGTTTTTTATGCATGGTAGGTTAGCCTTTGACCACTATCTCACCTGATGGTAAATGATGATGTGGTCGAAGATGTTGTTCAGGCTTACCTAGAATTTCACCCATCCAAGTCATGACAGCGGCGGACGTTGCTTAGCTTTGCTGATCGGTTCAGAATGGCTAATAAAAAACAAACTTCGCTACAAGCGCTTCAGCTCCTTGCCATCACATTCTGTAGACAACTCAGCTTGAACCCAAGCCTGTACTGATCCCGTGTGGACACGTTACCATATTCCATGAAGTACAAGAGGACACTTACGATCCCCTATAGTACGTGGAACTTCTATGCTACTTTACTCCACAAGCAAGGAAATATTTTTTATATAATCTCATTCGGTAATATTCTAATTATGAAATTAAATACAGAATTTTATTGGCATATTTTATGTACATACTTCTTTAAGAAAATTAAAAAGTTAAATTAAAGCATTGTTCTCCTAACAAAACAATGCTTTAAAACAATTTTTTAATTATTAAAGTACAATGTGTCGCGACCAAAGAGGTTTCAATTCAATTTAAGTACACATTATCTATGGTGAGAGAGAAGCGCGCGCAACGCTCTGCGCTGGTTCCGAGCCAATAGACCAATAACAGACATTTTCCATTTTGGCGCTATTTCGTACATACGAATTTGAGTAATATTTTGTTAGATAAAAGTAGCAAAAATGTCAAGCAACACCCACGATACTGATGATTTAACTCCACCTGACATTCTAGAAACAGCTACGAAACTGACGAATAGTTTTTTCAAAAAAATCAAGAAAAGCGTATAGCCACAGAGAGTTGAAATACAGGTAAAAATGTTTAATATAGCCATGAGATTAAATAAAGTAGTGTATGCAACTGCACATAATTAGGTATTAAAACACTCGTGTAATCTTATTTTGAAACTTGCCTGCGGCTCGTTTCAAAAAACTACACTCATGTTTTAATACCCTCTATTATATGACAGTTGCATAAACTACTATTAAAATAGCATGGCTTAGTGGTAAAAGTGCTCAGTTGTATAACTGTTACAATTACTACAAATCAGGCTTTGCCCGTCAATGACATTAGTCACAAAATAAGATCTAATACAGCCTCCATGCCACAAACCAAAATACCCACTACACAAAGGTCATCGTGGTATTTGCCTCACATCGACTCACTCCATTTACAGCAATAAACTCGACTTATCAGTTTTATAAATGGCAATTTAGCAAACGCTGACATCACGAGGTTGCCCTTTCGAGGGCTGTCAGTTCAGCAACAGAGCCCTTTTCGCACGCGGCCTTGAAAGTTGGTATAATATGTACAATCGGAGTATTAGAATGGCTCGCAGCACGCAACCCTACGTGCGAAACGGCTAAATTGCCAATTTGTTTCTTTACCCTAGTTTACAGAGTACTTTGTCGCTAAACAAAGTAATTTCATTGATTTACTAGTTTTAACTATTCTTTAGTATATAAGTATATATAGTAAGCAGAAACTTTTATTTCAGGTACTCAAACAAAGCCAATAACAACGAATCAACGAGTAAAGATGAGAACGAAATTGAGGAACTTGATAACAGGCCTAAACTACTACAAAAGGTAAGGATTAAGTATAATTTACTTCCTTATTACTATTTTATTTGAGCTCGTTATGAATATTTATCTGGATAGAGCCAAACTCCTTCCTACCTTAGCCAATATTGAATATTGTATTATAATATCTTGCCGACGCGATGTCGCAATGTAATTTTTTCTACATCGACTTAGTGTCTTCATAGATGATACAATTTATAGACGAGCTTAACCAATATCTGAGTTTATTTGGATCCTATAGGTTTACCAGGCTTATTTATTCTGGAAGGCAAATTGTTCTCACTATGTTAAATTAAATAGAATTCATAATATGTATATGAAAATACTGAAGCTGATAGATCGCTCACTTAAAGTTTGAGTAGGTCTGTATCTGGATCTGCAAAGAGACCACAACATAAATCTTTAGTATTTCTGTGCTTTTCTGTTTTTCCCGGTAACGAACGCTATATACGCTTTATAATCCAAATTCTTTAAACCTTTTCTTTTTTAATGCAAAAAGAACTGTAATACAGGTATAAAATAATTAAGAAAGTAAAAACCCGACCGCAAATTATTTATTTATAGATATTCGTTTTATCGCTCCATGCATTGGAATTAAAACTGCAAGTTATATATATTTATGGAATCTTTTTTTAAAGCCCTTCAGTATGATATCCCACTCAAAATGCGTATATTTTTAAATTTTTATTTATTGCTGATAGGTAAGCCTTTGACCACAATCTCACCTGATGGTAAGTGATGATGTGGTCGAAGGTGTTAACAGGCTTAACCTAGAAATTTTTATGCAAGAATTTTTACTATATGGCGTCGTGTAAAATACGCCGGTGCGTTCATTTATATTTCATCAAGACGAATCTAAAGATATCTCATACATTAAAATCGGTTAAGCTATTTAGAAGCTATGATGGAATAAAGAAACTCACAATCACACACATACATGAACCCTGAAAACATAACACTCCTTTTTTATGGCAGTCGTGTAACAATAAGGTTGCTTACCCGACAAAGATAATACATAATATATACAGTGTCTATGCTCCATATAACTTACTACTTTATTTTAGGAATTATAATAAAATATTATCATTGGGTAGGAATTTAGCGTGAATTAGAAAATCAAGGCCGTAACTAATTGTACCGAATTTGCGGCTTTCCGTCTATCTGTCAAGTCCAATTCAAAGGTCAGATGCGCAAATGCCCATTTGCTCCGTTTCATTCGGTTGGCAGTTTAAGGGCTTTATTCCGGTATAAAGGGACGCCTAGACTTCTAACGGCATTATTATACAAAGCTATTGTTTGTTGACTGAGCTGTGATGGAGCTTAGGGTTTTTGATTGCCAATTTCGGAAGAAGGATAATGATAAGCTATGCTGAAAGGAGGCTCCGAAGAATATGATTATTATTATGAATATTCAATTCTGCGCATCACAAATCTCCAGTTTTAAAACTAATCGACTAGGCTTACTATAAATTTATCGTACTAGGACCGTATTATGACCGTTATAGGAACGTATTAGGCAGAATATTTTTTTTGTATTGATAAGTATGCCCGTCAAGTGCCACGCACGGAGTGTCAATAATTGTCAGCGAGAATATTTTGCCGATACTCTCCGTGCGACTTTGGCAATCCGAATGTACCGCACAGGCGGCGAAACGGAGATTCTGGAGCTTTTTTTTTCCCATAGGTAGTGATGAAAATAGTGTGATGAATTTCAAACCAATGTAGATAATACTTCCAAATTACTTTATTCCAAACTTGTACAATTTCAAGCTAGTACTTTTCGCCTCGAAGTCTCTTGCCAGAATGATCATTCGACGGACTGACTGGTTTCTAGTTTCTTCCTCCTGTATTTTTCCCTCCAAAATGCGATAGTGGTAAATCTTTTCCGATTGGTCGATCAATCTCAACAGTGATTGGTCGATTTTGAATAACCGACCACGATATCGTGTGTGTGTTGCCACTATTTAAAATACCGAAATATTGAATAAAATATCGTTTCAGATGAAATAATCTATAAAACCATTGAAAATCATGACAATAGTCTGTGTCACGCGGGGCTAAAATATTTTTCACCTCACAAGCTCCGAAAGGTGTTGTTTACCACGCGAAATGTACATGGAAAGTGTTTTTTATCCGCTAGCGTGGAAAAGATTTTTGAAATTCAAACTTCAATAAGAGTTACAGAAAAAATTTAATTTTTAAAAATTTTTGTAATTTAACTTTTAATTTTTACTACTATTTATTTTAGCAGTTTTTCTAGCACTTAGCATTTTCTTAGCTGGAGCAAGGTGAAAAATTGTGTGTTGAACCCGGCAGCGAAGTTATTTTGCTCATATATTGAAAACCTTCACTACGCTCAGGATTCTATATTTTCATATTCTAATACTAGAATTCTTCGCTTCGTCAGGTTTCATTAAAAGTACTCGCGCCCAAAAAACAACTCAAATTACCAATACTTAGCTATTGTTCGCGGACGGCGTACCTACATTTAATTTCTCGCCATGCTTAGCATTCTACTTAAACATCCCTCACTGCAGATTTCTTCCCTTCGTATTCTAAATCCCTCGTGGAACATAATATTATTTTATCTTTATAACAAAAATGTATTCACTGTCTAGAAAGATCTGTAAAGGACAGCCGCCCACACAAAAAGTCCGAATTAAATAAAAATATGTAAATGTTCCGAAAACAGTCTGAAGCTTGGATCTGGTGCCCGTTGAAAATACCTTTGGAAGTTCGTATAACAGTGAACGGTGAAACAGTGCGTGGGTGGCTCTTTATTTAGAACATTGCAAAATTCAATAGCCTTTGAATAGGATCCCTAGTTGATACAGGTTTATCCTACTTTTATGTATGCGAATGTTTGTGAGTGTGTTAGTGAGGATGTGAGCGTGTATGTTTGTTACTTCGTGACATTAAAGCGGCTTAACTAAATTGAATGTTACTCAGAGTAATATTTTGATTAAACAAAGTATACTTTTCATCATCATTATGATCACTCTATAATTTTTGTCAATCGTTCCCGGGTCTATTCACGCACGAATTAATATCAAAATAAAAATATTTTGACTAACCTCGACGTTTCGATCAAGTTGCATTGACCGTGGTCACGAGTACGACAGAGTCATAGTCAAAATATTTTTATTTTGATATTAATTCGTGCGTGAATAGACCCGGGAACGATTAAGAAATATGAGTTTAGTTCACGAAAGTTTAAAGAAAAGCACTCTATCTTTGTCTACGCGGGTGAATCCTAGGTTCGATCCTCAGGCACAATATTGTTTCTGTACTGTATCAGCCGGATTTTTCACTGCTGAACACAGCCTCCCCATTATGGGATGATTTGCCATAATCCCCACGCTTCGCAGGCGTCTTGGGGACTGCAGTATTAGATATCGAAAAAGTGGTGGTGCCCACCTTCTGGTGTGCTACCCTTAGTCGCCTCTTACGACACCCACGGGTAGAGATGGGAGGATGGCATTCTAGTACGGCTTTTTTCACTTCTGAATTTTTCAGGAGGCTATCCTCTAGCTAGAGCTAATTGAAAAAAAATATAGATATGACCATACTGATTTGAAACACCAACCTCACATTAGCATGGTCCGACTTCCAAAAGTTATTTCATACTAAAATAGTGTTCGACGTCGACAACAGCAAATCCACACCATTAAATTATCCAGGCTAGATATGTACTTCAGTTAATTAACTATAACTTATAAAAAATATGACTTTGCGGAAATCCATATTTAATAATAAAAAATATTTTCATACAGTCACCCCGGGACCACGATCACTGCAATGTTTGAAACGTCGGGACATAAATAATGATATATTTAACTGTTTAAAGTTGTTTGAAAAAATACTAAAAAATATTTATTATAATATGTACTTGTAAAGTACTCAACCGATTTTCATTAAATTTATACGGGACCAGACGGAAGATGTACCCTTTACAAAAAAAGTAATTATCAAAACAGGACTCTACAAAAATAATAAATATAAAAAATAAGCGTCAAATTGAGAAGCTCTTCTTTGGAAGTCGGTTAAAATAAATCCTTATTTTCCTAATATATGAAAATGCACAAAGTAACTGCTGAATATGTAAAATTTTCTAGAACCATCGATCATAATTTACGTCGCTTACAGCATTCAGTTCACCTTCAGTTTAAAAAATAACATACTCCGGGAAGGGCGAGTCCTTGACCCGTTTATGCGGAAATGTTTTCGTGACCTTCAAGTTGCGAGGGCTCCCGGCCTCAGGCCCTGTCTGACAACATTGTGCCTCATAATTTGAAACAAATAGACCTTGTGTGCTTTCAGCCAAATATAATTACACGCCTCCGCGCAGAGTAAATAAATATACCTAAGTAATTGCCACCTCTCCGACTCGTCACTTATAAAAACACCTAGATTTGTAACACTTTCAAATAGTTTCGCCTAGACTCGAAGCGCTCGTAGCGAAGTTTGCTTAGCCATTCTGAATTGATCAGCAAAGTAAAGCAACGTCCGCCGCGGTCATGACTTGGATGGGTGACCGCTAGTGACATTACTACTGAGCGTGCACGTGCTTCGGAGTGCACGTCTTATACCCTTCAGGTCCCAGCAGCTCAATCCAGGATGTTCCTGACACCTGACTTTTGGCCTGCAGGGGTGGTATACCGGTTGTTCAGGGAGAGGAAGCAGAGTCAACCTGTTATGTAGTGTCAAGGAATAATATAATTTTAGATATAAATATTTTAGATTAAGGTATTTATGTTCTATGGGTCCGTACACTTTTAAATGTATTTATTGAGTCTGTTACCTGAAATAAAGATTTATTATTATTATTCGAATGGAGCACGGCCCGGTCCAATGTTGCCGCGGCGGCTCTTGGCTCGGAGTAGGCACTAAAACACAATTCTATTAGTTTTTAATTTATCAGAACAAAAAAAAAACAACTCAAATCTCTCTAATCGCAAAAACCTAAGACAACCTTATGAATTGAGTAAAGAATATACGTACGTACCTCTGTACATATATCCTTATTTGTTTGAAATTGCCAGTCATCTCGTAGACACCCAGGTAATAATAAATTGGGGTACCCTTTCATAAGGTTGATGGATGATTTCGAGCCCAACACCCTCCCGAACTGTAATTATGTTATCAGATTATTATGGAGCGTTTCGCGGAAAGGAGAGAAGCTCTATTTCATCTGACTGTTCTATACCTACCTAGTTATAAAAAGAGTTTCTTCGATTATATAGGTCATATTAATGCTTATCAAAGAGAATCGCGTTGTAGCCAAACTGAAACATTAATCGCTATTTTAAGCTTTGATAGCCGAGCGGTAATAGCTATGCGTGGACTGCCGTACCGCAGGTCCACGATTCGATCCCCATCGCGCCGGCTTGATCTTCACTGGATGATGGAAGATTATTTTGCAAATGCTCGCCTGGCTAGCTATCAAGGAGAAAATCTGTCGCAAGCTGTGTTCCGGGAGCACTACATGAGAGCCAGTAAAATTACAGGCACCTGAGACATAACGACTGTGTCTCAGGGTGACTAACGCTGTGCAGTTCGTCACTTTGACGAAATGCATCTGTTATAGGCAGAGGCTACCACTTAACATCAGGTGGTGCTCGTGCTTGCTCCGTCACAATGACATAGAAAAAAAAAAAAAAACTACATAACACTAGTTGTAGTTCGCGGTTTCACCCGCGTAAACAATGATGCTGCGTATCCACCAAAAAAAGGTCGAGGAAAATGAGCTGTCAAAATCTGCCAATAGAATTGCTTAATAATTTTCCTAGCGTCACTGATCGCAGCGATCCGAATTGATCAAATTGGTGGATTTTTCCTCTTTCACTGCTCATCTTCTTCGCAAATCTCTGATGTATATGAATGATGCAGCCAAACAGCTGAAGCTTGGATCTTGGAAGTAAAAATCGTGAATCGATTTTAGTAATACCATGTTCACATAGGTAACAATATTTTTTCGAAATTCAACCCCTAAGAGTAAAATAAACTGGTAGGCGTGGAGCGACGACGTCGCGTGGAAGCAACGTGGAGGGAATGATATGCTATTTTTATACTAACACGATGTGATTCAAATTTTACCTATAGGTAAATACGTAATATAAGTTACACATGATGTGTTTCGTTGTGTTGCCTGTTCATGGGAAATAATGAATTAGGTAGGTAAATATTATTTCTGTGCATAAACACTAAATTTTCTTTTGTAATAAGTACGCCACGTGTAATTTCTCATCTTTTTCATACTCCTTTTTTTCTGCTTATATTTATGAGAGAAAATATTCGTCTCTAAAACTAAACAAGGAATAAATAAGTGAATAAAACATACATATCTGTTAATAATGAGAAAATAAAAGACGTTTGCCAACATCAATGAAGTTGCGAAGCTTGCCAAGTGCCGTATCTATAGTCAACAAATTTAAAAATTTCCATATATTATGGCTTAAGATTTGGCCACAAGAATTGGCTCAAAAGACAAGTCCATCCACCCAAGTTGTAAACCACTACGACGCGACGGTGACACGCTTTTCCCTTTAGAAGTTTGAAGAATAGCATCGGAATGTTTCTTGAGATTTTTTTGCGGCTTTTTAGTTGGCTTTGATCGCCTTTCTATATATTTCGTATATACCTACATATTTGATGTGAAATGTTGATACTTACATTGTTATTGGAAAAATGGTAACAACCTCTTAGGGTTGACTTCAGCTAGTCCTAACAAAAAATATCAATGTTTTTTTTTGTGTTTTACACGGTTTTTTGATTGAATAAGTACGAGGACCACCTGATGTTAAAATGATCTTGTGCCTGTAATTTATTTTTTATTACTTTGCTCGATGTAAATATTCAAAACTCTATTCAAAGGGAACACGGCGCGGTCCAGTGACGCCGCGGCGGGCGTTCTTGGCTCGTAATAATTATAATTCACATCAATTTATGAATAAGAAATAATGTTATTGTTACTAACGTTCAAGAAACGGGGTTACGGACACACCCTATTAGTCAGAAGAACTACTTTTAAATATTTTATTGAAATATTTAAATAAATATTATTAAAAAAAAATTACTTGTGCAAGATAGGCGATAGTCTGAGGTATGTTTTAAAATTAATTGCAGACTGATTTGTCAGTTTTTTTTTTATTAAACAAAATACTATAAACTATATACAACACTACAGCTACTACAATAAAGGCATTTAGAGACCTATAAGTCATAGCAGACTCATAGGCAGTCCAAATGCTCCAGCCCACTCCCAGTTGGCAGCGTGCCCAGCATGCTGGCAGCATTGCCCCGTTGAATTGCAATGCTTATTCGTTGAGCCAAATATGTGCCAGCATTTTGATCACGCGTCGCATTATATTATTATTATTATTTATCATTTGTCAGTTAGTTACAAAAATAAACCTTAAGTCATCAAAATTGTAGGGTTCGGAGAATCACTCAAAGGCCAACATTACCCATAGATTTAAATTTTTCAAAAATCCCAAAAAAATGGAACCAACTTCAACAGTCAAAGTGTGAAATCTGGAATAAAAATTTTGGAACCATATAGCAATTTAACTAGCTAAGCCGCAATTTAACTAGCTAAGCCTTTTTAATTTAATAAAGGCCAACATTACCCATAGATTTAAATATTTTTTAAATCTCAAAAAAATGGAACCAACTTCAACAGTCAAAGTGTGAAATTGTTGAAGTCGGTACCATGATAGTTCAAAAGTACCTATTATCATACAGTTGTGCGCATGGTACCAATTTTTTTTAAATTAATTTTAGTGACACTTGCTTACGGAATCGATTGTCATTCACTGTCAACGACTATGTCATCAAGATAGGAAAATATTTTTCAGCTATCGGAGTGTAATCAAAAACGACTTGACCGATTTAGATGAATTTAAATGGGACTAAACGATCAGCATCACCTTTCAAATAAAAAAAAAGATATATCAAAATCAGTTCACCCAGACAAAAGTCCTGAGGTAACAAACAAAAATAGACGAATTAAGAACCTTCTCCTTTTTTTGAAGTCGGTTAAATAGCACAATTTTAGATCATTTCGGGGCAGGTAATGGTACTATTTTAAGTTTTTTTATGAGTAGGTTTTACGTTAAGTTTGTTAGTATCGACATGATGATAATGTTTTATTTTTTAATACCTTGAGGTATTCACTGCGTGCGATTGCCACGCGCTGCTTTCTCGAATGTGACGTCGAGGATAGTGGTGACAAAGTCAATAAAAACCTCCGTATGAAAAAAAATATTATCCGAAATAAAAACACAATGAGAGATATTACATCTGTAAAGAAACTACTTATTCTACGTTCAATACGAACTACGGTTTTGACAGGTTACGGTTTTCTAGGTCTTATTTTGACAGCTGCCATCTGAAATTAATAACTCAACGATAAATATTCCAAATTACAACTAAAGGGAAAATTTTAACCGCGAGTGAAACTTTTCGTTTCTTTATAATTTTATAAGCATATAGGTATATTCCCTTAGCAGGCGTTTATGCAAAATTACAAAAATAACTATCACTTCTATAAATAAATAAATAATAAAAAAAATAGTTCAGTAAATTTGACAGTAAAGAGAGAACTCACTCAGCAGCTACTTATCGTCATTTACCTACCAAGGAACAAGAAACCAGTTGAACTACATTCCACGAAAATATAATTAGGACCAATATAAATATAAAAACACGATTAAATAAACTACGTTCTAAAATTGGGTGTTGCAGTCGGTATCATTTTTTGGTAAAAAAAAATTCACTCTTTATAGTGATCCTTGCTACTTACGGGATCGATTGTCATTAACTGTCAACGACTATATCATCAAGATAATATTTTTTAGTTATTGGAGTGTAACTCAAAACGACAAGCATCGTCTTTCAAATAAAGAAAAAATTATCAAAATCGGTTAACTGAGGCAACTAACATTAAAAAAAAATACAGATGAATTGAGAACCTCCTCCTTTTTTTGACGTCAATTAAAAACGAGATTCTGTCGCCAATAGACAGCTTTCATCCGAAATGAATATATTATCAATGAATAGATCTTACTTCTGTGTGAGAGAGAGAGAGAGAGAGTTTGAGTGTGTGTAAAGGTATAGATACTACAGTATAGACTGTTATAAAGACTAGTGGGTTGTACGATTCATTAGATTACTTACTTGTTGATTTTGTAGATACAAAATATAGTTCAGTAATACACAATATTATAACAATAAAGTCAACCACTTCACCACAGTAGTTCTGGTAAATTTGTAATTTTGTAAATAAATTTAAACCTAATTTGCTCTAAAGTATCGATATTCTTACTCTACGTTGTTTAGTCGGTAGATAACTCCTACCGGTTTCGCGAATTAGAAAATCAGCATAACATGATTCCAACTTCAGCAACTTTTAATCAAGTAACGGACAAGACAAGGCGACAGGCTCATCTAAGCTCACAACTTTTGATTGGTCTTCAGTCGTGACCTCAGAGACAAACTAAAGTGCAGTTTGTTGAACCCTCTCCAACGTAAGGTTAGACTTTCAATCGCCCTTTCACCTTCAGAAGAATTCAGAATTCAGACAAATAAGACTAAGAAAATCTCAGAAGTTAATTGGGAAAGTTGTGAGAAAAACCGGGAGAGTTCGCAAGTCTCTGAAGTCCTCGGGAAGTTGAGGGTGGCATGCCCTCATTAGTGGTAAAAGTCGGTCCTCACTCGACGGGAAGTACACTTCACACATGAAAAATATCAGAGTTTTTTTGTGTAGTATACCCTACCTACCCACAGTTCATATGTAGAGCGCAAACGTTGTAGTACTTAGGCAGTGCAGGGAACGTACCTACCTAATCATTTGGAGTTTAATATAATACCTACTTATCTTAGCAAAATCTGAGAATTTTCATAAATAGGGTCACAGGTATGTACGATAGTAGACCTTCAATAAGCGTGATTGAGTGCCAGTAATTCTAGGTTAAGCCTATTAACACCTTCGACCACATCATCGTTTACTATCAGGTGAGATTGTGGTCAAAGGGTTAAAATAAAAAAGTGGACCTTGAATAAGCAAAAGTCATCATCATCAACAACAATAACTTCTACCGTTGAACAAAGACCTCCCCATAATCCCCACGTTTATTAGGCGTCTTGGGAATCGTCGTGTCGATGGTAATAGTACGTAGTTTTTTTCAATGTTATTTTTTTTTTTTTTTTTTTTTTTTTATGCCTGATAGGTTAGCCTTTGACCACTATCTCACCTGATGGTAAGTGATGATGTGGTCGAAGATGTTGTACAGGCTAACCTAGAATTACTGGCTCTCAAGGACAGCTGCCGGAACACACCGTTAGGTGCTTGGCGACAGATTTTTCAACTTGAGGGTGGTAGCTAGCCAGGCGGGCATTCGCAAAGTGCCCTACCACCATGCTGTAACGACTGCCATCCTAAGACAACAACCGGGACCGAATTTAGACTGAACAAGCCCGAGGGCCACCTGATATTAAGGGTACTGATCTCTGCCTATCACAGTCGTATTTCTTCACAAGTAACGAATTGCACTGCGCCCGTCACCTTGAGACATAGTTGTAAAGTCTCCTGTGCCTGTGATTTCACTGGCTCTCAAGCACTGATGTCGGAACACACCGTTTTTTACGACAGATTTTGTACTGGTCGCTAGCCAGGCGGGCATTCGCAAAATGCCCTTCCACCATGCTGTGAAGCTCAAGCCCGTTCCGGGATTCGAACCTTAGACCAGCTGCGCGGCAGTCCATAGCCATTGCCACTGAGCCATCACTGCTTCAAAATTATATGTTATATCTGGTAATAGTATAGTTATATTATATACTTATGAGACGACGCGACGACGAAGCGACGCGGACGTGCCTAAGATATTGAACTTTGTATTGGAATGCCGAATCGTCGAGATAATATGTGCCCACGTATTTTAGGCACGCGCCACTTCTCGTCGCCGTTATCAGCATGGCTCCATTCATTATGTACCGGCAGTTTCATTACGCTACAAGTCAGAATTCTCAGTTTTGTTGATAGGTACAGAAATACTACATTTTAATATAGTCCCCTTAATAGAATTGATCAAAAACCGAAAACTTACCATATATGAAGAAATTTTTAAAAATATGGCCATTTACGAGTCGGACCTTTTAAGCTCCGTAGTTAAAAAAATAGGTTTCGCCCACAGCTGCAAAATTCTTCTTCAATCATTATTTTCAGTAAATATAAATATAATTATTTAAATAGATAATATATGGTTTAAAATTTCTAAATAGTTAGTATAGTTTTGCGAAAGACCGTAGCATAAGCGTAAATTGACAACTTTCGCGGCACCCCATTTATTTATTTCTATAAAAAATAAATAATTGTAATTGACCTTCCTACGACACCATACGATACGATACTGCTCCATAAGTGCCTAAATTAAATCACTGATTTTGACTTCGACTTTGACAACATGTATTTATAACCTTATCGGCTACGAATTATTTATTCGTAGATTATCGGCATTTTTAGGGTTCCGTACCCAACGGGTAAAAACGGGACCCTATTACTGAGACTTCGCTGTCCGTCCGTCAATCCGTCCTTCCGTCTGTCACCAGGCTGTATATCATGAACGGTGATAGCTAGACAGTTGAATTTTTCACAGATGATGTATTTCTGTTGCCGCTATAACACGGACAAACGGACAGCAAAGTCTCAGTAATAGGGTCCCGTTTTTACCCTTTGGATACGGAACCCTAAAAAAGGTTGAAATATGAAGTCTAATGTTGTATAGTTAATGGTACGGAACACTTCGTGCGCGAGTCCAACTCGCACTTGGTCGGTTTTTTAATGTATTGGTCCAACAATCTGAACAATCTACACAAAATATCTAAATTTCAAGTTTGCATCTGTAGAGGGCGTATATATGCATATTTTTATTTCATAAAATAACCTAAAAACTATATTTCACTTAGTTATTTTTAAATTCTTAAAAGGAAAAACAACATCTTTTAGATAGATGAACGTAAAGATAATAAAATAGAAATAATAAACTTAGAAATATTTTTTTTTGCATTGACTCATGCTCCGCGGATTACATTTCATAATTAAAACGAGAGGAAAAATTAATACTCATGAGCGGGATTCGAACTCGCTCTATCCACCAATATAGCCAGGGTATGCTCTAACCGCTAAGCCAACATGGCATATGACTCATAACTCAACTTACATTGTACTACAAACAAAACTAATTTTCGCAATTAAATTTTTGCCGCGGCTATAGGGTTGGATGGCGCAGGTTCGAATCCCACACTAGATCATAATTTTTCATCTCGTAACTTTCTTATTTTCAAAACTTATTCAATTTTCGAGCAGAATTGTATATAATAAGCAAGGGTAAAAATTTTGATTAGAAGCGTATGTACGATCCTCCAGCATATACTAATAATCATTAAATTCAAAATGTATCATTATCCCCGCATCTACCTCGCAAGTTCGATGTTCAGAGGTTAAAGTACTTTAAAATTATTTATATTCAACAGTAAGAACGAAGTAGATCGACCTTTAATGTCGAGGTCCTTCGTTCGGTGTCTTTGTTGGACAATTTGCATAGTTACTTATTAAATGCAGTATAGCAGTCGGGCCGGAGTCTTTTATGTTACTGTGACGGTACAAACATGAGGCCCATACCGGACTAACCTCGGCCTATAACAGATGCATTTCGTCACAAGGGACGAAATACACCCGTCACCCTAGACATACTTACAGTTGTTAAGTTTCATGAGCCTGTAACAGGCTATCAAGGACTGCTGCCGAAACACACTTAGGTGATTCGCGACAGATTTTCTACTTGAGGGTGGTAACTAGCCAGGCGAGCATTCGCAAAATACCCTTCCACCATGCGGTAAACCATGGAACTGCGACAAGGCATTCCATAGCCATCATTGCTTCAATTAATTTTATTATCGCCAATTCCAAGATGTTAAAGTTACAGTCTACATGAACGGGAGGTTTTATGATGATAAAATAGCGAAGTCTTTTTTCTGCTAATAGGCCAGCCTTTGACCACAACCTCACCCGATGGTAAGTTTTTTTAAGCTATCGTGATGGAATAAGCACTATGCCCACCTGATGCATGTTACCTCGCTTATAACAGATGCAGTTCGCACTGCGCCCATCATCCTGAGGCGTAAATTTGTTAAGTAGGTATCATATGCCTGTAACTTCACCGGCAACCGAACAACATTACTTCTTGACGGTATATTTAGGTAGGTTTGGTGTCAATACTTCCCCAGACAGACTCACACAAAGAGTTCTTCTGCTACTAAATTGAACTGATGATCTAGTTGAATGTGGTAAAGAGAACGTAACATAGAATGGGAACTGGCTCTCAAGGATAAATAAATGCCGAATCAGAGCGCTAGGTGCTTGGCGACAGACTGTCTACTTGAAGGGTGGTAGCTATCTAGGCGGGCATTCATGGAATGCCCTACAACCAACTATAAGGACTGCCATTCTAAGACAACAACCGGAAACGAACGACTCAGATGCACGTGCGCGCTCAGTATAGTAATGCCAATAGTACCTACTCGTAGTTATACATCCAAGTAATGACCACAGCGGATGCAACTTAACTTAGTCGTTTAAGGACGACTAAGCAAGCTAAGCTACGAGCGCTTCAAGAACGTACCCCCTGAAGCAAGTGAAAAGTATCTGTTTTTTATTCATCTGCTACAGCGTGCTTCAAAAAGATGATTGATTTGATAATCAGGTTCACACAAAGATCTTTATATGTGGATTCTTTGACACCGTCTTCTCTTTCTACCTAATTAACTATACTATTCATTTATATTGAGATATAAGAGAGATGTTTTTTTTTATTTTCATCCCCTGTTGGAAGGCCATGTATATTAGCTAAATAAAAATTAAGTTTTGAAAGTTTTTGTTGATTCTTTTTAAGGGCCCTCCATAAAAAAATCTTAATTTTTAAAGTACACATTTTTGTGAATAAAGATTATTAATATTATCAGTACTAATATTATAAATGCGAAAGTAGTCTGTCTGTCTGTTACGCTTTCACGCCAAAACTACTGGACCGATTTGAATGAAATTTGGTATGGAAATAGTTTGAGACCCGGGAAAAAACATAGGATAGTTTTTATCCAACTACGCAAAACGAGGTTAATGTTTTTGCGCGATAACCGACACGCACGCGGGCGGAGCCGCGCCCGGAAAGCTAGTAATTATTATAAAAGTACCTATGTATTTCTTAGATATAAAATTTAATCAACGTTATATTTAAGTTAAAATTAATGAATTAGCCCGTAACTTTACTTCCTCTATGGTTCCCATTAAATTTCTTCGTAGAAATACTCATTAAATATCAGACATTTTTGAACCATACGAAACAGACGACCGGTAAATGCCATAGAAAAAATATATATAAAGAAGTTTGGCCTCCTAGAGGCTAAGGCCAATAAGAAAAACTGCTACTTAGGCCACCCGATGGGTCACAAATGCGAAGCGTCTTCAAGTACCTAAATACTCCGCAAGGAATTGTCCTGGAAATATGATAAAAACACTGCCAGTTAAGATATACATAGTTTAATAAAATATAAAAAAACTAATTTAGAACTTACCACAAGTGCGACGCGTCGTCAAGTACTCCGCAAGGAGCAGTCCTCGGAGTATGAGAGCACCTTTGGGAGACGTTAAACTTTCCCACAAGTTTCAACAATGTTACGAAACTTAGAAGAGGTTGTGTGCCACATGCATTTTATATGGAATAGTTTGAAGGTACAGACAGCAACAAAAAATATTCTAATTTAAACATTACTCAAGATTACAATCAAATTATTTTGTTCGCATCATATTTATTCTACAAATACCTTTACAATAATATTTTCTTCGGTAAGTAAAGGTAATTATTTTAGTAAATACTACAAAAACGTAATAGTTTTTAGTAAAGTCTGCCACAAAATGTTCAAGTTGTGAGATAGTGATAGATAACATCGAGCCATGTCTTGATCGTGCGCTCATAAAGTAAGGACCTATTGACGATGCTTCTTGTAGAAGCGACACGCGTCGTTTGTGACGTCACGTCGTTCTTAACAGGAAAATAAGGCGGAATCGTCACTAGATATTTTTTTTTTGTTTTTTAATAATTTTAACAAAACATTAATTAAATGTTTTCCCAAAATATTTTTACAATGTTTGTTATTATTAAATATGGATTTTCGCTAAGTAACGCCTGAATCTATTCATTTATTCAAACTCAATCTTCGTCGAAAGAAATTATATTGTGGATTACAGTCATTCGCTTAACAGACGTTAATGAAAAAAATATTAAAACTTGACATTATTAATTTTATATAATACTTGATTAACAGATCTTGACATTTTTAATATAAGATCATGGATGTTTCTGAATTTATGTTTGAATAATTTTACTTTACCTAAAAATGGATTAATTTTATAATATTTAAAACTTGACATTATTAATTTTATATAATAGTCAGATACTTGATAAATTGACTCTATGATAGTTTGTCATATAAAAATAATAATTCTAGCTGTTCTCTAGTTGCATCATGCAACTAGACAACAATTAGAGAACAACTAGACCTTCCTTCGCCACGCCAAGGCATGCAAGTTGCATGCCTTGGCGTTGCTGTAAATGTAACTGGTAATTGAAATAAATAAATAAATAATGCAAAAATACGATTATAAATAAAATACATTGTGGATGTTGTGTTGAGAAGTTTGAACTTGAACAGTAGGTACAAAGTTTGTTGTCGGTATCGAGTTCACACCTATGGATTCGGTCTCCGCAATTTTTTTCCACTTTGGGATGTATTAATTTTTTTATTTAATTTTATTCATTGATTGCCCGAGCGAGTGCGATGCGTCTCTATTTCAGCTTGGGCAATAATGCTTTTGTGTGTCTATCCAGTCATAGATAAATAGTCCTATTAATTCATTTATCTAGGCGGATGTCCGGTTGTTCTCCTATGATCTGTTACATAATTATATCAATTGATTATTATGAAATTTTGAGAGCAGGTTCGATAGCTACAAGCATTTTTTTCAGTTTTTGGCAATTGCAAAAAATGGCGGAGGTATTATATATTTTAATAGAAGAGTATGAAAACATAAAAAAAATATAATTTTGTTGCGAGGTCTTCACCTCATAGCGCCATTAGTTTTATTAGGTACGTACAAGACAAGTACCTTCTACCTTTTCCGTTGACGGTACCTTCCTACTTTTTGCATGCTCTGTAGAACTAGAAGTGATATTGGTTTCCAGAATTTCCATATACCTAAGTGGATTGCACTTACGTACCTACGTACTACACGTTGCATCGATTTGCTGCGATCCGTAACATTTTATTTCGAGTTCAATGAAATTGTGTGAGGAGGCCATTGACCTCTATGAGGAGGCTAAGATATTTCTGTATCTACTCGAAACTTGAACGGTCTAAACTCAAAAGATCGATAAATACTCATAAAGATTATAATTATAATATACAAGGATAAGGTAGCATATTATATATATAATATCTAACTGAATCAAGAATACTTGAAAGTAGTGATGTAACGAATGCTGGATTTTTCACATTCGCGAATGCGAATGCGATTGCGAATATTTATCTTTAACATTCGCGAATGCGAATGCGAATGCGAATATTTTATCATTTCAAAAAAAGAGCGCGTAAAATGTTTGACAGGTTTGACGTTTCGTGTCGACCATGTATAATTGAAATTTTTTTTTGCAAAAAATGGAACCGACTTCAACACCCAAAAGTGTGTAATAACTTGTTGAAGTCGGTACCATGATAGTTCAAAAGTACCTATTATCACAATACCGTGCGCATGGTACTGACTTCGACAAGTTATTACACACTTTTGGGTGTTAAAGTCGGTTCCATTTTTTGCAAAAAAAAGATTTCACACTTTTTAGTGACCCTTGCTACGATCAATTATGATTCATTGTTAACGACTATATCGTCAAGATAGGTAAATATTTTTCAGGTATTTTAGTGTAACTCAAAAACGGCATGACTGATTTTGATGAAATTTAAAATGGGACCAAACGACAAGAATTACCTTTCAAACAAAAAAAGAATTTTCAAAATCGGTTCACCCAGTCCAGAGTTCTGCGGTAACAAACATAAAAAAAACAGACGAATTGAGAACCTCTTCCTTTTTTAGAAGTCGGTTAAAAATAGCCGAGCCGATATTGGTTAATTGAATGAATTTAGTCACAAAAAGTTCATTGTAAAAGTTTTGTGTTGAGGTTAGTTTTATGTTGTTTTTCAAATTTAACTGATATTTAAGGGACAAAGTGGCATAAAAACATGAGGAAAGCACATATCAGCGAAGTTTGGACTTATTTTACAATATGTGATGCTGAAATTGTTAATTTAAAAATATCTAAGTGTTATCTATTGTATTATTTTTTCATAATATGAAATTCATACGCATGCATATAATAATTTCCTTTTTGATTATTAAAAACATTCGCTAAATATTCGCATAATTTTTGCGAATGCGAATGCGAATATTGAAAAATACGCGGATATTCGCGAATGCGAATGCGAATATCCGTTACATCACTACTTGAAAGGTTACCTATCACGATTTTCAAATACACCTTACTAACCCAAAAGGTTGGTTCATAATGTGTCAAACAGACCACGATAGGAATATGAGGACCCCTCTAGCTGCATATAACGCTCACAAGAAACTCATAAAATAATGCCTCGAAATATAATATTACTTACTACATACTGCTAAGGTTATTCTGAGTTAATTGCAAATAAGAAATTGACAGTTGACAGATGTCATAACTATAAATAAATAATGAACCGACTGCAATGAACGCGTTTGCAATGTTTTCAACGAAAGCAGTGTTTGCATGATTTAGACCGTAGTGCATGGGACGATTAACTAAATAGACTGAAACAGTCTCAAATAGTATCTAAGAAATGTGCAAAGGCCTCGCAGATGAATTAGACTACCTTGAGAAAGTCAAATGAAGCCTATAATATTATGTATTATATGCACTGACCATTCCCGTTCAAATTCTCCAATTTCTGCGTTCATGTTTCAGTAATAGCTTTATGTAATAGCTTGCACCAAGTTGATACATCGATGTGGCAGTGTTGCCACAGAATTGCGTCGCAACTTTGGTGCAACCAATGTTGCCAGATCTCCTGATTTCCCGGGTAATTTTCAGATTTTACCCCAGTTCTCCTAATCTACTGATTTATTAAATAAATCTCTTCATTTTCAAGATATAAGTTAAAATGTAGCCTGAAAAGTACTTGGCACTGATATTTTTGCTTGTATTTCCTGGATTCTAAAATCTTGAATATGCAACACTGGATACAACCTATGTAGGTACTTGGTATCCCCGAATCACCTTATCACCTCAATCCAAACGTCTGATACCTATAAACTAAATTTGTAACATAGTAATTTCTATACGAGTAGGTACATATCTTGACAGTGATGCTTGCTTCCCGGAAGGGTATGCAGAAACCAGTTTTCCACTTGCTACGAGCAAGGCATATTATTATTCTACTATTATCACATGTAGGTATATTATATACGTAAGTAAGTATGATTTGAACTGTTATATTCAGACTCGCCTTGCTCATCTCCTTTGCCTCCTTTGCTAATTTTATTAAGTTACTTAATTAAAGATTCATCATCATCAGACCAACCGGAACGTTCACCGTTGAACAAGGTCTCCCCCATTGGAGAGATTTGCCATAATCCCTACGCTTGACAGGCGTCTTGGGGATCGCCGTAGAAGTAGTCGTAGTAGGTAGTAGTTTTTCAGAAGGCGCTGATTTCCACATTCCGGTATTTTTCCCTTAATCCCCTTTAACGATATCCACGGGGAAAAATGGGGGGTTGACATTCTGACACAGCACACCACGAGTCCTTCCTAACCCAGCACCCCAAGGGTAAGTACGATGTACACAATAAAAATAATAATTTTATACAGACCGACATGTAGATTTTGAAGAAAATTTCCGTTAATTAACACAATTACTATGTTTCACAAGCAGTTTATATCAAGTATTTTTAGCGCTATAGATAAGGTATACATTGATAATGTTATGAAGGATCTGATGATTTAAAAAATGCAACATTAATCATTTTTGGAAAATTTATAATGGAACTAGAAATTAAGCGAGTGCGAAGCGTCTCAGTTTCAGCACGGTAATGTCAAAGATAATATTACCATGGTTTCAGTCTCAGTTAGTTTGGGCATAAAAGCATTATAGGTATGTCAGTCTGGATTGCCTCTCTTCTATTTTCAACCCGTTGAAAATGCGGCCGCGAAATGAGAACATTCGGTGACTTCGGTGTTAATATGGAACATTTTGTCAATTATGGATTTTTTAGGGGCGTTAAAACGAAAAAATATCATATTATTATGTCAATCCCGAGATGCTCACACAGCTCACACAGCCACAAGTACCATATATTATTACATGTTGTTACGAAATCCTCGTTGTACTGGTCCGATTCGCGGTTGGCTGGTTTTATTTATATCTGCTATATTATTTTTTTTTGATATATGACGTGATAAAAGAAGGTGGCCAGGATTGGATGTTAGTACATAAATGGATCCAACGACATATAATAAATCGCCTAAGCTTTTATATATAATTAACATTCAAATTCATTTATTTCGAGCTACTTAAGACTCATATCATAGACACCACTACATATTTTGACAGAACTGAAAATAATATGTAATTGAAATCGTAGTATAAATAAAATAATAATAATAAATTGAATCATGTCATCCAAAAGTAAATAATGTCAATAAATTTATATTAAAAGTAGTTATATCATATTAATAATAATAATAATAAATGTTTTTATTACAGACAACATGATCCATTTTTAGTTAGTTTAATAACCGTAAAAAATAATATAAACAAAAATAATCATCTCTCATGGTATGAGGGAGCATGGCTATCATAACAATGTACAATAAAAGGACTATCTACTTTATGTGCAACCATGGCTAGGACAGTGTTGTTGCTATCATAATACAGCAACTATTGAGGATA
This sequence comes from Plagodis dolabraria, assembly GCA_963854805.1. Lineage (NCBI taxonomy): Eukaryota > Metazoa > Arthropoda > Insecta > Lepidoptera > Geometridae > Plagodis > Plagodis dolabraria. Next base: position 36,471,348 of record OY978441.1, on the reverse strand, counting down.
GTAAAAGTTCCTAATCATGAGTCCCAGCGTGACCCTTGTCCCTTTCCTCGACTGCGTTCTATATTAGTAACACATAATGCCTTCCATATAGTAACACATTATAATTATATTAATTTGTTAGTTTTAAAAACTAAGAAATTAGTATCATTTATATTTAAATTACATGTAATTACTAATAGCATGTTGTGTTAGCCTTATTGAGATTATACATTAAGCAGTGTACTGTAGTAGAAAATAATGTCGTGTATGTAAAAATGTAATAATTGTTGACTGACCAGAAATAAAGAAATAAAAAAAAAGTTCTAATATAGTTTATAACAAAAAGAATAAAGCAAACAAAGCTGTCTAGCGGAAAGCTAAACTCATTAATTATGAGATTGAGTGGCAATAAAAAGCAATAAGGTCAACATAAAACGCTTCATATTTCAAATAAGTAAATCATGTCACAGAAAAAATAAATACGTAGGATAGTTTCAAAATGTATTAAAATTCCATTCAATATATACGTAGTTAAGTATTTTTAATCGACTTTCAAACATTCTCATTTGGACGCTTATTTTTTGGTTGATAATTATTATTTTACCTAATATCTCCTTAAACCATCAACCGATTTGGATGATTTTAACTTTATTCGATAGGTTTATTACTAGGTTTATGTCCACTTTGGTCTAATTTAAATGTTTTGGGAATCGAACCACAAAAATGGTCAAATTAATGTTTAGGTATACGTCAGATATTAACAAAATAAAGTTGGGCGCTTCTAAATCAGAATTTGTACCTATTGTGTTATTATTGATTAACTAAAAAAATGCAAAACATTCTTAACCGACTCCAAAAAGGAGGAGGTTCTCAATTCGTCTGTTTTTTATGTTTGTTACCTCAGAACTCTGGACTGGGTGAACCGATTTTGAAAATTCTTTATTTTTGATAGCTGATGCTTGTCGTTTTGTCATTTCATCAAAATCGGTCCAGCCGTTTTTGAGTTACACTCCTGAAAAACATTTACCTATCTTGATGATATATTCGTTGACAATGAATGACAATCGTTCCCTTAAGTAGTAAGGGTCACTAAAAAAAGCGAAAAAATAATATTTTTTCGCTTTTTTTAGTGACCCTTGTTTTTTTGTGACCCTATCAAAAAATGGAACCGACTTTAACACCCAAGAGTGTGATATAACTTGTCGAAGTCGGCACCATACGTACAATATTGTGATAATAGGTACATATGACCTATCAAGGTACCGACTTGAACAAGTTATTTGTTTTTTTTTTTTTTTTTATCTCACTTTTGAATTTTGAAGTCGGTTCCATTTTTTTCAAGTTCAAATATTTTCAAAGTTTTGAACGTGTGTTATTTTTATTAAACTTATTTTTAATCTTTATTTTCATTTCGTTAAATTATATGCAATTTTACTACTAGCAGCTACTAGGGTTAAAATCAAATCTAGAAAACTGTCCATAGAGTGATGAAAATGAAATCACACTACTTCCCTAACTGCTAAAAGTTTTCTGTGTGCCTTCACCACCATCGCGTGCCGTGTACCACTTTGGACACAGAATAAATAATAGTTTATATATATTTACATACTGAACTGCATTGGCACCATTTGCATTAAGCCTATTTACGTAATCATTTATTATGTCAAAGTATAATTATAACTAGATTGGTTGATTAGTACCGGGTTAGATATAACCCCCCCTTTCTTCCTATGTGTGTCATAAGAGGCAACTAAGGGAATGATACTGAAGGTGGGAAGCAGCGCCTTACGAAGAATTCACCGTTTGAGAAACGGGGTAAAAGCTACTGCAATCTTCAAGACGCCTGCCAAGTGTAGGATTTTCGGCAAATCCCCTAATAATGTGTTAGGTATACCTTGTTCAACATTGGACGTTCCAGTTATTGTGATTGGTTGTTAATTTTGACACGCGAAGTGTTTTCTTTACAAGTGATAGGCTAGCTAATGACCACTATCTCACCTGTTGGTAAGTGATGATGTCATCGACGATGGTAAACGGATTAGGCCTAGAATTAATGGCTCTGGTGGACTTCTGCTGATAGATTTTTCACTTGAGGGTAGCTAGCCAGGCGAGCATTCGCAAACTGCCCTGCCACCATGCGGTGACGCTGAAACTGGTGGCGGTGGGGATCGAACCTGCGGCACGGCAGTTCATGTGTTCCGCTCACCTGTCACTAATTCAAAATCATGTAACCCCGATGATGAGGTAATTTTTTTTTTATGTTATTGTGGCGGAACAATCTCGAGGCCCACCTGGTGTTAAGCGGACTAACCTCTGCCTATAACAGATGCATTTCGTCACAAGTCACGAATTGCACTGTGCCCGACACCTTGAGACATAGTTGTTAAGTCTCATGTGCCTGTAATTTCGCTGGCTCTCAAGGACTGCTGCCGAAACACACCGTGACAGATTTTCTACTTGAGGGTGGTCGCTAGCCAGGCGGGCATTTGCAAAATGCTCTTCCACCATGCAATGAAGCTCAAGCCCGCGGCGGGATTCGAACCATGGACCTGCTGCGCGGCAGTCCATAGCCAATGCCACTGAGCCATCACTGCTTCATAAAATCATTTTCATTATATCAAAATCCTAAACCAATAAGTACATAGCTCAGTAGTTAAGCAACCGGTGCGTAAAAACGGGGTATTGGAGTCGATTGTTGTGAATGCGATATTTGTTAGCACGCGATAGTGCTTGTAAAAATATTGAGATTTTCTTTTTAACAAAAACAAACGATTTCGATCATAAATTACGCATTATTAGGGATAGCTTAAATACTACTTCGTCAGATCTCATTCAAATTTAAATGGACCACACAACAAGCACCAGCTTTCCAATAAAAAAAACATCAAAATCGGTAGGTACACCCTGTAAAGAGTTATAAGCTAATAACTGTCACAACAAAAAAACATTCGAATTGAGAACATCCTCATTTTTTTGAAGTCAGCTTCTGGGTAGGTACTGTGTAGTTTTTATTGTTGTTTATATCCATTGCGTAGTGGGGGTCCCTACAAACATAATCACATTAAGGCATCTACGTAGAATAAGTATGTACATATAAAATTTGGTCGGTACCTTCGGTGGTGAGATACTAGGCAGGATTTTAATATCGGCCGAACAAAACCATTAGGTATGCCTAAGTTATGCACTTGGCACAGACCCAGATGGGTCATGGGAAGGTTGGGAAAACAAATATAGCTAGACCCCTACATTTTATATAAGGTAGGTACCTAGTCTTCGCAAAATGTATTGGGGGCGCAGATAAGTAGCTCAGGTAAACAGTTTTATGAAACGGTGGCGGTGGCGTGCTCTCGAATAATATGTTTAGTACCTACGTGAAATATTACTAGCGTGAATGTTTCAGATAAATAGGTCCTACATTATTATTTACTGCCTTTTCATACAAAATGAAAGGTAGAAATGGTTTTACGCAGATATCATCAGTGTGGTAGGGAAATGACAGAGGAAAAGTTAGAAATGATTAAGTATCTTGCTCTAATTATTCACGTTCATTAATTACCTTAGGGCGATCGATTTTATGCTATATGAGGATAAAAGAGTCCATTCAATATCAAAGTCTGACCCTTTGTTACGCTTACGTCATGTACATAATGAGTTAGGAACATACACACGGAATAGGTTACGCTTATGTTACCTACGACATATTGACTCCTGAGCAGAACACAGGATAGGATCATACGCACGCAATCGGTAACGATTACGTCACGAATGAAATATGAATAGCGAGCGAACACACAGGATGGGAACAAACGCACGGAATAGGTACGCTTATATCACGATCGATATATATATAATTGCGAGCGGAACACACAGGATAGGAACATACACACGAAATAGGGTAAGCCTCCTTCACGAGCTGAAGATGAATAGCGAGCGAACATAGGATAGAAACATACACACGAATCAGGATTCTACAAGGAGTTTTCGAGTTTTTTTTTACCACAGTTCTCAGGAGAACATCGAGGTACTCGTACATTTAAGCACCCCAATATGAAGACTTAATCCATTTTTGAGAATATTTAATTTATATGTATGTATATATATAGCATATATACGTATGTATGTATAGCGAAATGAGTAACATGAAATTTAGATATTTTGTGTAAAATGTTGATCACATCACAAATTATAAAATAGCGGGCTCCGCAGGGTGTATTGTACAAAAATGTAAAAATATATTTTTTTTTAATATTCTATAGTATATGTTTATCAAAGCTAATGTAGGATTCTAATGGTGAAGGAATTTTTCAAATCGGTCCAGAGGTTTTAAGTTTATTCGTTACATATAATAATATATAAATCTTTTGTAGATAACAAAGACATAATTACAAAAAAATAATTAGTTAAAAAGTGAAAAACAACTCATAATTATTAATTTATGTTTAACATCTTTTTTATCGTTGCATTGAAATTAAAACTGCACGTTATATATATTCAAGGAATTGTTTTATTAAGTCCCTTCATTTTGATACACCCATGTGGGTCAGGAAGAAAAAAATATTTATTATTTCACAATTTGGCGTCTAAAATTCGCCAGTATGTAAGTATCATTTGCGTTATCAAGACGAATCTAACGATATCTCATTAAGATTGGTTTAGCTATTGAGAAGTTATGGTGGGATAAATTAACTCGCAAACATACACACATGAACCCTGAAAACATAACTCTAACAAACAATTTTTTGGGGAATGTTCCGACGAGCTTTTTAACCTTATTCCTGCGTCGAAATTTTACCACCGCACATCTCGACACCGTCAAAAGTCCCATCCCCACATCCAGCAAGTATGGACATCACACACTGTTCGCTTTTGTCGCTCCTTTCTTCCGCGTACTTGTGGGATGTGGAACGACCTACCTCCGGAGGTCTTTCCGCGAGGCTACGACATGGACCATTTTAAAAGGGGCATCTACAAATTCCTCTCTGGGCAGGCAACGCATCGGCAGCGCATCTAGGGTTGCAGATGTCCATAGGCGGCGGTTACGTTTACCATCAGGCGGGCCGTCTGCTTGTTTGTCACCCATAATATAAAAAAAAAAAAAAACAACTGTGTTTGGGCAGACGTGTAATATGCTAACACGTCAAGTTTGTAAAACATGTTTCCTATCCTTCACTAAGTAAATAATCCGTGTGGTGCGAGCAGGAGCTAGAATTGCACAGCTCCCTCCCACATCTTCCTGTAGGAGCCTTAAGAGGTGACGAAGGGAATACCAGATTGTGGGCATTAGCGCCTTTTGAATACTGCGATCTTACACTGTCTACACCACGCCTGTCAAGCAGGTAGATTATAAAAAAATACCAAAAAATTTAACCGACTTCAACACCCAAAAGTGTAAAATAACTTATTGAAGTCGGTACCATGATAGTTCAAAAGTACCTATTATAAGAATATTGTGCGCATGGTACCGACTTCGACAAGTTATTTTACACTTTTGGGTGCTGAAGTCGGTTCCATTTTTTGGTAAAAAATTTTTTCACACATTTTTTGTGACCATTGCTATTTACGGGATCGATTATCATTCATTGTTAACGACTACCTATAAAGATAGGTAAATATTTTCCAGTTATTTTAGTGTAACTCAAAAACGGCTTGATCGATTTTGATGAAACTTAAATGGGACCAAACGACAAGCATCACCTTACAAACAAAAAAATAATTTTCAAAATCAGTTCACCCAGTCAAGAGTTCCGAGGTAACAAACATAAAAAAACAGACGAATTGAGAACCTCCTCCTTTTTTGGAAGTCGGTTAAAAACCTCCCACCCCTGCCAGACCTCTGTTCAACAGACTACGTCTTCCGGCTGTTGGTGTAACTAAACAGTGTTTATGTCAGGTCCTACAGACGCGGCCGGTGAGCATGGTGGTGCAGTGGAGCGAGGTGCGCACCGCGTGGCAGGACAGCGACTTCATCACAGAGTGCCTGTGCTGGCACAACGTCTACCGGCAGAGGCACGGGGCGCCGCAACTCTACATGGCGCCAGAGGTTCGTATACTCGCAACTGAGCAAGTAATAACTGCTTAATATACCTACTGTTGCCAGAGTTTTTGAGATTTCTTTACTGAACTGGATGAACATTTTGATCCTGAAAGGTGAAGCCACACAAGACTTTTTGAATTTTCCTAAATATGATTTTTGATACTATTTAAGGGTAAACGCAAAACGTACGTAAAACTATGTAATAACATGTCTCATATAGTTTAACATTGGTCAGTAAATGTTCTGAAATAGATTGTTTGAAAAACAACGGAACCGACTGCTAGCACTAAAATATTAAATGTTTTGTTGAAGTCGGTACCATACTGATTGAAAACACTGACCTCACGTTATGATGGTCCGACTTCCAGAAGTTAGTTCATAGTTTCGGTGTTGGAAGCCGGTTCCGATTTATAAAAAAAAATATATGCCTTGTGATGGATTACTTTTAATATTTTAATGTTTGCAATAAGGCATCTCGAGATTACATTACAATTTTGTAATGTAATCTCTTCAGATTACATTACAAAATTACTGTAATAAACTCCATCCCAATATGATGGTTAAAGAACGATAGGAAAAAATTGAATTATGACTAATTGTCATATTAGCTCAATTGGTCAGAGCATACCCCGGCTAAAGTATGGACACGGATTCGAATCCCGCTCATGACAATAATTTTTCCTGTCGTAAATTTGTATTTTTTTAATAATACATTATCTTTTTTGTTTTTTTACTCGGCGGTATGCCTTTATTAAACAAAATACTACGAAATATATACATAACACTACAGCTACTACAATAAAAACATTTAGACAACCTATAAATCATAACAGACTCACAGGCAGTCCAAATGCTCCAGCAATTTGCATTACTTACTTATACAAGATCATTCTCGCCTTAAATACTGCTCACCATCGACAAGAGCTGCAATTACCATAAAATCATCCAATACACAAATACTTTTTTCAGTTACTGCTTCTACTTTTTCAGTTTTCTTTGATGAAATTTAAAATTAATTTCCGGAGTAATCGCATAACCATTGTACAAAAAAACAGGAGATCTTGTTTTTTTGGAACCTTCTCCTTTATTGCAAGTCATTTAAAAAACAATAAAACCGCCGACTTGCGAGTCAGACTCGCACACAGAGGGCTCCGAATAATCATACAATGTGTTGTGTGATTCGACCAAAAAATCGTTGACGAAGTGACTTTTGAAAATGTCAGTCTGAGGGCGTATGACGGCGAGAACTCGTTTGTAGTAAGCGAAACAGAACTACGCAATACTATTTGGTATATATTATATATATTTGTTAATAATATATATATACAATACTACATATTTGGCTCAACGAATAAGCATTGCAATTCAACAGGGCAATGCTGCCAGCACGTTGGGCACGCTGCCAACTGGGAGTAAGCTGGAGCATTTGGACTGGCTATGAGTCTGCTATGTTATGCTATAATAAAGCGTACACTCTTTCTAAAAATAACGCACAGTTTTTCACTTCACGAACAGTTCAATCAATTCAGTGCGTACATTTCCTGATCCTTAGCACGAGCCATACTTGCACCTTGCAAAGCGGGACCCTATAATGAGACTTCGCTGTCCGTCCGTCTGTCACCAGGCTGTATCTCAAGAACGGTGATAGCTAGACAGTTGAAATTTTCATAGATGATGTATTTATGTTGCCGCTATAACAACTCTCGCGCACGTTAAAACAAAAATAGGTTAAAATATGAAGTTTGATGTTGTATAGTTAATGGTACGGAATACTTCGTGCGCGAGTCCGACTTGCACTTGGCCGATTTTTATTATTTATTATTATACTTTCGAACTTGTACCTACCTATTATTCCCATTTAAAATGTTGGAAGCTTGTCTTGTATCTAAAGCAAGATAAATACAAAACAAGATAAGTACAATTGTGTGGACTCCGTCTTCATTTTGACTTTATGTTTTTATTGTAATTTGTAGGGCAATCCGCCAAACTAACATATTCTGTCAAAATTTCAACCTTACCACTACGGTCAGTAATTATTAAAAACAATTGAATCTACTGTTTTTTTTTGCCAAATACATATTCGCTGATCTTTAGCGGTTAAATTAGTTGTAAAAGGTACGCCACCGCTGTCACATAATTTGCTTCGAAGCAATGGCGTGCAAGCACTATTGTATTACATTGCAAGTGTAATGGTCAGGTGTAACGCATGTGATAAGCCGACATGTCCCGCGTGTGTAACGTAAAGAAAGATATCTAGAAATATTTATTTAAAAAAAAACAAATACTTAGAAAAATTTTAAAGTTGTATAGGGTTATTGGAAAAATTCTAACATCTCAAGGACTGCCTCCGTTTAATACAACAAATAACTTTAGTTCTTACTCAAAGTACAATCTTACTCAAAACCCAAAACATTTTCCAGAAAATACATAAATTTTTTCTTAGGACAGTTTTAAATTCTGTTTCGTAGTAAAAAAAAATAGCTTGTATAGAAATAAAACATCAAAATAATAAAAACATACGACTAAAGATGTTTCTTAGGTTTAATAGAAGTCAACCATAAAATACTGTAAGCATGTTTCCAATAACCCTGTACCTATATTATTATTTAGTAACCAGCTAGGACTCGCGTAATATTTACCGGATATTGCTCCGACCAGTTTTGAACTTATTTGAAATTCTTCGTCTGTTCGTTTAGTCCTAGCCGGTTACTAAATAATAATTATGGACAAAACTCGCGACAGTTTTTTAGCTCAAACCCTTTATATACCAATACGTGCCTATTTATATTTAATCCTCGAGTTTCTAAGTGATTGATAATACGTTTTCTAGCTGTGCGACTACGCCCAGGCGTGGGCCAACCACCTAGCGCACACGAACAAGTTCCGGTACAGAAACGACAGGGATGTGGGACAGAACCTGTACCAGCGGCCCGTCAGCGCACTGCAGCCCGACGTCACAGGCAAGTTCCCTTATCTCTAACTAAACAACTGCCTGTCACATACGAACACTTTCCGATACAGACGCAGGAGGGATGGGAGACAGCTGAACCTCCTACTTCCTACCAGCGGCATTATTGCCAGGTGTCGATATCTAAACGGTTTTTTTTCATAGGCTAACCTTTGACCACTATCTCACCTGATGGTAAGTGATGATGTGGTCGAAGATGTTGTTCAGGCTAGCCTAGAATTACTGGCTCTCAAGGACAACTGACTCGAAACACCCCTAGGTGTTGGGCGATAGATTTTCTACTTGAGAGCATCATGCAAAAACAGGCGGTTGAGCATGCCGGGTCAATCAGTGAGCACCAATTTTAATTTGTACCTCTAAACCGTGTGTACCTAAGTACCCACTCACGATTCGAGAATTCAGTTTTAAGTAGCTTAATGTTTTACATAAATTTATCAGCTGGATTATCCACTGCCGAACGCAGCCTCCCCCATTAAGGGGATATTTGCCTTTCTCAACGCCTTGGCAGGCGTCTTGAGGATATATCATCTTACACTGCAGATGACAGTTCTTCTATATTATGTTTTCAGGTCAGGAAGTATCATCATACTGGTATGCTGCAGTGAGGCAGTACGGCTTCTTCAAAGAGCCTGAAGTTCGCCACGCCAACGTCAATGCAGGCTATTTTACTCAGATGGTGTGGGTATCAACGCGTTTCTTCGGCGTCGGGAAAGCTCGCTCTCGTGCCGGGAAAGTCATCGTAGTGGCGAACTACTCACCCCCAGGAAATTTTTCAGGGCAATTCGAGACAAACGTACTCCCCCCCCTCCCTGAGAACTTTCCAGAGCTCCCTCCACCGCCGGAACACTGACGATTCTCGTTCCGTGGCAGAAGATTGAGGATAGATGGCACTTTTCTGAGGTAATAGTACTTCTGGAATGTGCTGGAAGAAACGACTTGATGCGGACTTGATTGCTAACGGTTGCAAACTGGACATAGGATCGATAACGCATTATTATTCATATAAAAATTCGGACTTCATGATGCAGTAGTTTTCAGCACACACTAAACAGTTGACGTCTTGTATATTGAATAATATATTGAAGATCTATACATGGCAGAAGGAGAATAGATAGAGGGAACATGGTTTATAGAGTTGCAACCTCAGTGAGTTTGGTTTATTGAAAGTTTTGGTAAAAGATAAAGGTTCTACGCCACGGTGAACAATGAACTATTAGTGAGTGCTTCCGCCTTTAGACCAGTGCAATTAATAAGGTGATAGTGATGCTCCTGCAGTTTTGATAGGCCTAATATAAAGGGTGGCGAGAATTAAAATAACCGCATTAGTAACAATAAGCTAAGGATACTTCCAAAGCTTTCTTTTTAAACTTCTAAATGATGATTGTCGAAGAAAAGCGATCATGTCACTTGAAAAAGATCTCAATTAAGTAGGTTTTACTGAAGCAGAAATACTGTCTAAAGAATTTTCTCCAATCATTCCATTTTTATTATTTAGCCGAAGCTCGTAGTGTTCTTTTATGCAGGCCTAAGGTAGTTAACAAAGTATACTTTATTATCTACATACCGACAAAGCATCATAGGTACTTCGATAAATTAAATAAATTATAATGATTGCAGAAGTTGATCAGTAGGTACATAAGGTAATAAGCAAACGAAACACTTTCTTTCATAGCTATAATATGGAAAAACATAGGAATCATAAAAAATGTTAGCTTTTTTGTAATTGCACATAAATACTTATTTTGCCTACCTATTTTGAATTTTTGATGACAAAAGATAGGTAACGCTTTTCATGTAGAAAATCGAAAATTATTTCTGATATGTTCAATTTAGTGGATTTGTTATGTGAGTTCATAGAATTGAAACTGATCGTCAATGATTCGAAAAAAAAGTCTTTAATTAAATTAAGAGTGAAGGCTTTCTTTTCTTCCTGGAGAAGAATAGACGAATAGAGCATTCATTTATTTTGCATAAAACGTAGCCAGCATCAAGCCTGCCCATGTCATTGACTTTTTTTAGCAACTAATTATTACTATAGAAAATGCAAAGCACAAAAAGCCCCGTTTTAGCGCCATGATCAGAGGTCCACAATACAAATTTGTTAAGTTTTAAATATAAAAGTAAATTAAAAGAGCTTAGATCTCTTTCTTATAATTTGAATGTGAAATAATAATTGAATCTGTGAATTTTCTTCGTATTCCATCATTCTCTCTTAAGACGCTGTCAAATGCTGAAATTTTGTCACTATCTGACTGCATAGGAGTGAAAGAGAGGCAACGGTGAAATCGCGATCAGTTTAGGTAAAATCCGAAAGTAAGCTTAATAACACAAAACAAGTAACGTAAATCGAAAATGTAGCTTAACTCGTTCCTCTATCTAATAAAAATACCTTATTACGTTTTTTTTTATTTTTTGAATATACTTTCATACACATTTATAAATATATAATTAAGATATTTGCGTTATAAGCGTAATTTAGATTCAACTTTGCAATTTAATTCTATAGAGAAAATTTTAAGGCAACATGTTTCGGACTTTTCTTGGTCTTCGACAATGTGATCAAGATGAACATATAATTTTCTTACTGTTACAAACTAAATACATTTTGCCTAAAATATGTTCAAGTAAAGCTATTTGGCACTTGTCAGGGTCTTAATAATCATTGGTGGAATCTTAGTTTCAAATTATAATTAAAACTTGACCGATTAGTCTTTGAACCAGAATTATTTCAAAAGAAACAAATCATTTAGGTCTTTGAAACAGGATCCCAGTAATAGGTAAAGTACAAGTTATTATAAAAGTAAGTCATCGTAACATTGTCCACAAACATGTCCAATTTAGCTTTGAGCTTAATCTAGTTGTTAAAATTTAAAGGTTGTTTTGCCCGAGCTTGGATTTTATAGCATTTTTAGGTAATAGACACAAGCAATACAGTTACGCACATTGTAAATTTTAGAAACATTTTTATTAGGGTTACCTTACTGTGCCAGAGTCGAATGCCGGTAATTTAAATTTTAAATAGTTAATACTTGGTGCTTCGCAAGTCAATGTTAAAGTATTTGTAACCTAATTCATGTTAAACTGTCATAAATAGAAAGGTCTGACTTGAAAGTTGCTGTCATAGTGCTGAATTGTCACGGCCGTGAATAACGAACGATACAGAATGAAAACTTTACTGAGCTGGTTCAAACCGGTCCTGCACCGGCGCGGCAGCCGATGTGGCTTGCAACTCCCGCTAGTCTTGTCTGTAACTAGTTACGCACACATACCTATGCATGTAGTAGTGAAGCTTTCATTCTGTACCGTTTTTTATCAATGAGGTATTGGCATGCAGTTCTGCAGAGTCCTGTGGACATCTGTGATCAGTCAAATCACAAGTGCATAATATTATTGAAATGTTTCAAATGGATTGAAAACCTTTATTCTGTTTGACTTGACAACAGAAGTGAACTGAATTGCCTTTAATAAGATAGCGTCCTATCTTATTAGCAGCAGGTTCACACTTAATACTGATAAAGAATCATAATATTTAAATCATACAAGTTGTTTCTGCTGTGCTGCAATTTTCCAAATCACATATTTACAAACAACAAATTGTAAGATGCATAGGTATACCCACAAACTGGAAAAATAAATATGAATTGTTTTATCACAACTTGGCATATGTTTTGTTTAATTTTACATATTTTAAATCTAGTATTTAAGAAATTATGTAAGCACAAAATCTTTGGCTCTTCCTGTTAATTTAGAAACCCCGTCTTCCTAAAAGGTTGATAAATTCTACAATTGTTAATTTTACCAATGTTGTTATATAATATAGGAAAATAATACTGAAGTTATCTCAATAATTCATCTCTCTTCTCACATTTAGATAAAGAGAAATAATGTACCCACACTAAAATATATTTAATTTCTATTTCAAGTATTTATTTATGTACTTAACTACAAATTTAATATAGACAATGATTTGAAATTTTTTATTATATATTTTTTATTTAAATTAATTATTATTTATAAAGTATTATTTCATATATAAAACTTACAAATATAATAAAATGATTTATGTTCATTCTCATGTCTAAACTTGCAGATATTTTACAACTACTTAATCTAAAAATCAAATAGGGGATCTCTGGGTAATGAAATGAGAGAACATAATTATAGTATTATATAGCATAAATATTTATATGTTTATAAAAATAAATTTAGATAATTTAATTAGCCTATATACAAGTTGTTGAACAGAGGTATTTAAAGTCTCATCTGAAAGGAATGAAAGATACATTTATTACCCACAGTAATAATTAATAAGATCGTACCAACAAATACACTTTTATGAAATGTAAGACCCCTGGAGCAGAATTATTAGCTAATAAGATTAATCTAGGATGAATACGAGTATGCAGGCTTCTTATAGGATTTATAAACTTTCGCATGCTTATATAGCAATTATTTATAATCTTACTGTTAAGCTACATTATGGAATGTCTTCTTAATCTGTTATAATAATGTTATGATACACATGTTGAGTTATTATTGATCGTGCATACACTTCTTGTGATTGTGCCTAATTGGCTTAGACTTTCATCCCCGTCTGTACCATGACTGGACTAAAATTTATTTTATTGTTTCAAAAAATGCTTCCGATAGCGTATGAACTATAACAATTATACATAACTAATATATCCTAGCTTACACAGTTTGTAGATTCAGTCAGATAATATATAAGCCATAAAACTATAACTAAAATGCCTAACTGGAGTTACATGGTCTGTAGATTCTTTTAGAGTTATGGGGTGCCAGGCTAAAACTACACCCACCCATATATTTTCCTGTGGGAGTTGTAGAAATGAAAGGAAAAATACCCAAAGGTGTCCAGCAGCGACTTATGAAGAACTGCAATGCCCAAGATGCCTGCCAAGCATGGAGATTATGAGTAGGCTTTTGTTCAACAATGGACATAATGGCTGATGATAATTATAAAAATTGTAGAATATTGATTAGTAAGATGGTTTAGAATCCATCGTACCAGTAGTAGTGGATTTACTTATGGTTTTACTTTCATTTGCTGTCAGTACAATGAATGAAGCAGTTGATTTGGTCCCAACTATTGTGCAATTGATGGATGGGGAAACTTGAATTCCCCTCCAGTGGGAATGTACGGTGAATGGACGGGGCATCGCCAATGATCCATGTGCATCATGGTCATGAGCTACCAAATTAAACAAAAAATCTATACAAATTCTTAACATGTATCTTCAATTACTAAAACAATGTCAATGCATGCATGTAATACAGAAATAAGTATTATGTACAGATGGATGATATATCACAATGTTGAGTTGTTAAAGTTGAGTGATTGTATAATTAATATAGGAGGTTCTTAGGTTGTGTAGAGACATGTTCAATGTTCATTATAATTGATCAATGGCTGTGAATTGTTACTGTTATATTAGATCAAATATGGCTTGGCAATATTTTTAGTTAGTAAATGATTTTAAAATTTATATCTGTTTCATTTCTCACATATTGTGCTTTTTTTATGCTTGATAGGATAGCCTTTGACCTCTATCTGACCTGATGCTAAGTGATGATGTGGTCGAAGATGTTGTTCAGGCTAACCAAGAATTACTGGCTCTCAGGGACAGCTGCCGGAACACACCGTTAGGTGCTTGGCAACAGATTTTCTACTTGCAGGTGATTGCTAGCCAGGCTGGCATTCACCAAATGCCCTTCCAGCAAAGGATTGCTTGATGGCAAAAATCATAACACCTGATTGAAAGACTGTGTTAATAATTTAGCACACTTCGATGGCAATAAGTAGAAATGACAATTGACAAGAGCCTTAGGTTTTAGATGGATGTTTTACACTATATTTGATTTTAGATTGATATAGCTGTTATTCATTAAAATACATAAAAAATAGAGCTTTTTCCCACTATGATAGCATGGTGTAGTTCACAATCTGAATCCCAGCCAGGTTTTAGTATGAATATAACAACTATCTGTTCATTGATAATAGGTATTATTTCAGTGGCAGGGAAGCATCAAACTTTATTTAAAAGCCTCAAAAATGCTTGCTATGTGACCATTATTATAACAATTTTCTTGGAGCTAAGTCAATCTTTCTGCATGTCATCTAAGATGTTTGGAATTTGAATGCCGAGGGAGTTTTAGCAAACGGCAATTTTCTTTGAATATCAATTATTTTTGAGTTTTTTAGGTAAATAGGTATGGAAAGATTTTATTCAGAATATAGCCAAAGCGGTATAAACATCATTGCCTAGTTTAAAAAACATGTGGATGACAAACAATTATTAAATAAAAAAAAAACTTACTGTACTAATCAGGTTTTATTTAAATTACCCACATTGTCTGAGTAAAGCACTATAAAAAAACTTGGTCCACTATGATCACACCCATCAGTGCTGTCATTACATACCATGACCGTAATTTACTATATTAGGATATTATTTGTGACAATTTGCTAGAAGTGAGGGTAAATATATTAATTATATTACCAAGTCGTTATTGCGCGAGCTGCCGCCCGCAGTGTGAAGCGTGACGCGACCGCGGCGGACGTACCACACTCAAAATCCTGAGGAAGGCTTCCGGTAGAAGCCGAAACATTGTCGATAGCGATATCGACTCATAGTAAGTTCACGCTCAAACACCCGTGTTTTTCATATATTAGATATAAATATGAGCGTAAGTTTTTATAATATGACAAGTCGTTATTGTCATACAAATAAAAAATTATAGTGAAAAACTTTAGTAGTAAAAGAAAACATGTTATATTGAAGTTTTACTTTACAAATAGATACACCTAAGAAATACAGAATGCTTCATTCAGTCCACCTGTGTTTGCAACTTGTACATACATAATACAGCCTCATCTCTTCTTCAGCTCGTCTCGTCTGTCCTTGAAAAAACACAGCTTCTCGGTGGTTGCACTTTGGACACATGTGATCTTTAGTACGAGGCAACGTCGGGTCGCTCACTACATCAGGGTTTATGTGCGTTAGTTCGTCAACTTCGTGCATAATTTTGTTCACGTATACGCAGTTGGAGTCCGCCAGTTGCTTGTAATCGCAATTACGACAAGCGTAGAGAAGAACTTTGTTGTTTTTATCTTCACGAGGGTAAAGCATATTGTTGCACTCTTGACAAAACTGTATGCCCACGTAGCCGGGCCCACCGTCTTTTCTAGCCAAATTTAGCGTCATGTTAGTTCTTTCTTCGAGATAATGTGGCAAGTTCAAAATATTTGTTTATATCTTTCCGGAAATTTCACCGTAAACAAAACAAACTAAGAAACGAAAGCGAATGAAGTCTCTGTACGCGGACGGCCCATAGAGAAAAGAAAGGAATGTATAATACACCAGTATAAAGGAATGTATAATATAATACGGCCAATAAATCGCGGCCAAACAATGAGCGGCCAATAATTCATGTTCAATATTACGTGGACGGGATGCGTTCCTGCAAGGCCTTGGTCAAATATTGATCGAGTTAATTTGATCGATGCTCTTGGAACAACCTCCACCAAAAGCGACTTGGGGATAACAGGGGCGCGTTACTGCAATGCTGGGCCAAATATTGGGCGAACTATTAGAATTGCTCCGAGGAACGACCTTTAGAGCTCCTTGCAAAAATGATATTGATAGCGATGTTTTTAGGTGATAAAATATTGGCAGCCATTCTGTTGTAAACTCACTAACTATATTAACTAATTAAAAATATCTAATTTTAGTTTTAGGAATCCTAAAAGTTATTCTGCTGTGACCTCGAACTAAATTTAAAATAGTAAAATATTAATCCATAATTTAATTCACTTTGCCGCTACTTAACGCTAGATAGCGCACCATTCAACTTGTTTTATAAGACTTTTTCGTCTGTGGTACGTGTTTCTTCCCTACAAGGCTTTGTTGAATTCACGGCATTACTACCAATGAGGATACAATACCTGACTAAGTGCCTTACGTTTTGAAATTAATATCGACAGTTAGTCTATCTGCTAATTAGTTAGGTTAGGTTAAATATACGTTTAAGGAATAAAAAATAGGTCCTAGGTATAATTAAACCCACATTCCAGGCCAAGGCAAACTGAAGTCTGGCACTATGCCTGCTAGATGACAATAAGCTCATTCCCTATTTAAACATACCTGCCACCTCTCCGAGTAATACAGGCGTGACATGATTTTATATCCAAGTTTGTTGTTACCTGCCTACAAAGCTTTTTCTCTAGCAATGCTCTAATATGGCCAAAAAAAGATCCTTGCCGAAGATCCCACATATTTAGCAACCTCATAGCCGCATACTTCAAAGGTCAATACAACTGAGAGAGCCGCAATTAAAAAGACAGCCAAAATAAAATAATAGCAAAACATTACATTAAATAATCATTACTGTGTTCACATTGCTTAATTACGTAATAAACCCCATTTCCAAAATATGTAGACAATGGTCGCAATTCTCTTGACACCAAACTAATAAAAAATTACTATAATTAGATGAAATGTGAAATGAACATTACTTATTCTGTTGGCGTTATTTAGTTCTAAAATTATTATAATGTGCAGTTTTGGTATTCTGGTGTACCACAATTTGGTTAGATTAGGTAGAATAATAGATGATTTAACCTAAAATTAATCACCCTCGAAATTGGTGTTGATTATAGCTGTCGATACTAAAGGTAGTCAATAGTAGTAGGGCAAGTCTTCGTGGATCTGGGCACTATTGTGGCACTATCTATACCGGTAGGGACATCAGAATCTGACCACCTCTAAATAAAACAAATCTGTCACGGATCTGATTGCGTATTCAATTACATGTTGAAAAGTAAACATCGAGTACCAGATGACCCAAACACAAGGCGTGAGCATTGTTTATGTGCGGTCACATAAATAATGCTCTTGTGTTTGAGTACACCCACTTGAGATGTAATTTATGTGGCGATAAAAATCCGAACGCTTCTACTATGGCATGCGACTGCGCTGTGCCGAACACTTTTATGCGCTTACTGCCAAAATATGTTTTATGGTAAAATATTTTCTGCATGTTTTGGAAATCGCGCTCATTAAAAAATAATGATTTAGTAATCACTAATCTTGGCTTAGCTTGTACAAAAGTAATTGTTTTTAAAATCTCTCACATTTGACAGCTAAACATGATTTGGCCGATTCAAAAGGTAGTAAATTTTTGGCTTAGCTTAGCATTAGCATATTACTTCTGACAGGGTGCTCGGAACAGTTGTGATCAAATCTTGTGAGGATCAAATTAAGCTCGATTGGAGTGCTGGAATGGTGTGTATGTAATAGCGTTTAGACCAAAGTTTATCTTAGCCGAAGGCTTGCAGGAGCGCACTCTGGGGGTAACTGACGTTCTTGCAATGCCTTGGCCAAATATTGAACGAGCTAGACTTGTTCGGTGCTCCTGAAACAATATTGAATTGTTTTTAGATTTTATAATATTTTCTGCATAATATGTTGGAAATCAGGCTGACTTGCATAAACATAGTTTATTAACAGTAAGGCTAGCCTTTGATCACAGTCCCAGCTATTGGTAGGTGATTATTTGGTCACAGATGGGGATCTGGCTTAACCTAGAATGGAAACTGGCTCACAAAGACAGCTGCAGCAACACACAGTTAAGGATGACTCACGCTAGACCGTGTCGGGTCCGAGCCGAGTGTCGGCCGTAGCACGGTACCCAGGCTGGTCCCATACCTGTAATTACAAAGACGGGCCTCGACCGAGCAATGACCGATGCGCCGTGATGCAGTATACTCGCCCGAGCAAAAATAGTGATGTAACTAGACTACAATCATGTTGAATTTTGACGATCTGGAATAAGCGGCTATTGCGGTCGCACTGGACGTTGAAGAATCTGAAAAAAATTCAACTCCAAGGAAATGGAGCGTGCATCCACTTTGGTAAAAAAAAATAAAAATAATATATTAGCTCTTAAGAATAGCTAACCGAACACACGTTAGCTGCTTGGCATAAGATTAGCTAGCCAGGCAGGTATTTGTAAAATGCCCTATTATAATGACTGCCATTCTAAGATATATATCAGGACCGACGACTTAACGTGCTATCCAAGGCACAGAAACACTCAGTAATAATGCCACTAGCTGTCACTCATCCCAGTCATGAACGCAGTGGAGGTTGTTTTACTTATTTGATCGATTAAGATCGACTTTGTCAGCGATGACAGCGCTTTGTCATCTACATTCCATTAACGAGCTGAAGACCTGTAACATACAGCTGGAGAGTCGACAGACCAAGGCCCAAGTCTCACCTCTTATAGTAATAATAACTTGATCTTACTGCTAAACTTTATACCTCCACGTCAATCAAGCAGTCTTACAAGCGGTAAAGGAATCGCTCGGCGCTCTGATGACGTCACAACAAATAGTTCACTCTTTCCGTGAACCCTGACGTGACATTTAAAACGTAGTTTAAAATATACTTTGCTTATTATTACATATACTTTGCTTATTTTGACCCATAATTAAGACTTATAATTGGATTGGATTGGTAATGCTGGATATTTCCTCACAGCTTCAATCAAACGTTCGTTGTTCATTTTCCAATGTCGAACAAAAACGACTGCACTTGCATAGCACCACTACGACTGCTCGGGCGTAGCTCAGCGGCACTGTATTTATGCAACGGGCCGTGGCCGAGCCGAGGCGGGACCGAGTTGTTTCCGAGCCTTGTCCGTTGCTCGGCCGTCACTCGGTTGCCACTCGGTATAGCATGAGTGTGTCCATACGTAATATAGGTAATATTAGTTGACCGTGCTCCGGTCGACACTCGGCTTGGACCCGACACGGTCTAGCGTGAGTCATCCTTTAGGTGCTTAGTACCATATTTTCTATTTGAGGGTAGTTAGCTATGCACGCTCTTGCCTGAAGGCAAAATGCCCTATCACCATGTTGAAATTTTGTCTTTGAAAGCACGAAGTGCTTGAAAATGCCACTAGCAGGCATCTTACAACACAACTCAGCCACTGAAGTCAATTTATTATTAAAGTATGACTTGGCAAGCTCTACTATGACTTTAAATTATGTAACTATCTAGACATATACATATAGATAATTTTGGCGTTTTGTGTATGCACGCCTGGATCAAGTCACCAAGCACGTAACAATGTATTACAAAAGCTCTTATTGATATCTAGTTCATTTATGAGTATGAACAAAAGAAAAACTTGCGACTGAGATCATTTTATGGGATTCAATTCAACACCCATCGATTATTCTCTTGAATATCACTGGTAAAGTAAACAAGAAAGTTTAAAACACGGGCACTCACTAGTCTCTGATTTTAATCTTGGTGAATTATATTAGTTCAACTTATTCAGAATACCAAATTAGACATCTGACAGGATTCAGACCAATTTTAGTCAAAGTTTTAATCATGTTCGTGGCATGAAATAGGCCTCACTGTGCCAGTTTAAGGGTACCAAATAGCAATCTACAAATGTGAGTTTGATTTGCAGATTGGTACTTTATTTTACATCGTCTCGGAATTTACTTTACCTTTCTGTATACATGTGTTGAATTACTACAATCCAGCTCACAATTTGTATAACACTTCTAATTTTGAATAAGACAATTTTAATTTGTTTTGTGCATCTCAATAAATAATATAACTCCTACTTAACCGACCTATCTTTGGTAGCCAGTTGGCACCCTGTGTGTAAATTCAGGGCACGTAGGTTCGATTCCCATTCAGTATGAGATATTTTGTAAATGTGTTTTTCGCTGAGCATGCAATAGTACTTGTCATAATCTTACATACATTCCAGTGGGTTACCTAACATATTTCACGCTTCATGATGACTTGAACATATGTTGTAATAACCGTTAGTCTAGCCTTTGATCACAATTCCAGCTAGTGGTAGGTGAAGATGTGTGGTGAACAGGCTTAACCTGGAATGGAAACTGACTCTTAAAGACAGCTGCAGAAACACACAGCTAGGTGCATGGCGACTATTTTTTTACCACAGGGTGGTAGTTAGCTACATAGACATTCCGTTTCAATGCAAATGCATTACCACCAAATACTAAAAATACAAAATATTTATTTCAGTACCTAAACTTAATCTTATTTACAGTTTATATGTTTGAGACTCTGTTTTAAGTATTAACATCTGTGTTATGAATTACAGAGAGTACATGTTACAAACATATATATATATATATATTATTAGGAAAATGTCCGCTGAGTCAACGGGCAACCCTACCCACATCTATATAAACCATGCGCCTCGACAAAAACTCGTGTTATTTTAAACTAACTCCACTTCTGGTGGCTAACAATATATATATCTATCGTATACTTTCACATTGTAACATAAACATACATACACTCTCATTCACATGTGAGTAAGAGTACAATGACGTGAGTAGTAATATGAATGATTTGATAAATGTGTAGAGTAATTATTCAAGGGATTTATATTCAAAGTTTTATTTATAGTGTTATAGAGGTAGGTAGATTGCTTCATATACTGTCCGATGTAAATCGAGAGCAACTACTCTACCTTTTCTTCTCTTAGTCAAGTTAGTAGGGTAGCATTTTCGATAGAGCATATCTGTAGAGTCGGTAAAATATATTAAATTAAATAAAGATCTCTGTGCTTTTTCGAGTTCCAAGAACTTGATCTTGGTAGCTCCTCCCCAGACTGGTATACAATAGCTTTGAATTGATTGTGCTAAAGATAAGTAGATTTGGTTAATTAAGTCTTTTGATGCAACATGACGTAGAATTTTAGAAATCCAAATTTATTTACGAACCCTGCTCATGAGAAGTTCAACGTGAGCTTGCCAGGACAAACATTGGTCAATCAAGACTCCCAGGTATTTTATGGTTGATATTTTATAGATGTAAGGGCAGTCACATGAAGAGTTAATGAGGTTACATTTGTGTATTTTGAAGCTATATTCGGAATGAGGTTGGCTGCTATTATATTTACTAAAAGCCATAAAATTATGTTTAGAGTTATTTAGGGAAAGCGAATTCTGGGTAAACCATTTAGATGTGAATTGTGATAGAGAGTCCTTCTTCGGCTCTTTTTTTAACTTCATGCCAGGATGTGCCAGTAAAGACGATTGCAGTATCATCAGCATAGGTAAAAATATTCGCGTGCTTTATTTTGAGGTTACAGAGGTCACTTATGTAGATCAAAAACAATGTCAGGCCCAGTACACTTCCTTGGGGCAGACCATAACTTACGTATGTTTATAACGTATTATAATCACTAACAAATTCATTCACTTTAACACTTTGCTTACGTTCACGTAAATAGTCTGACAGAAGGACTAGTGGCATTTCGCAAACCCCATCATTTTCTAGTTTTTTTTATAAGTATATCTACGGACACAATATTAAATGCTTTTTGAGGTAAAGGAAAGCCGCCAAGCACTTGTTACCGCTATCAACTTGTTTTACTATAAGATTACATATTGCTGCAACGGCATCTTCTGTGGAAAGTATTTGTCTTGTGATGTTAAATTTATTTAGATACCTAATTTAAGAGTCAGGTATTAATTAGCTTTTCTAATATTTTCGATATAGGTGGTAAAAGGGATATAGGTCTATAATTAATAATTTCATCATTTTCTCCACGTTTAAGGACTGGTATTACTATTTGAGGACTTTTTGACTATTTGAGGAGTTGGGGGAAAAATCCTGTATTGAAACAAGTTTATTAGATGACATAAAACTGGAATCAAAATGTGCTTTCATAGTTTAACAATTTTGTAGGTATGTTATCCTATCCAGGTGCACTTTCATTCTTAAGATTCATTATAATTTGTTGAGATATGCTTTCAACCAGGGTATTACCAACGTTAGAGAAGAAAGTGTTTACGAAATTTACTGATTCCCTAGATGAAGTCTTTGTATTAAGCAATGATATGTTTGGCGTTTTTGTAGATTTATAATTAGTTATGGTATTAATAGTATTCCATAAGGTTTTACTGTTTTTTGAAGATTTATTGAGTTGTTCTCTGTTGCATTTTCTTATAAGCTTTTTTACAACGACTGACATTCAAAGACAATAACCGGGACTGGCGACCCAAACTTCCCCCCCCCCCAGTGCACAGTTGCGCTTAATAGTAAATGTTAATACTAATTTGTGATATCTAGTTCATTATAGCTACTTTGATTTCCAGTTCATTATAGATACTTTGATATCCAGTTCATTTTCAGAATATCAACCAAAAAAACCTTGACTGGGTCATCAGCATCACATGCGATTCGATTATAAAATAAACCAGGGAGCTTATTACGGCACTAACTAGTCTCTGATATTAATCTTAGCGATTAAAATTATAATGGTTCAACTTGTTTCCAACACCAAATGCAATTGACAGGACTAAACTAAATTTTAGTCAAGTTATAATTAAGTTCATCGTATGGAATCGATCTTATTGATCTCATTACCTACCAAAAAGATTTAACTTTGATGCTTTTTATTTTCACGAAAAACTAGGTATATTTAGTTCCAGTTTCATTTACAATCTGAATTAGCCTTAATAAGGTGTACTGATTACATACTATTGTTTATAAAATTTAACGATTGCTTCTTTATGATATTACATGGACATTTAAATACAATGTTACTTTATGTTAGGGACATTTATCTACAATCCATGTCGATACTGATACCCAAAAAAACTGTCAGGCACATCAGTTTTTCAGAATGGCAATCCCGTAAAATAAAATTCGTTTTTTATTTATGGTAGCAATGCTGTATTGAAGCCCGTGGTTGGTCCGTCGGCCGACGAATTTCTTTTCCCACCCGTAGCCGATTCGTGTCGTGCTATTGCAATGGGTAAGGAATAGTTTTGTGCCCAATTGTTATAAATTTTATTTCATATTTATGTTTTCAACGCGCGAAAAAGTGCAATAGTTACGGATAAAATGTAGGAGTTTTTTTTCTGTGCATATTTTCTATAATTTTGAAATATATATGTGCACGCATAGGTGTCAGTCATGGCGGAGACATGTTTTTCTCGTGGTGTTAAAATAAATCTGCTTTCATCTCGCCTTAGCCGCGCTGGTTTCGAGGTGTTACGAAAGTTTCCCCATTCATGAATATGCGAAAAAAAGATTGTGTGCCGATTTCAGTGAATTGTAAACATAGTGGTAACCGGCGACATCGTTATTTCAGGCAAACCCCGTGGTATCCGCACGGCGCGGAAGCACGTGAACCACCGTCGTGAGCAGAGATGGGCGGATAAAGAATTTAAGAAAGCTCACATGGGAACGAGATGGAAGGCTAATCCTTTTGGAGGTGCATCTCATGCCAAGGGCATCGTTCTGGAGAAAGTGTAAGTACGTTTCTCCAGTTTCCCATACAAGTTTGTGAGAGACCGCATTCCTAGGTTTACCTAGTTAGTTGTTTTTGTGAATTCACTTTATTTAGCTGTCGAATTATGAAGAAACTTCACAGGAGGTTGTAATCGAAGAAAAAATGGGGTGTCCTTCTTCCCGTGGTATTATTCCTGTGAATGTGTTTCTAACTACAATCACAGGATAATACTGCGAGTAGCGGGAACGCCACTACGTCCTGCAAATTCTTCGTGCTATAGTAAAAACTGGAAGAAAGCTTACTGAAGATACAGAAATAATTTCGCGCCAAACGCCATCAGCATCATCGGCGGCGTGTCTAGTCTACCGATCGATTTTACGTGTTTGGATAAATAACACATGGGTCAGTGACCTCTTGTTCATTATTGAGGTTATGCATGTATTGGTGTTTACATTAAGACTGGTTTACTTGAAAGAAAGCTAGAATGTTGTTTGTTCTGCTATCTGAATGCTAATTTTCTGAGGTCATTGATTTATCTACCTACTTTTGGCTTTCTTGTTTGCAGACTTAGAAATAATGTCGGAAAGTAATATTTAATTGTATATACACAAAAAACTGTTTGCAATATAATATTTAATTATAGTTGTATTTATTGTAATAATTATATGAGAAGTACCTACTTGTGTCTTGATAAACTTAAGTACATGTACAGCACATATTATATGCTACCCATATTGTTATGTTACAAAATACATAAGCATGTATTTTTAATTGCTAAACTTAGAGGTTAACACCCTAGAGTAGAGATGCGCGATTATTACTAAATCTAATCAACTTAGTATATTGTTCTGTTCAATCTACAACACGTAAGTGAGATTGTGGTAAAAGGCTTACCTATCAGCAATAAAAAAAAAAAAAAATTGATGTTAGTAATTGCTATATCTACTAGTGTTGTGCGGCGAGTGACAATGACGGACATGGTGTTCGTATAATTTTATTACTATTAATTTGTTTGTAGCGCAGCCCACCCACTATAAATTACTATACTACTAAATTAGTCATAACAAAGATGGTGCAGTTTACGTGCGCTGCGCTGCAAATCAGTAGCGCATTGCATAGGGGATTGCGATGTGCATACAATTATTAGTTGTTATTTGAATAATCATAGTGAGGAACTACTAAATCAAGCCCAAGTTTCGATTCGGTCGATTGTATTTTTTGCAACAATCGCCCATCGCTACCCTAGAGAGCTAGTGTGGAGGAAGTCACTTGCAAGCTTTGTAGATTACATTGCACACATGATGATGTGTTATGTGCATGCAACTAACAAGAAGGATGCTTCACAACTTGATGCACTTACCTGGGAATTGCAACACTTGTGTGATGTTGTGTTAAGGTGTACTTTTGTTATTAACTTCTAAAGTGATATAGTATTTTACTCAAGAGCTATAATTATCTAATGACTTTGAAAATGTAATCCTTGTATATCATAGATAATGATAACAATTGAATTTAATTCATAAGTATCTGAATTCTTGTTCGTGTAATGCTGATGGGTTGTCAGACTTATAGTTTATAATATAAAATTTCTTTTCAACAGTGGTGTTGAAGCTAAGCAGCCTAACTCTGCCATCCGCAAATGTGTGCGTGTCCAACTAATCAAGAACGGCAAGAAGGTGACAGCCTTCGTTCCCCGAGATGGTTGTCTCAACCACATTGAAGAGAACGATGAAGTGCTAGTAGCAGGATTCGGTCGTAAGGGACATGCTGTTGGTGACATTCCTGGAGTCAGATTCAAGGTAAATAAAACATTCTTTGAACAGTCTTGTCATATCACCAACATGATAGTCTTGGATTATGTACCATTCAAGCAATAATTTAAGTTCCTCATTGGTATTAAAGTTTTATGTGAAAGCAGGAATTCATAGAAAGGAAAGATTTTGATTGCCCTTATATGTAATCAGCTATAATTATTGGCTGTCCATTGCAAATGTTTTTCTCTAAATACTGAAAAACAAATTAAAACTTTATTTCCATACATATTTATCTCTATGGTTGAAATGAAAACTATGATTCATGCTTTGCATGACTACTCACTGCACATGTAAAGGGCAGAGTACTAGTAGGTACATTTGAATAAATGAAGCGCTCGTAGCGAAGTTTGCTTAACCATTCTGAATCGATCGGCAAAGTTAAGCAACATCCGCCGCGGTCATGACTTGGATGGGTGACCGCTAGTGACATTACTACTGAGCGCTTCCATGCTTCGGAGGGCACGTTAAGCTGTCGGGCCCGGTTGTTGTCTTAGGATGGCAGTCGTTACAGCATGGTGGTAGGGCACTTTGCGAATGCCCGTCTGGCTAGCTACCACCCTCAAGTCGAAAATCTGTCGCCAAGCACCTAACGGTGTGTTCCGAGAGCTGTCCTTGAGAGCCAGTAATTCTAGGTTAGCCAGAACAACATCTTTGACCACATCATCACTTACCATCAGGTGAGATTGTGGTCAAAGGCTAAACCTATCAGGCATTTAAAAAAAAAAAAAAATATTTACATATCAGAGAGGGAGTCGCCAGTGCAATGTTTTCAAAAATATAAATGAGCTGTGGACAATGTGCATTTTTGTGTATGCGATGTTTTGAATTTGTGTCCAAATGTACACACTACATTCAAAAACCCAATTGGATTAGTATGAGGATAAGTAATGTAAGATGTTGTTTTATTTGCAGGTGGTGAAGGTGGCCAATGTGTCACTTCTTGCTTTGTATAAAGAAAAGAAGGAGAGGCCACGATCATAGACTACCAACCGCACTGTGATAAGGTAAAATTGTTTTAATGATATTAATACTTTATAACATACAACCAGAAGCACTATATATGTGTACTCCAGTATATGTTTACTTTCATTGTCAATATTTCCGTTCCTAAATGATGTTAAATGATTTGCTACTCCTGATTGCCATGACGTTTTAAATTTTCTGATTAAACTAGTAACTGGTAAATGATCTAAATTCTTAATTCTGTTCTATAATTGAATATATTTTGTTTCAGTGACCTGCTGCTGGGGGAGCTTTGTTGTTTTTAAGTGTACATTTAAAAAATGTAAAATCTAGTGCATAATAAAGTGTACGACCAATTTCCATGTTTCAGTTTTCCTTATCAAAATGCCAATTAGAAATTGGTAATATTGTGCTCCCTCTGGAATCTTAGTAAATCGAAATATAAGGTATCCTATCCATTAAAGCACTTAAGGATTAAGAACCTGTATACCAAATTTCATCAAAAACGATTTGGCCCTTTTGGATGTTTATTGCTTACAGACACCGGTTGTCCACCTAGTTGGTTGGTTAATATATAATTCCCATAACATAATTTCTTTGTCTGCATGTTTAATAAAAATTCATGCGTGCGTTATACATTGAGAATTACAGTAAATATTGTCAAGAAATGTCTTTCAATTTGGGAGGCAAATCATTGGTGAGCGTAAATAGGATCAAGATTGCTTTCTGAACGCTTAAGGCCGTCTGAATGCTAACCTTATAAAATGCTACAAAAGCTATTGTCTCAAAATAACTCATTAAGAATTTACCAAAAATCTTTTGTTTTCGTCACACCTTGAGATATCCTAAATTATAACAAGCACTTGTCCATTTTTAGTAGACGTTAGATTAATCACTCCAATTTGGACCCATGCTCAAAGTTACAATAGCACATACCATAGTTTCTTGTATGGGGTTAACTTTAAAGTCCATACAAAATGCGTGTGGCCTTTTAAATTTTTGTTATTTTCATTACCTCAGGCAATGCGTCATACTAAAAGATAATGTAATTAACTGGTTATGTATACACTTATAAAAATGCAGCCCTTGGACGAATAGATAGGGAGGATTAGGTGGGTTTGCATAATAGCACAGTGTATAAAATAGAGACAGTGGTAATAGGGTCCCATTTTCTAGTGCAGAACTCTAAAAAGGGATCAAACGTAAATTATTTTTTTTTTACCTAATCGTCATAAAATAGTCTGCTTTCCTCAAATAATTTTGGGCAGGTGCCTAAGTAATTATATTTTAACCTATCACTACTGGTCACGATTTAATTTGTAAAAAATCTCCCAAACAAAAAAGGTACCCAAACTTTAACTGAATGGGTCATTAACACCCAAAAAAAACATACAAAAGTAAAAATATTGCAGGCTAATGTTTTTTTTAGGTAAAGCTTGTGTAGAGCCCTCGGTCTAAAGGGTTCAATTAAATAGTCGTTAATTTTTAATTTCGCTTTTTTTGTGGCCTAAACATTCCCCATGGTAGATTAGGTGTAGACCAGTCATTCGTAAAATGCTCTACCACCATACTATAACGACTGCCATCCTCCATACAACAACCGGGATCAAAGGCTTACAAACGCAGCGCTCGGCGCGCTCAGTATTAAATATCACTAGCGGTCTCCCGTCCAAATCAAGGCTATGTGGCCTAGTTGATCGGTTAATAACGACTAGGCAAGCTGCGCTATATTGAAGCGCTCATAGGAGCGCTTCAATAATAAATTCTTTACAATTTCAACTAAGTATACTTCTAAAAAATGTTCTTCAGATTACGGTACATAGGCAGAGAAACAAAAAAGTATAAGTATGTACTGAAAATAACATATTTATTTGTGACGGAGCAAGCTTTAGGCCCACCTGATGGCAAACGGTCACCTTTGCCTATAAAAGATGCATTTCGTCGAAGTGTGACGAACTGCACTGAGCCCGTCGTCGCCTAAGACACAGTTGTTGAATCTCATGTTCCTGTAATTTTACTGGCTCTCAAGGACTTGCCGGAACACAGTGTTAGGTGCTTGGCGGAACACACAGAATTTCTACTTGAGGTTGGTAGCTAGCCAGGCGAGCATTCGCAAAATGCCCTGCCACCATGCAGTTTAAGTTGTTTTTTAAATTCAAATAATGTCTGCTCAATTGATGTCACATATACTTGAAGCCTGGGAGAGTTCACAGGATGCTATTACCGTATTCTGTGACCTTTCTAAAGCATTTGACTGTGTAGAGCACCGCACTCTGATTCGAAAACTTTCACGTTATGGTATTCGTGGAAAAGCTCTGGATCTTATAAAGTCATATCTGTCAGACAGGCTACAGAAGGTTAGAATAAATGGCAATACTTCTTCCGCGTCTTTGTTAAGAATAGGAGTACCGCAAGGATCAATTTTAGAACCCTTTCTGTTTCAGGCATATATAAATGCAAGGAGTTCGTAAGATAAGACAGCTAACAGACGTAGCTACTGCTAGGCTCGTTTATTTCGCGTACTTCCACAGTATTATGTCATATGGTGTATTGCTGTGGGGAGCTGCTGCTGAGATAGAGACAATCTTTATCTTACAAAAGCGTGCAATTCGAGCCATATATGAAATGGATCCTAGGAAATCCCTGAGAGATCTTTTTAAAGAAATTGATATTTTAACTTTACCAAGTCTGTTTATATTTGAAAATATTATGTATGTTCGTAAAAATTTGAGCAAATTTAAATCAAACAGTGACAATCACGATTATAACACTAGGAATAAAGATAAAATAGCGGTGCCAGGCTTTAGATTAAAACACACAAAGACAAATAAAAGGTCCTTCTTAGGCAATTGCATGCGGTTTTATAATAAAGTGATCAAACATATTACAACGGTCACAGAAAGAAAATTCAAGTTGCACGTGCAGAACACTTTGATAAAGAAATCTTACTACACAGTTTGTGATTACCTAAACGACAAAAATGCTTGCTCTTTTTTTTTTATTGCTGATAGGTAAGCCTGACCACAATCTCACCTGATGGTAAGTGATGATGTGGTCGAAGGTGTTAACAGGCTTAACCTAGAATTACTGGTTCTCAAGGACAGGACCATGGACCTGCTGCGCGGCACTCCATAGCCAAAGCCACTGAGCTATCAATGCTTCTAAATTCTATCATTGGTTCGCCTCTGCCAAGCTAGCGCCTGTCACCTAACGTAATGTAAATAAATATTGTAACAATTTTATTATATATAGTATGTAACACTTTGTTTAAAAACGTTTAAAAGAATGGCCCCGAGTTTCTTGCCCGTTCTTCTCGCAGTAGCTCATTTTTTTTTTGCTGAACATGGCAGTACAATGTAGTATATTTCAATATTAAAATTTGTTATTGACTTTCATAAGAATGTCGTAGACGACTATATTGAATGACAAAATCAAAGTCAAAATCATTTATTCAAAAATGATTATGACTTTGATTTTGTCCTTGAGAGCCAGTAACTCTAGGCTAGCCTGAACAACAGCTTAGACTACATCATCACTTACCATCAGGTTAGATAGTGGTCAAAGGATAGCCTAAAAAAACCAGATATTTAAATAATGACATGGTTGAACCGGGAATCGAACCCTTTACACGAGAAAAATACCCTGAAGTTTTATCAGACCGATGGAGAGGCTTCATCATAAAAATAATATAGCGTCAGAAATAAAAGGAAGACAATGAATTTTATATTTTTAATACAAAATTAATCAATTCATGCTATTCATTCATCCCTCCATGTGGCATATCCGTAGGACGCCCTATATACATGACCCTATATGCTAGTAGGTACGGGATACTCGAGTACCTACTAAAAAATATATTTAAAGATCTTGCATAAAGGAGACGCCTACTGGACTGAAAATAATTCAGATGGCACCCTCGGGGAGACAATAGTTCGGAGTCATGATGCGCAGCGATTGACGATGCCGCCACTTTGGGGCCCTTCCAATTGTTTGTGCCACTGGCACAAATTATGCTCTAAATCCCTGGATAATCATATCTTCAGCCGTTTCGTATATACAGCATGTGTCAGCTGGAGACAATAATGCAAGCTAAAACACTAATAATCACGTGTAGCATCGAAGTCTATTTGGCACCTAAATTCTTAGTTGGTATTCATAATTGCACTAAATATTGGCATATTCTGAATGAAGAAATTTTAAATTAGTAAGCTGGAGACACACATGCGCACGCTGTGATACGTATGTACAATATTTCAACGGCAAAACAGCTGCTTATTTAACGCCGCAAGCGCCTAGGTCTTCCACTATCAATAAGAAATAATTTAGTATGGAAAGCTGTCATCTAGACCCGAACTGCAACTCAACTCATGTGCTGCTTCCTTGTCACTTCTTTTTACTTTAGGCTTTACCGCAGCACTCGTTAAACCACTCAATTAAAACAGAATAACTTAATATTCTGGATGCCCTATACATACGAAGTAATTATTAAAATTATCTGTCCATACTGTTATTTATTTTATTATCAACCACGCATCTTATCCGGCGCTCTATTTTATTTCACGGGGATATATTATGGGGAGAAAACAAAGGGATATTAAATAATAACGACATTCAAATAAAAGATAAAAGGAATAATAAAATAACCATGATTTATTGCTAAATATAATTTCCTTGCTTTGATTACAATAAGGTACATTCTGAAACTAACACTAAGTTTTAACAGTGGTTAAAATACGTCTGCCGCTATAACTACAATGGCGCAGATTATGTTTTCGCTTATAAATGTAATCTTTAACCTCAATCTCACCTTTGGTAAGTGATATTTTTCTCAGGGCCAGCGGAATACATCGTTGCGTACTTTAGCTGAACGCGTACCTACCACTACGCGCCGCAGAAGCCCCACACACTGCTGTGTCGCATTTTCTGATGATCTCGCGAAATCCGCGCTGCACTCGCCTTATTAAGTGCTGTGTAACTAAAGAACGCGGATGACGTCATCCGCACACGATGGTGGAATCCGTATTATATAAATTAGATTATATACATATAGAATTTTACAGAAATGCGGTTCGTGCGGATAGGTGCATATAAAGATTTAAAAAATTCGTTGTGTGCGGCGCATGCACCTTCTGCGGTGCGTCTAAGTGTGTATTCGCATTTAGCGATTTCTTTTTCGATTTGTGAGTGGTACCAGGCCAGCATTCGCAAAATGCCCTACCACCGGTGAAGCTCAAGCCTACGATAGGATTCGAACCGTGAACTCCTGTGCGACAGTCTATAGCCATCCCCACCGAGCCATCCTTGTCACAAAACTACAGCTACTAGGCAAGATTATTATTCGCGGTACATACATACTTTTTTTTAGTTTTTTACATATTAAATTGCATAATAAGAAAATGCACTTTAAGACAGATTAATTTTATATTATTATGTATACTTCACTACACAAGTGTCTTTTAAATGTTTCCAAGTGCGATATAAACTAGTGCATAAAAATACCTTAATCTATTATTATACAAGGTATGAAGAATATTCGTTTAGAGTATTATAATTAGTCTAATTTTTTTTATACATGATTGTACCGATCGTTCGAACCATATTCAGTCTATGCCCCACATGACAAAGAAATCGAGCCTCCGTGTAGTTAAAAAATATATAAATATGCAATCCTAGTTCAAATATCAATTTGATGGTATCACAACAACATCGCTGTAAACTTACATCTCATCCAAAAATACACATTTTCGAGTATTCATCCAATTATTAACATCACAGTATTCACAGTTGGGTTACGGTCGCTTCCTACGTCACCTGTCCCCACCACAGAACAAACTACAGTTACTACTGATATACATTATCTTTACATATAAACTATTAGCTAATCTGTAGAAGGAAATAACGAACCGTTAAAAAGAACATACATTTACAATTTGTTTCAAAAAATACTAGCCAGATGGGGTCTATCTCAAATATCTACAAGCTACAAACATCTATCATAGATCTCATAGATTATAATTATTTTTACATAGCAACCAAAAGAAGGCTTTATTATCTACCTAATTCGAATAAAAATGATCTTCATTTTGAAATTCGAACTCCATAATGGGTATAATATGACAATGTCAAAATGAAGTTCATCTTCTAAAGTCCATTCTTCCATTATCATTCGGAACAGAGTGATTTCTAAACAGAATAAAACAAATGCCAGTGAATCAAGGTTCAACATCATGTAATATGTTAACTTAGTCCTTTCCGAACGAACATCGAGTAATTAGTAATCATAATTATTTCCCGACACTTTGCATATATTTTTCAGTAATAATCACAACAAATTTTTGTCAGTATTCACAAAAAATATTAAGTATATGTAAGTAAATAGGTTCACATTCTTAATTTAAACAAATATTTTTAATAAATGTATTCTTTTGAAGCAGAAAAATATTTTCAATAAATGACACTCAAATGACAACTGACTACCATTCACCTGACAGGTGAAAATCCCACTCAGTTTTGCATTGGGTAACAAATTCAACTGTCAAGTGTACTTATTAATTGTCCAAAACTCACGGGTGATTTCCGTACAGCACTCGGGTAAATTTTACATTCACCCAGTGATATGAGTGATATCAGAACGCAGCCCTAGTTACACAATAAGGCCTCTGGAAATGAAGATCATTTTATTACCCATTGGAATTATACAATAAAGCCCTTGATCTTGCTGGTTATTGTCTAACAAGAAACGCAATGGACATAAATATCATTTTGGGATTTGAACTTTATCAATGCAATCACCATGCATACAGTATTGGTGTCGATACTTTACACATTATCTAAATTAAGGTAGTTCTTATTCTGTTTAAACTTAAATCCAATTTCGTATAAACCGCTAGCGGAAGTGGTTCTTATTCTGTTCATTTAAAGTTTGAATTCGTATAATGCTTGCGAATGCCAGTCATTAGTTGAGTTTTGTGTTCAATTGGGTATGCATTACGCAAATTTAATCGTCATGCCATTTGGTGCTCCCTAAACTGATACAAAACAATTGAATTGAATAATCTTAATTTTAGAATGTCATTTTAAGTGTTACACGAATTTTGATTTTAGTGTGAACAGAATAAGGACTACCATAGTTTAGAGAATTTTAAATTTAGAGATTTGTACAGAACTAAGCCAGTATCTTTAATCGCCATAGGAGACTATGGCGATTGAAAGAGAGAGAGAGAGTGGATTCTCTAAATTTTGTAAACATCATTTGCCACACAGCAACTTTATAGTCCATAATAAATAATACGAAACAACGTTCATAAAATTTCATTAAGAATATTATATGTAAAAACTCAAATCAGTTTGGTTAGTACTGCACATGAAAACATAACATTTTATTTTATATCAATTTTAGCAGTTTTTATAACTGTTGATAAACGATGATGTTCGTTGAAGATGTTCAGGCTAAACATAGAATGTAAACTGGCTCTCAATGATAGTGCCGGAGCATATAATAGATGCGTGGTAACAGTTATTTTTTTAGGTTGATAGCTACCTAGCAAGCATTTGCTGTATGCCCTATGAGGTAAATATCAATCCCGCAGCAGTCTATAGACATAGCCACAATGTGACTGCAAATATTAACTAAAGTTTTTGAAGCGTTCATGAACCCATTGCTTTAAGTAAATATTAGTCACATTATACATAGTATTAGTGCAAAATATAATTTTTAACAGTTATTTACTTGGTTAGAAACATTGCTACGTATATAAACAATGGGTTGGAACAGTGAAAATAAAACAATAACAAATCTGTAACACTTCGTAAAGTTCACTTATTTACAATTGTTTATACTTATACATATTATTTGTGACCAGTAAGTACCTACTAGTGATAATTTGAAGGTGTGTCTTAGTTAATGCCTACCAAATAAGGTAGTTATAGACGATACAGCTTTGAAATATTTTATTTTGTAATTTTTTTATCGTTCAATGTACCAATCCCATTGTGATATGCCTTGCCAAAAAGAAACTTCTTTCGAGAATAGATTTTTATATTCTTTTAAATTACTATAGATTCTATGACATAGAAGACTAGAAAGCCAGAAAACATTTTATTGGACTCCCCTAACATTTTAGTCACCGACATATCGGGTTGCATACAAAAGAGGTAGCCAACCAGCTAATAGCAAAATATAAACCCCCTCCCTCCTTTCTTTTCTTCTTCCATTTGGTACTGATGAACTTCATAGGGCAGTGCATAATATTTTCAATATTTTTATGTTTGCAATAACGCTGTCTGCGGATTACATTACAAAATTACAAATTTACCAGAGCAAAAAAATAAATCATATTCAGGAACATGATTTATTTTAGAACCCGACTCCCTTTAGCCGAGGTATGCTCTGACCAATTAAGCTAACATGACAATAAGTCATAACTCAAATCTTTCCTATCGTTCTTTAACCATCGTATTGCGATCAACTGTTCAACGAAAGGAAAGATTTGAGTTATGACTCATTGTCATGTTAGCTCTCATTTTTCCTCTCGTAAATTTGTAATATTGTAATAGCGCATAATAGTTTAAACAAAAAGCATTTCTAGACCATCACTGACAAAATATGAAACACTTTACACGTTTTCAACTCTACACCTATATACAAGATTTTATTGCATTTTCTACAAACATCTACATTGAGAGCGAGCAACAACGAAGTGCTGTATAGTTTTTGATATTGTTTACACGGAATGGCGCCGGTCGCGAACGAACGGGCACGCTTCCAATATTGTACCGTAGACACGCGCTGTATTCTGGAAAGATAAAATATAAATGATGTTCAACTAGTGTGACAAGTTTTGCATGATATTCAGCGTCTAGTGAAATATAATGAATCATATACTGAATTATTGTGTACTTCACTTAACATAACAAATCATCATCCCTATATAGCCAGAGGTGACTAATCAGTACAAGGCAAGCATATTGGCATCTACCCGGTACATTGCCAGACTTTGTACTGTGACTGAAAATTTCTTTCTTAAGAAGTATCGGTACTATCGGAGCCAAAGTTCCTGTGCCAGAATTCGTAGTGAAACAGCACAGCAGCAGGAAAACTGCGATACGACGAAGCTTTTATGGGGAGACGAGGCCTTCGAGGAACAGGAAGAGAATATACGAGATCTACGTCTTGTATTCCCTGTTTTCTCCTCCAAGACGGAGCTGATTTAATTACTTTCTGGCATAAAAATTTTAAGAGAGAGTACATCTAAGCTCCTGTCGGTTTCTATTATTTTTAAAACTTTTCCAATTTGTCTGGTGGTCCTCTGATCGTGGCGGTAAAATGTACCATTTTTCGTGATTTTCAGAGTCATCTTTTCCTTAGTGATTATTCGTTGCAGAAATGACAGGGCCATGTTTCTAACAGGCCTAGATTTTCCCTTGTGGTATATAGGAAGAAAATAGGGAAATACATTTGTATGATAGCATCCCGCCTTCCCTCTTAAAAGTTAAACGTGGTGTGCATCGAAGAAGCTGATGGAAGTGTGTCGATGATAAATGATTTGATATAAACTATCATGTGAGATTATATTTACACTAGCTTTCCGGTCGCGGCTCCGCCCGCGCGTATGTCGGTTATCGCGCAAAGACATTAACCTCTTTTTGCGCAGTTGGATAAAAATTTCCGGGTCTCAAACTATTTCATTTTTCCAAATTTCATTCAAATCGGTCCAGTAGTTTTGGCGTGAAAGCGTGACAGACAGATAGACAGAGTTACTTTCGTATTTATAATATTAGTATGGATTCTAAACAATGTGACAAACCGTCATGATCAAAAGTAGAGAACAAAGGATAGTAGAGAGAAGAGAATAAATTTGAACAAATCGCCACATATTGTATAGACCCGGGTTTTCAACAATCAGATAAAATACCATAGTAACAAAATGTTAACTGTCCAAATTTAAAAGAAGGAACTTATCTTCTAATCAACATACATCATTAGTTATTTTAGTGGTATACCCACCCAATATTTATAGAATAGTAACTATACTACGATGGAAAAACCGTTTTAGAATATCTAGTGTAATAATTGTCAAGAATATCACAAATATATAATTATTGATTTAACAGATCCTAGGTCTAATCTTCGGATTGGACAGATATGTACGTACTGGATTTTTCTGACAGACGTTTTCAGTAGCAATCTGAACTACACAGAACCAAAACATGTGTTGAAACGTGGGTTTACATAATATTGCCCTTCGGGAATACTAACTAATGACATATAATGGTTGGTTCACGTTCACTAGACTATAGAGAGAGTAAGTGTACTGACCAGGCGCGTATGTGATCGCTAGGAGTGCTGCGCCGGCGGGTAGTCCATAGTCTTGATGTAGGCAACGGCCGCGCAGAACTGCGTCCACCAGTAGAGCGCCTCGCCCTGCAGCGAGGACCCTCCCAGCGCGTTCACCAGCTCTATGGTCGACAGCAGGGACGGTGGGTTCACCTGCACACATATGGAAAGCTTTATAGGTAGCTAATACATTTTTTCAACACACTCGCTGGTAACGGGCCTTTAAATGTACCGATTTTAGTGTAATAATATAGTCTATTACGCACTCGTGCTTTTTGTTTACTTTACCGCACTAGTGTTTTAAATATTAAAAAAAAGTTTCAACACTTCTCACCAAGTAGATTGTAGTTTGTTTCGTTCGTTTTTCATATAAAAACAAACCAAAGAATTTTTTACCTACTGAAGTAGAACTTACAAAATTTAATTATAAACCTTCTTAATCAGATAATTATTATAAATTATTGAACGAAAACAGTTTCTTGATCTTATTAATAAATAAGATCAAGAAACTGTTTTCGTATCGAAATTTTCGTATTCGTTCCTCGCAAGTGTGTTGAAAAACGTCGTATGAAACTCGTGCGCGTTGTTTATTACAATCTCTACTCCATTTAGGCCTTCGATCTTCGATATCAGGTCTAAAACCCGTCTCGATTGTAATAAACAACTTCGCGCACTTGTTGCATAATGTACTATTATGCGTTTAACCTCTTGGTAAGTGATGGAGTGGTTGAAGGTGATATTTGGGCTTAGCCTGTCTCTCAAGGTAAGTAACCGGTATATACTTATTACCACTGTCACACACTATTACACACACGGTCAGGCGAGTATTTCTCGATTATTATACAATATACTTAGTAACTAAACAACTTTAAACTGTTTAAATCACTTAATTATATTTATCATTATTTTTATCCCGATATCAGTGCAGTGATCTCGGCTAATCGATTTTATTTGTCACTTGAGTTATTAAGACATTATTTTGTACTGTCAGAAATTTTATTTTTAGCATTTTGTTCCCTATGCACACTATATTCGCTCCCCGTGTCCAGAGACCGTGCAGATTTGTGTCAGCCATGGGATTTGATTAAAGAATTGCAAGACCGCTGGACACGGTGATAATACAAAGTACGATTAAAAATTAAAATTTCTGACGGTGTTACAAAATATTTTTTTATTAACTCAAGCCACAGCTAAAACCGAACAGTCACCCCGAACCACGATCACTGAAAAGTGTTTGAAACGTGGGGACAAAAATTATGATAAATATACGCGATTTAAATCATTTAATATTGTTTTATTACTAGAATAGTGGCATGCCAATATACCCATTACCCATATCATTCTTCACAAGTGAATCTAAATCTTCCTTGGCCGTATTTTGCTCTTATGTCCACGTCCTACTTAACACTTCATACTACGTATACACTTTTAAAGCACTCGCAGTGGAGCTTAAGTAATCGTTCTTAGCCGATCAACTAAGTTAAGCAACCATTGCTGCCTTGGATGGGTGACCGCTGGTGGCATGACTATTGAGCGTTTGTTGTCTTACCAAACCCCGGACACTCGACTCATTCTCTATACAAAAGCCGCGTTCCAAGTACCTATTATACAGACACTACACAAATGTTGTTTTGGTACACGCGTAATTGTGTGCGTGAAGTCTAAGGTTGGCACCGTAATAATTACATATTGTACTTACCTACCTAACAATCTTTTGATATTATTATTAGTCGTATTAGATTTCGTAAATTATGCGTATCTACTTACCTAGCTGCAGAAACATTTACAAACACAACTATCGAACTCCACGTAGGACGCAGGAATATCCAACACCCAAACGAGTAGGTATAACATTACTTACTTCACACTTCTTTTGAGGAGTGCCCATTCTATACGTAGTATTATTATATGTTCTATGGTCTTAGTATGGCTGTGGTAAAGCATTTTGTGAACGAGTGCTTGGCTTGCCTTCAAGAGTAAATCTATCACCATACTTTATGGTGTGTTCCTGCAACTGTCATTGAGAGCTAATAATTCTAGATCCCTCATTAAAATTTTCGACCACATCATCATTTACTATCATGTGAGATTGCGGCCAAAGGGTATTAAAATATATATCTGTCAGAGCCTGAGCACAGACTGCAGTGGGGTGTATTTTTCTCAGCATTCATCCATCAAGCAATTTATTTTCAGGAGTATGAAGCGGGCAGCTGGAGTGAGTTTACTAAATGATTGGCAAATCATTGATTTATCAACGCTATTCCAGTCTGTGATCGCTGTTAGTCTATAGTAATTTGAGAGACTGGGGGTATGACTTTGAGCCTTATCGAGATTGCG
The DNA here is from genome assembly GCA_963854805.1 of Plagodis dolabraria. Lineage (NCBI taxonomy): Eukaryota > Metazoa > Arthropoda > Insecta > Lepidoptera > Geometridae > Plagodis > Plagodis dolabraria. The sequence goes on along the minus strand of OY978441.1, from coordinate 36,431,587 downwards.
GTTGACTCGTCCGTCAGTCTTGTACCAAGCAACACCTCCTAACGATGAAGTGATACTTGTGACAGTGAACATTAAAAGTGAAGTGAACATTAAACGATTACCTGCACAACAATATAGTGTGACTGGCATATCATCTATCGACTATACCGAGCCTAATAAATGAGATTTTGAAACACTGATGAACGATGACAAGCTGACCATATGCAATAATTGCAACTATTTCATAAAACATCCTTTACCAATCAGATAAAATGAAATGTATCTGATTGGTAAAGGACTAATATTTGACAATTTTATTAACGTTTGATCTTCGATTATTATAAAACCACATGCAATTAAGACATTGAACTGTAGTATAACAAAATTGAATTAAAAAATGTAGATACCGAATAAAATATGGTAGATATATATTAATATATATATCTATAAATTAAATATAATATATATAAATTAAATATAATCCGATGCACAGTGAAATAAATATCATATTGAATTTATGTTATTTATTTGACTGTGAGACTATATTTAAATTACCGATATTTAATCACCATGAGACGATATTTAAATTAAATGTTAGAGTATCAAGAAACTATTTTCCCGCTATGAAACAAAAACAGGAGGAGGTAGAGCAGTTACCTTGATGATGACGAACACTAGGACCGGCGTGAGATCGTCTGCGGAAGGCGCGGTGCCCTCGTGCAGTCCCAGCACCGCCATTATCGACGTCACGCATCGCATCACGCACGATACCTGTAACATATTGCTTGTTTTATAGGGTCCAACATTTATTGTTTTTGCTCAGCCGAAATAACGATTATTCATACAATCGTCTAACTCAGTGTGAATGTGATAAGTAAAAATAGAACAAATAATAAACACTCACATATCAATAACACAAAAAATTCCCGAAGTGAATAAAATTCCATTATTCCATTTTTGGTACAGGACCCGGACCTTAGTGCGCTAGTCCGTCCCACACAGCTGTCCTTCAGAATTCTAGGTAAAGCCTGTTTACACCTTCAACCACATTATCACTTATCATCAGGTGAGATAGTGGTCAGACGCTTACATATCCACAAAAAAAAAAAACACTTAGCAACTTCAACTCGTACAGTTTGCACACTTGTCATTCGTTGAGTAATATATGAATCAAGTTAAACTTAAAGTAAAAGTCAAGTTTTAGTCATGTAGTCGTATAAATATAGGCTAACTTTGAATGGACACTTGCTCTCAAGGACAGTTGCCTAAATGGACCAAAATGTGTTTGACGACAGGCGGATATTCACAGAACGGCCTGCCCCATGAGGGGAAGAGCGATGCCTGCGATGGGTTCCTTACCCTTCTGCGCTTTAGTCTATAGTGTTTGCTACTGGGCTATCAATGCTCCAAAATGGGAATTGGTAGATAGTAAGAGCAGTGTGTGACCTTATCCCTCGGCGTGCGGTAGACGGAGAGATGCCGCAGGTGTAGCTGCGCGCGGGGGTAGGGCGCGGCCCACAGGTGCGCGGAGGGCACGCCGGCGCGGGCAGCACTTGTGCACGCCGACAGCCGGCGGATGTGTTCACTCAGCACTCTACACACAAAAAACACGTTTCTAATGCTCGTCAATCACAGTCTTTTCTAAATAAATTTTAGAAAAACATTAGTTGTTATGCTGATTTATAATCGTAGCAATGATATGCGAGATTCTATATATATATTCGATCAACTGGTATGAAGAATAAAATACCTAAACAATATAACTTTGAATTTTTCTGTTTTTTCCGATTAAAAAGCGAATGATATTACTGCAACTGATAAAAATTGTTATGGATAAACCTTTTGTTTATACTCGTATTTTAGTCGAATTAGATGCTATTTACGAATCATGTTCATTGGTGCCTAGTGACTTTTCAAAATAATATGAACGATATTATTCTAGCATCGCGAATTCTGTGATCATGTACAGATTTCAAACCTAACAAGCGACTAAACTAATTAAATGTTGCATATCATGTCCTTGTAGCACAAACATGCTGTTTAAAACATGAATAACACGGCTTTGGTACTGCAAAGACTGTAATAGAAGGCTAGAAATTGGTTTACAACGTTTAAATTTACGACGTCTTTTTTGTGTCTATTCATCAGTCTTCAGTACTAGAACGACTGCTGTATGACTGACTATGTATGTATAAGGAATATATTAACAAAATAATATTTTTTTGCATTAGTAGATTAAGAATTATGATATTGCACAATAAATCATAGAGAACCATTAAAGATAAACAGCCGTCAAAAAATATTGAATGTAAATTAAAACTTAACGAATTGGCTCTTTTTAAACTAACATTACAAAAAAATTGTCGTCTACTTTTTAAAATTATACTCATAAAATAGTTATTAAACAATTATGCTTTAATTTATTGTTAGCTTATATTTTATTAGCTAGCTGTAACTCACACTGTCTCTAAGAAATGCTTTAGGAATAACTTTTCACTATCATACAAAAAAAAAAAATATATTACTTAATAAAATGCTCAACCGAAAATACGACTCTTTCTAAATAATTGATTTCACATCGGCAAAGTTAAAGCTGATCACAAAACCTCTTGATGCTGCAATTACAAGATACAGTTCTACTGTTCCACTGACCAAGTCCCGCTGGCGGTGATTTCTTCCCAATCCAAATGTTTTTATGATTTCGTTTATCATGTGTCAATGCTATTTAATCAAGGGTAAAATCAACGAATAGCTGTTAACTATTGATCGAATATCGACCCACCAACTTGATAAGATAATTTTTTTTTTTTTTTTTAATGCCTATTAGGTTAGCCTTTGACCACTATCTCACCTGATGGTAAGTGATGATGTGGTCGAGGATGTTGTTCAGGCTAACCTAGAGTTACTGGCTCTCAAGGACAGCTGCCGGAACACACCGTTAGGTGCTTGGCGACAGATTTTCAACTTGAGGGTGGTAGCTAGCCAGGCGGACATTCGCAAATTGTCCTACCACCATGCTGTAACGACTGCTATCCTAAGACAACAACCGGGACCGACGGCTTAACGTGCCCTCCGAAGCACGGAAGCGCTCAGTAGTAATGCCCAACCAGCGGTCACCCATCCAAGTCATGACCGCGGCGGACGTTGCTTAACTTTGCTGATCGATTCAGAATGGCTAAGCAAACTTGGCTACGAGCGCTTCAAAAAATTCATTCTAACTGTGCAGATGTCGCTACACGTGAGAAAGTCGTGCATTCAAACAAATGACTTTACTTTCTAGCACCCCCTACCACATCATAAATACTTTCTAACGAATAAAATTCACTTCTAATAATTGTATCAAATGTTGTACTTAGGGCCTGTAACAGAATGTTCGAGTAAGTTCCGGTTATACTACCCAGAACATATTTACTAAACAAAACACTATCTTTGCGTTTCACAGTCATCGATTTAGCCTATCCATCGGTTAAAGCTTGAAACGCGCTGCATGTTAACTGTCATTTTTATCATTCAGTTATTGAAGGAGTTGGTTAGCAACCCGAAATTTTATTAGGCCATTCTGAAACGGGGCCTTAAAATAATGTTGGGCGCATTAAATGACTTAAAATCGAGTACAATCGAATGATTATTCAATATAAATATTGTTCGTTTATCAGTACAGGATGCCCGTGAACAGGTGTTGAATAATAAATGTAACTGACTGATCTCGAGCGATGTCCCCGTCCCCGTTCGGGAACAGCACGTGCAGATAGAGCCTCGCGAACGCGGCGCGCTCCACAGTTATCTCTGCCATCTCCATAACAGTACCAGTTGCTCCTGGAAATCACAAAAAACAATGTTATTTACATACACTACTCATATACCTATCTAACAGCGTGTAGCGTATCAAAGCATCATGCACTTCCATCTGGAAATTATGATGTTTAGAAATAATTTTTGAAGGAATGATGGCTCAGCGGCATTGGCCATGGACTGTCGTGCAGCAGGTCCATGGTTCGAATCCCATCGCGGGCTTGAGCTTAACCGCATGGTGGTAGGGCATTTTGCGAATGCCCGCCAGGCTAGCGACCACCCTCTAATAGAAAATCTATCGCCAAGCACCGCCTGGCTAGCCAGCCTCAAATAGAAAATCTATCGCCAAGCACCGCCTGGCTAGCCAGCCTCAAATAGAAAATCTATCGCCAAGCACCTAACGGTGTATTCCGGCAGCAGTCCTTGTGAGCCAGTGAAACTACAGGCACATGAGACTTAACAACTATGTCTCAAAGTGACGGGCGCAGTGCAATTCGTGACTTGTGACGAAATATATCTGTTATAGGCAGAGATTAGTCCACTTAACATCAGGTGGGCCCCGAGCTTGTTCCGTCACAATAACATTAAAAACAAAAAAAAAAGTGTGTTTAGACGTAAGATGAGATGCATTCAAGATGGTACATATATTTCAATTTCTTTTCTTTTTGGAATATCTTACCTTCCCAGGATGGATCGGCCTTCACCTCGGCCGTAATGGCCTTGATGCTAGCAGTCAGTCTTGTTGCCTTCTCATCCATTAGTTCGCCGCCTGTGAATCAATGCAATATTATACTGTAATACCTTAAAACGTATAATTACTTATTTAAACACGCAACTTATTACTTAACAATAGGTATCAGATTTGAGATAGCAAATATATAAAAATATAATATACTTATGTTGTCTTAGGTTTTCGCGATAGTTACACATAGTAATTAAACAACTTTAAACGGTTTAAATCACGTATATTTGTCATTATTTTGTCCCGACGTTTCAAACACTTTGCAGTGATCGTGGTCACCGGGTGACAGTGTTTGAAACGTCGGGACAAAATAATGATAAAATACGCGATGTACACCGTTTAAAGTCGTTTAAGTACTAAATATAATGTACACTTTTTTGAAGTCAGCGAAAAACCTTTCATAGCGTGTTCAATCAGCATAAAACATAAACTTATTATTCTTCTAGTCTCAGTATCAATAAGTAAAAACAATAATTGCTATCATTCTCAAAGCCAACGTACCACAGTTTAGGTAATAGTTAGTACTGATTTTGTATATGTACTGGTTGGCGGTACAAATAGGTGGCAGTACTTCGACGGACGAACTGGCACAAAGAGGTTTACTGCTACTAAAATTGTCTGGTACAAGTGGTCGCGTTCCTTCAGTATCTTAGTAAGTAAATTGGCACAAATGTTATCCTGTGTTAATCTAGAACCTAAGAAATCGAATATATCAAATTACATAAATCAAAGACCGATCAGCCATTTCAGAGGTGAGTAGTAACAAAACTAACACACAGACACACCCTAAAACACACACACATGTATAAATATTATTTATGGTGATGATGAGATACAGTATAAGAATGGTTACCGTTATTGATGGTGTGGTTGTTGTTGGCATGGTGATGCCTCGCGAGGCGCCGCAGCGCGTTGCCGCGCTCCAGTTGCTCCAGGACCCGCGCGGCGGCCGCGGCGCGCGCGCATGACAGACATTCCGCGACCACTTGCCGGATTTGTCTAAGGAAATCAACAATGACTATGTCATCAGCCATGTTTGCAAGGATAATAAGACTTCACATCAACAGCTGGAACACGTCCACCGATGAACAAATGCCTCCTTCAGTTTAAGGGATTTTGTTATCATCGCCACGCTTGGGCAGGAAGCCTGGGGATCTCAGTGTAGGGGGCAGTTTTTCAGATCAAATCAAATCAATCATTTATTTGCAATAATACAATACTTTCATAATATTTGCAATAAGATCTTATTTTTGTATCGACAATTGTATTCTGCCTGCAAGCAGGCATGCAAATATTAGGTAAGTTTATACATACTAACACGAATATAAAATAATAAAGTTAAAATACAAATAAATAAAAAAATAGAATAGTAATTAAAGTCAAGTCAGCTTTTCAAATATTCAGACACAGTATAAAAACATTTGTCTAACAGCCAATATGTCAATTTAGTTTTAAATACATTGCCCTGCAGAAGTTTTAACTCCTTTGGTAATTTGTTATATGCGATACACAAGAAGAAAGGAGTTCTTTTCAAATGCTGCCCTTTTCATGATATATAGTTAATTTATATGTAATTTTCCCTTCGTCGTGGCCTCTTAAAACACATACTGGAAGATATAGGGGGTTCAATACTAGCCCGGCACCCCACGGATTGGTACATTATCTGATAATATGAACACAGAATACATTAAGAAAATGGTGTTTTTAAAACTCAACTAATAAACTTTCGATTTATAAGATTTGCTGTGTAGTTAATATTATGTATTTTCAAAAAAGATTGATTGTACTCAAAAAAAAGTTGATAATGGTTGCGTTTCACGAGGTTATATTTCTTTATTCATTAATTTCGTATCAATGGCTAATTGACTCTTAGATAATTTTTGCCCAATGGGAGGACACCTCCACAGCCCTGTAAGATGCATATCGGTCATCTTGTGTGCAGGTGGTCGTGCACTGGGGACATGACCGTAAGTGTGCCATATTTTGCTCAGGGTCACCACACTCACATTCCACATCTAACCTGTCCGTAACTCCCCATTTGGCCAGGTTACTTTTGCAATGACCAACTTGGGTACAGAGTCTGTTGAGGGAGTTGCAAATTGGTTACTGCAGTTCATTACCAGGAGGCAGGCGTTCCACTGGGGTAATATAGTTTGTGGGTGTGGGGTATTTTTTCCTCCTTTGCGCATCTTTTTCCGAAGGAATTGTAACTCGGTAAAAACTTTTACGGCTCTTTAAGCGAGCTGAAGGTGGCTGGCAGTCGAACATAGGGTGTCTATGATGTATGACTATCAGTTTGCTGTTTTCTTTTTTCTTGGGAACAGGCTACCTCACGTCAGAGGTCTGGTAAAGCAATACCTGCAAGAGGATATAGTAGCTTTTTTTTTTGTATTTTTTTTTTTTTTTTATGCCTCATAGGTTAGCCTTTGACCACTATCTCACCTGATGGTAAGTGATGATGTGGTCGAGGATGTTGTTCAGACTAACCTAGAGTTCCTGGCTCTCAAGGACAGCTGCCGGAACATACCGTTAGGTGCTTGGCGACAGATTTTCAACTTGAGGGTGGTAGCTAGCCAGGCGTGCATTTGCAAAGTGCCCTACCACCATGCAAAGCTAAAAGCTAGCTTCAGGGGAGTAGGCTTATGGAACCCTGTTATGATGCGGAGGGTATCGTTGAAAGCTACATCAACTTCTTTAGCATTAGCGGAACAGTGCCACACGGGCCATACAAACTCTCCTGCGGACATATTCACGCCTCGCCCAAACAATGCTGAGAGGTCGGTTAGCCTGATGGTAGCGGAGGTGAAGGACACAGGATTGTGTTTTAGATGGGCTGGGTCAGAGAGCATTTAAATGATAGTAGTCTTGTAGTTCCTTTAGAGCCATCGTCAGAAGTTCTACAGCCTCCTCTAAGCTTGGGGTCTGAGCAGCTAATGCGAGGTCGTCTGCGTACAGGAAGCGCTGTTTTTGAGGAGAGCAAGGCTGGTAATTTGTGTGAATATTAAATAAAACAGGAGCCAGTACGCTACCTTGGGGGTTTTGTGACCGTTTTTTTGACGGCGCCTTCTACTCTTATCGTTTTGTTGAGGTGAACTTGAAAACGGCGGTTATTCAGGATTTCATTTCAGATAAGCACGAATCCTGAGTCTGAACGTGATGGTTTACTTTTACCAGGAGGCGTCGAATGTTAACTCTGTCGTAAGGACATTTGTCGATGGATCGACAAATATGACCCCAGTTATATGAATTGCTTTTAACCCGTTTTCTATGAACGGTTTGAGCATGACTAACCAGACCTCAAACCAGCCTGCTCAGGAATCAGGTTAGGGTCTGTAATTGGTATAAGACGATTGAGCAATAATTTTTTAAAAGTCTTTCACAGAGCTTGAACGTGTGGCATAGTAAGGATATAGGGCGATAAATCTAGAGTCATTTAGGCATTTTTCTGATTTTAGCAAAGCAATTAATTTTGCTTGCCGCCAGTATTTTGGAATATTTGTCTTTGATAGAGGTGTATTATTTGGTCAACAGTGATGTCACGGTACACATTTTAAACCACGTCCCCCGCGATAAGGTTGCGTCCTGCTGTTTTTAAACTTGATTTACATTTTTTTATAATTATATTTTTGGGCACTCGTGAAAGCAATAATGTAGTTATCGTGTGTAGTTAGGCGGGTACATACTGTGTGAGCGCGTGGTCTGTGTGCGTGAGTGCGGCGCGGCAGGAGGCGAGGTACGCGGCGTAGGGGCGGCGCGCGGCGAGGTCTGCGCGCAGTGCGCCCGCCAGCCGCGCCCCCAGCGCGCCCGCGCCGCCGCCGCTCGCCGCCAGCGCGCGCGCCATCTCCCCCGCGTGCGCCGCGCCGCGCTCGCTCTCCGCGCGCGCACCCGCCGCGCGGATCCACTCCACCAGCGACGAGCTGGTGCAGCGCTGCCGACAACGTAACATACATTATAACACATTTGCTCGCAATGGGTCTCTCATTTCACCAATTTCAATGTATTCATTGGATATAATTACAGCCTCTGCTTTCGTGTAGCGATATCGCCTCGGCTGTAATCTTTAACGTACCGTACTCATATCCATAATAGGAGCATCTTGATAAACCGTGGATATAAGTACGGTAAGTTAAAGATTACAGCCGAGGCGATATCGCTACAAGAAAGCAGAGGCTGTAATTATCAAAGCGCACGTATGTCATACGACGTTTTATAACGTATTTGCGAAGAAACAAATAAAACTCAGACTTTTTAAACGACTAAATGAAATTAATATTTTTGTGTTTTGTTAGAGATAAATAATTTGTGGTTATAATTTATGGTCAAAATTTTATAAATTAAAGAATTAAATGTTTATTTATTATATATTTAATTTATACCGTTCGTTTTAGACGGGGCATCTCAATAAACCGTGCGTTTTACATTACAATAACGCACAAGTACATAAAGAAATACATTACGATATTGAAATTGGTGAAGTAACAGGCCCTATGCGAACAAATGTGTAATAAACTACACACAACTACTGAAAGAGTTAACACTCAACAACGTGAAAAACATACCATTAACATTAAAATGTCGTCCGCCAAGTGTTCAATTCGGATTGCGATTCACGGACTGTAAAATAGTTATTAGTACTGGGTATACGCAAACCGGCAATCGATGTACAGGCTAGCCGTTCCGCCCGCGAGTGCTTGAGATAGACGTTAATTTACCGTGGTGACATTAACTGTTTATTGACAGGTACTACGGCAATTTGTTCCACCATGGCAATTCAAGTACATGTGTGCCAAATGACTATCCTGTATACGCCGGGGAACTAAACGGGGAGTTTGTGCAAATACCCTTAAGAATCAAAAAGCTAGATAGCATACCTACCTAAAATGAAGGATCGTAGAAAGCACTCTGACCCCACTGCAGCTCGGTCTTAAGCGACCTCATGCGAATGCTCGCCTGCCTAATTAACACGTCCTATCCTTTACATTTTAACCTAGAATTACTGGTTACTATAGAGTAAGCCTGCTTACCGTCTTGACCACGTAGTCACTTACCAACAGGTGAGATAGTGGCCAAAGCTAGCCTATCAGTAATAAAATAATTTCAAATATATTGTATACCAGCAAAAAGCTATGCTTTGTGAGGACTCGCGTTTATTTTACAACCTGATTCTATTGGTGTCATCTAAGTATTAAGTAGATTTACTACTATGTATTTCAGTATTAAGTTTAGTTCTGTTGCAGCGATTAAGTCTTTGGTTTAAATGTACTACTAACGTCATCTGCGTTAGCAGTACAATAACATTATATCCAATGAATACAAAATTGTTAATGTTAATTTTATTAATGTTAATAAAATCATATTTCTTTACAAATACCACATCTAGATATGAAGTTAAATTACAATGTTAAAGCACAAATATATAGGCGTGATAGTTTTTCAGTGAAAGGGGCCACAAAATGTTCAAGTTGTGGGATAGTGATAAGACTCGCTTAGCTCGCACTAATAAACGAATGCCGCGTTTCGATGCATCTTATGCTTTGCAGAAACTCGATGGTGTAATACTGTTGTCTAGATTGATCGCACAGTTTCTGATGTGATGATGTGGTCGAAGATGTTGTTCAGGCTAGCCTAGAATTACTGGCTCTCAAGGATAGCTGCCGGAATACACCATTAGGTGCTTGGCGATAGATTTTCTACTTGAGGGTGGTAGCTAGTCAGGCGGGCATTCGCAAAATGCCCTACCACCATGCTGTAACGACTGCCATCGTAAAATAACAACCGGGACCGACGGGTTAACGTGCCCTCCGAAGCACGTGCACGCTCAGTAGTAATGTCACTAGCGGTCCAACCCAATCCAACTCCTGACCGCGGGCGACGTTGCTTAACTTAGGTGAGCGATTAAGAATGGCTAAGCATATTTCACTACGAGCGCTTCGACTTTTGTGAGAGTTTTTTGACAACTGCGAATTCGACAGTTGAACTTCGTAATAAAAGGAATTTTATTTGCACAGTGAAATGTATTAAAAACCTACTCGTAGTTTTACATGGCATATGGAACTTATATTTGCTCTGTTTGCTTAGAAAACTGCATTTTAATATATTTTTCGTACAGCAAATCGAAATACACGAGCGCCCGTTATTCTTTGAGAATCACAGCTAATGTCAAGAAGTCTGTCGCTCAATTTAGGGCAAATCAGTGAGCATAAATAGCAAGCTATCAATAGATTGATTTCGAACGCTTACACACGAGTGCTGATTTTGAAACTGTCACAAACGCTATCGTATCAAATCAATCGCATTAGGAGCCTAGCCCACTCCCCATCATCGCCAATGAGCTTTATGCTCTATTATCAATGTATTCCGTAAGGATTCAAACTGGTTTCCAGCTGGTCAATTTTAATAATAATTCTTCTTCTCCAGACCTTATCCGGTTTTTATTTGGGATCGGCTCTCCTAATCATCCGTTTCCAGTTTTGTCTTTCCTGGGTCGTCATTGGGTCTATATTATTTTCTTTCAAGTCCTAAATTTTAATAATAATTACAAATTACAATTTTCCGCATTTCAGTAAATGAATTTAATGTTTTACGTCTAACACAATCTTCATTCTTGTACAAGTCTAATGATAAAATTTAAGGGTAACAAAATTGATGAACTTTCATGTGTTTAGTGTACGTTCAATGACATTTTTTCTTTTTTATGTGCTATAAGTAGTTTTTCCGCATTAGAAACCCTACCATCACTGAAAACCAAACCTACAACTTCAGCAAATAGACATAGAAAGTAACTTACGTTCGGTACGTATTCTGTGCAGTGCAGATCTGGGTTGGAGAGAACGAGACGCAGCTTACGTTTCATGCTGTTGAACACCTCTGGATCGTTCAAGTCTACCACACCTTCACTTCTGTAATACAAAGCTGTTATCAATCATGAGTTTGAAAAACCGGCCAAGTGCCAGATGAACCCTTCTCTCTTTTTTCCTTTTTAAATATGGACAAGACGGACGAGTAGCCCTTCCGATGATAAGCATCCAACCTGCCCATCGCGCTCGTCACTCTGAGACATTAGCTTATGTCTCCTTCGCCCAGTGATCACACTTACTGCTGCCCTTCACGCGTAAACTCAGAAGTGTGAACACTCTACTGCTTCGATGCAGAATATCCGATATTGCGGTGATACCCACCTCTGTGGATTCTTGCTGAAGTGGTCTACCACCTGGCTCTATTAGGGTCCCGCATGGCAATAACTCATGAAAGAAATCGATTCTAATATCAATTTCAGGTGAAATTGATATATTTTGTGGCCTCAATACCAGTGTTTTTTATCTTATGGTAATATGGTTTTATATGACAAAATCCTGCATATGAATGCAGAATTTCATGTAACAGCTATCTCAGCTGATACTACATAACTATGCGGCCAACTATAATACTTTACTGAAAAGATCCAAGTTATATATCACAAGAAACAGATTCTGTGAATTATTTCCAGAAATAATCTTAATTTTTACAAAGAAAGTCTGTGTGAGTTAAGAATCGAAATGCTTGATCGCACGGGCGGCACGTTCGATATTAGACGACAATACTCAACGTACTACTTATCTATGGTTGAAAGCCAAGGGAATACATATACTACGTAATAGGGAATAACGATGAAATGATGATCTTTTGTACATGACTCAACTATAATTTCTTTTTCAACATACTCGCTCGTAACGGGCCTTTAAATGCACCGATTTTAGTGTCATAATATAGTCTATTATGCACTCGTGCTTTTTGTTTACTTTACCGCACTAGTATTTTAAATGGAAAAATAGTACATTGTTCACCGAGAGGAGAAAGTGACCGATTACCGTCGAGGGTGTTAGGCGAGGGCTTTAAAACAACCGAGATCGGGAATCGCACTTTCTCTCGAGTGATACATAGTGCTTTATACTACACCTACCTTTTATTTTACTTTTCTACGAAAACTGAATCCTCAAACAACACACAAATTGAAAATGGCGCCAATGGCGTCTGCAATTTTCACATGTTCTTTTTTCAAATTGTTTGACACCATCCAACACACAGCTAGTGGCCAGTGTCATTTTGCGAACTTGGAGATAAAAACTGACTGTAAAAACTTTTTGGCTTTTGATATTTAGGTTACCAGCGCATAGTCTTACCCAAAATTAAAAAAGAAAAACCAGGTAAGAAATGGATTTTCATACACTTTTCTCTCCCGCTCAGATGCGTTTTCTCCCCGCATATTTGTTCGATATGCAATGACGTACTTTCTACCGTAAATTTGATAAAGTATCAAGGTACTTTCCGAGCAGGTGTAGTATAAACAACGTTTCCACACTTCTCATCAAGGAGATTGTAGATTGTTATTCAGTTTATATACACATGTCGGAGATTGTAAGCATCTCGACATTAAAGGTAACATTTCTCGACACTACTGTAATAATCAATATATGTCGCTGCATACCTTTCTAAGTCAGCGGATGGCGCGTCAGAGACCCGTCGTTGGTTGCGGCGCGACTTGCTGGTGCCGCAATCAGCGGAACACTTCCGTCGGTACTTCGCGAGGATTTCCTCCGAGCTCTCATTGCTGCCGCCGTCAGCGCGACACCCGTCCTCGCTTAGCGCCTCTACTTCTGGCAATTTTACTTCTGCGGGCCGACAATACTTATACGTTATGTTTCGCTGCAAAGTTGTTATTCAATACAAGTAGTATTGAAACCTGAGGAAGCGAAGGTTTTGACGGAAGATGCAACATTAGGGGAACCGAGGGTAATGGGAGCCAGAGGAGAGTGGGAGCGGTGCGACTAGACACAAAACTACAGCTCGTATTCACTCGGTTGCCACTCGGGCACCTTCGGCACGCTGCGATCGTGTTTCCTTGTGGCGCTAGACTCGCCAGTGCCACGTGTTGTGAGACCATAGACGCTTGTCGATTTTTTGGTCCACGCTTATAAAAAATACGAAATTTCATCGGCCGGGTAAGTGTGAAGTTACAAGTTTGTTTCAATCAAACCAGTTTTATTTTATAGCTAATGTTGTTGATTTTGAGTATATGTGCGTATAATTTCATTACAAGCTATATTCACTATATCATTTTATTGTATTTTAAACGGTGGTAGACGGGTAATCAGAGCTTATTAGGCTCTGATTACCCCTTGTAGCTCCAATTGCCCCATATGCTTATCTAGCACGCTAATGAAAACAGTATTTGAAGAGAAGGAGAAGAAACGTTTAGAGAAAAACATTAAACTAAAATCATTGCAAAAAAGAAGGGAGAAACCAGAAAACTAGAAAGAAAATTTACTAGAGGAAAAGGAAAAAAGGAAAGCAGGCAACCAATAAAAAAGGAAAAGTAAAAAAGAAACTTTTAGAGGACGAAACTGACACGTCTGAAGAAGAAGACGTGAAGAAGAGAATCTCTGCGACGATGAGTCAGAATATTCAGAAGAAGAAATACTGTATCCTATTTGCTGTGACACAGGAAAAATTTACGAAATGTGGTACCGTTGCAGAAGTCGCGGTAAATGGGAACATAAAGAATGTTCTGGTTCTGTCAGCTCGGTTGATAATATTTGCGTTTTTGCTTGGATGCTTAAGTTATTTGTTATATAGTTACGTTTTCATTAAAATTTATATGAATAAGTAAGATTTCAGACTGACATAGACATTTTTGAGGCTGATTTTATAATTAAGTAGCTCTTATTACACATATGGGAATTAATAGGCTCTTATTTTCCGCAAAGTCGGGTAATGAGAGCGATTCTATTTTTTTACTTAAAGTTTATTTGTGGCCAAATGCCTAATTATGTAACGTTATCGCTGTGATTATATGATAGTCAAATGAGTCAGGATTTAGTTTCTAATAAAAAGTTCCTAAACTATCTATAAATTTGCCTTTTATTGAACTTTTTCCTTAGTAGGCTCCAATTCCCCCCTTCTCCCCTACTTTGCTGACGGGCGAAACACACAATATTTTATCTTACTCCAGCGACGAAAATTCTGGGTGCTATTTAGTTAGTGTTAATTTACATTACAATTAAAATAATAATTACTAAAGTAGGCAAAATTTAAGCTAAATTTATTTTACTCGAACATTAAAAAATATTCGAATGTTAATAAAATCCAACGCCAGCGGATATAAAGCATATTTCCACGCATATTTAGAAAGATGAACACCGAGGGAAGAAAACTGCAATAGAACTTTCTCCCGAGTGATACATAGTGCTTTATACCATACCTACGAGAAAAATAACATCATTAAAGTTTTCTCGTATTTGTCCCGAGACTTCGCAGGAAGTAAGTTCTTTATGACTTGCTGAAGGAGCAGGAAATAAGTTCTTTAAGAGCTGTATTTTTATTTCTCGTGGCGTCATCATTATAAAATCGTCACTTTTACTATCAGATGACATTTTGGAAAATTATTTAGCATAATTAAAATCGTAGTGTCGTGTATTGTCGTATATATGCAATAAGCGTTACCGTTCTGATGTTGGTGATGGCCGCGCCCCTTCTGCCGGAACATTTTAATCTTGTGCAACAGGTTGCCGCCGGAGCGACGCATGTTGTTCTTCAACTCGTCTAGGTTACCCACCAGCCCGTCCTCGCCTACCAAACGACGCCTGGGAAATACATAATATACGATACAATTATAATAGTGCCAAGAGTCTTTGTAACAGGTGCGCGGTGGTACCTTAAAGATGACGACAAATGGACAACGTAATTGTTTTATAATGGTATTGTGATTGTACACGCACGAAGATCACCTGATGTTAAACCGTAAACTCTGCCTAAAACTGCACCCATCACCCAAATATATACAGTTTTTTTTTGAGAGCATTCCCCGTTATAGAGCCTGTAGAATACACAGAGCGAACCGATGTCTCTACGGATGCTCAGTGGCTCAAGGTGGTTAGAGAGCTCAGGGTCGTCGACAATTCGGACCGCTCGACGCTGAATAGCATCGAGAGACTGGAGTTGGTACTTTGGTGCGCCATTCCAGAGGTGAGAGCAGTACTCCATGTGAGGGCGTACTTGTGCTTTATAAAGCAAAAGTCGCTAGCTCGACGTAAAGTACCGCTTTGGCTTATTAAGCACACCAAGTTTCCTGGATGCCAATCCAGCCTTACTCGCGATGTGATAGCGGAACTGGACATCTTTGGAAATGTCGACGCAAAAGACTCAAATACTCTCTGCGATTTCTAGGGGAACACCCTTAAATTGCGGAGCGATGATGAAGGGGGTCTTTTTCGCGGTGAAAACGCATGTCTGAGATTTTTTGTGGTTGAATTGGACAAGGTTCTGCTGTCCCCAATGTGAGACGAGTTCCAATGAACCCTCGACTTCAGACACAAGACCAGTTCTGCTTCTTTTACTTAGTTGTTAAGTTAAGTGTGCCTGTAGCTTTCTGTCACAAACAACATAATATTATTATTCATAGACAGTTATAGAGAAAATATTTGTTTTTAAAACGGGTCGATAGTTCTTGCTGTTTCAAAATACTAACCTCACATTATCATGACCCGACTTCCAAAAGTTATTTCATTCTTTTCAGTGTTCGGAGTCAGTTTGTTTTTTAAATTTTTTTTTGATTCTTTGAAGCTTACCGCTAAACTATTTGCACTTAGCAATAGCGTTAAGGGCAAATAACATCAAATCATCAAATAACATCAAATATATTATTCAGTTAATTGAATATAACTTAAAAAACTACTGCACCAATTCTAAGAGCACTTAAAAAAATCTACCTTTGAACTAACAAAAAAAATAACAACTAAAACAGTTTATAAATCGCGTAACAAACACACACACAAAAAAATACTATATAGTGTTGATTAGAGAATCTCCTCCTTTTCGAAAATTTGTTAAAAATCCCTTAAATACACTCGAGAGCAATGAATCCGGGTCACTTAAAGAATCCTAAAAATCTCGGAAACTAAAAATGCTAGGTTAATGCAATAAATTGTATTTAATAGACAATGTAATACTCCTTAAATGAAGGTATTAAAACTTCTTAGTTATTGTAAAGTTATATCATAAAAAAATCAAATTTGAAAAAGGGCCACTTTCGAAGATGGAACTACGAAATTACAGCATTTGGTTTTGCTTTTGTTTGTAATCTGTCATTTATGTGGGTACATAAACCATGTTGATAGTGCTCTATATTCATTATTCAAGCTGAAATTATGTCGCTTACGCCTGAAGAATGCACCAGAATACTTACAATGCTGGAAACCGGCCGGAGTCAGCGCGATACAGCCAGGACTGTCGGTGTGTCGCTGTCAACAGTACAAAGAGTTCTCCGACGTTACGAAGAAACTGGTTCTAACCTACGCAGACCAGGAACGGGCAGAACCAGGTGTACCACAGCACGAGAAGACCGATACTTGGTGAACACCATGCTTCGAAATCGCTTTCTCACAGGAACTGAACTCACCAATCAGTTTCGACGCCTCGGAGGAAGTAACCCAAGTGCATGGACAGTAAGACGTCGGCTTGCTGAATCTAACTTAAAACCCCTTAGACCTGCAAACGGCCCTAAACTGGAGCGTGGGCATCGTATTTCGAGACTAAGATATGCCCAGAGCCACGTAAATTGGAGTATTGAAGATTGGTCAAAAGTTATGTTCTCCGACGAATCAAAATTTATGCTCTACAAGCACGATGGAAGACACAGAGTGTATCGAAGACCAGGGGAAAGATTCAAGCAAGCATGCATCAAAGAAAAAGTAGCCTACGGTGGTGGGTCTGTACTTGTGTGGGCCGGAATTTCTTCTGAAAGTCGCACAGAGCTGGTGATCATAGAAAACGGCTCTTTAACTAGCGTAAGATATGTGGAAGAAATCCTCAATGATCACGTTGGTCCATTTATGGTCAATTTAGGTGAGGATGCTATATTTATGCATGACAATGCCCGACCTCATACAGGTAGGATTGTGAATGACTACCTTCAAGAGATGAACATTACTCGTATGGAGTGGCCAGCGCGCAGCCCGGATATCAACCCGATCGAGCATGCTTGGGACGAGCTAGGCAGATGCGTAAAACAACGAAACCCTCCCCCAATCACGCTTCGTGAGCTCAAAATTGCTCTCACAGAGGAATGGGAGAATATTCCCCAAAATCGTATAAGGAACTTGGTGTACAGCATGCCAAACCGCGTAAACGCAGTAATGGAAGCACGAGGAGGCAATACGAAGTATTAAAATTCAAGAAAATCGTAATAAAGTTCAAAAATTTCATGTTTCCTATTTTTGTTTTAAGGAGAGATCAGCAGTTTTTTTCTTTATGTAATTTTGTGTTAATAAAATGTATGGTGACTCATATTTTTTTTACTTTCATTTAAGGAGTATTACATTGTCTATTAAATACAATTTATTGCATTAACCTATCATTTTTAGTTTCCGAGATTTTTAACATTCTTTAAGTGACCCGGATTCATTGCTCTCGAGTGTAGTTACGGAGTGTAACAAACACGCAAACTTTTATGTTTCTCATATGTACACTGAAAATCGAGAATCGCAATCTCAATATCACAATAAGTGATTTGTGACAACTCTTTGTGAACGAGTACGTCCAGGAGGCCAACTCTCACCTCTTATAGTAATAATAATTTGATCTTACTGCTAAACTTTTATTTTTAACTTTTGTTAAATGAAGCGCTCGTAGCGAAGTTAGCTTGGCCGTTCTGAATCGATCAGCAAAGTTAAGCAACGTCCGCCGCGGTCATGACTTGGATGGGTGACCGCTGGTGACATTACTACTGAGCGCTTCCGTGCTTCGGAGGTCACGTTAAGCCTTCGGTCCCGGTTGTTGTCTTAGGATAGCAGTCGTTATAGTATGGTGGTAGGGCATTTTGCGAATGCCCGCCTGGCTAGCTACCACCCTCAAGTTGAAAATCTGTCGCCAAGCACCTAACGGTGTGTTCCGGCAGCTGTCCTTGAGAGCCAGTCATTCTAGGCTAGCCTGAACAACATCTTCGACCACATCATCACTTACCATCAAGTGAAGCGCTCGTAGCAAAGTTTGCTTAGCCATTCTGAATCGATCAGCAAAGTTAAGCAACGTCCGCCGCGGTCATGACTTGGATGGGTGACCGGTGGTGACATTACTACTGAGCGCTTCCGTGCTTCGGAGGGCACGTTAAGCCGTCGGTCCCGGTTGTTGTCTTAGGATAGCAGTCGTTACAGCATGGTGGTAGGGCACTTTGCAAATGCCCGCCTGGCTAGTTACCACCTTCAAGTTGAAAATCTGTCGCCAAGCACCTAACGGTGTGTTCCGGCAGCTGTCCTTGAGAGCCAGTAACTCTAGGTTAATCTGAACAACATCCTCGACCACATCATCACTTACCATCAGGTGAGATAGTGGTCAAAGGCTAACCTATTAGGCATAAAAAAAAAAGGTGAGATAGTGGTCAAAGGCTAGCCTAACGGCAATAAAAAAAAAAACTTTATACCTCCACGTCAATTAAGCAGGCTTACAAGCGGTAAAGGAATCGCTCGGCGCTTTGATGACGTCACAACAAATAGTTCACTCTTTTCGCGAACTCTGACGTGACATTTAATATGAAGCATTACTGTTCCAATGTCAAATCCGTCATGTTTATCCATCTTAAAAAAGTTACTTTCTAGCAGCGGATATAAACTTGATTTTGATTATTTTACGTACAATGTTTATTACAATGTTTACGTAATTTCTATTATTCTTTAAAATAAATGCAGCAAACTCATTTTATGAGTGCAAGTATAAAACGTAACAGATAGTTTTTGTGAAACATACAAAAAATGTCGTAAGACTATGGTAAAACCGTTCCATAACATCGTAGTTCGGAATAGTCCGAGCGGGATAACGCTATATTATAAACATATTGTATCTCGCTTGCACATCCGTGATACATATTTCATTCGTTCTTTAAGTAGTATCCAACCAATATTGCTGGACGCGATTGTGGGTCGATGATAGTTCGTGATGATTTTAAGCATGAAACAAAACGCTACTTTTTAATGATGGTTTCGTAAAAGGTGGTAGTTGGCCCCGAGGAAAGTACAGCCACCATAGCAATTCCTACCGCAAAGCAGTAATGTTCGCATTACTGTGTTCCGGTTTAAAGGGTGTGGTAGCCTGTGAAATTACAGACACGTGAAACTTAACAAATTTGTATCAGGGTGATAGGTGACTCGTCACTTGTGAAGAACTGCGTCTGTTATGGGCAGAGGTTGCTGCTTAACACCAGGTGTTTGTTCTGTCACAATCCCCACACAAAATAAAAAAACTCACCGTTGCGACTTCTCAGCTGTAGCATCAAAGCTGATACTCTTCGGAATGGCTCCCGTGGAGGCCAACTTGACCGGCGGCGGACTGACGCGCCTCTCGGTCACATTCTCCGAGTTCACATCCTGACTCGAACTCTTATCGGATGCGGACTCCGCACTGTTCACCGACAGCGTGGACAGAGACATGTTGCTATTCCCATCTCGTTTCTTCTCGATCCTAGACGAACTGATGCTGACAATGCTCGTGCGAATCTCCGATTTCACTATCCGAGATGTGATATTGTTCACCAAGTTGGATGTTGAGATGGTAGCGGAACTCATTCGAGTCATCAGATCGGTGATTGTGGATCGAGATTCTTCTGGGCGATCGGTATCGATTCCTGAATCGAATCGGCGGTCGTATTGCGACACTGAGAGGGCGTTGAAGGAGCTTTCGCTGGAGTTGAGAGATCGATCCATGTCGTTGTCATCGTAGTTTTTAGAGGTTGAAGGGAGGTCGTATTTGCTAGAGGAGGGGTAGACGCGGTGCGGGGAGTGGTGGGGAGGGGGGAAGCTGTCGTCAACCCATTGCGAGGTGGCGTCTGATTGGCTGTTAGCGTCGAGCGTTGATTCCGTTTGGACGCTCTCGGCAGGTACTTGTCTGAAAATAATTTAATAAAGGACGTACAAAATAATATATCTAAGGACACAGGAGCATAATATTAAAGGTTTGCACATCGAGAGCATGAAACAAGACATTTTAATCGAGACGTTTGTTAGTCCAAGTGAAAGCTGATTTTTAAGTACAACGAAAATGAGTTTTATGCGCGTGCCCGCGCGTGTTATGCACTCAGCTTTTCACTTTGATTGCGAGCTATAGATAAAATTATATTTTAAGTAATATATCGTGGGTTGACAAGAAAAACTCACTAAATACAGTTTTTGGAAAAAATGACTTTGCTTCACTAAGTACATTATTTTTCTTAAATCTTTGCTTAGAAAAAGTAATTAAACTAATAAGTCACCGTAATCAAGTACTAAAAAAGCAAAAACCTCATTATCTACACATGTTACCAAACTTACCGGCAGGTAAAATTCATTTCGACATTTAATTGATGACTTTGTCCTGAATAATTCTTAGGACAAACGCAAATAATGTTTAAATTTAAAAAATAAAAATAAAGATACGCCGTGCATGTCAGCGGACCTATTAATACAGCTATTAATGTTTCTAATCACTTAGGTGCCTATGATTGGATGCAAATTCAAATTCTTTATTTGCTTAAACATAGGTAAAATTAAATTACAGATGTTATTGTTAACAATGTTTCGTTCGCCATGTTCCAACCTGTTTGAGGTATGCAACATTATTTTATAAAAATACATGCACTTACATATATAACTACGCAACAAATACAAATTATCAGCCATGAAATTATATAAACAATGACATATTAAGATATACACAAAACATTTATACTAGAAACACATTTCTATGCACATCGTCAGTATTACAGTCATGGTAATTATATTAAAATAAATCACAAATTATAGATATAAATTCAAATTTTGTCGTCAAAAAATTCATTAATGTTAAGCTTTAGTTGTCAAAAATAATTTGAACTTGGTTTTAAAGACACTGAAACTATTTATTTCTTTAATATTTCGTGGAACTTTGTTGTATATTTTAGGTGCCATATACAACAAACTTTTTCCAAACATAGCAGTGTTATGATGGGCTGATCTGATTATGTGCTTATGTCTCTGGCTGTTCAAAGTTTCATAGTTTTTAATATTTTTCCTAGTTAGTAGTGCCATTTCCAATATGTATAGCGAGGGAAGGGTTAGAAGCTTAAGGCTTTGAAAGTATGGTTTACAAGAAACTGTCTCTTTTAAATTGCATATTGCACGGATACACTTTTTTTGTGCTTTAAAGGCCGATTCTTTTTCGGTGGAGTTACCCCAGAACAATATACCATATTTAAGAGTGGACCCTACATATGCATGATATGCGCTAAGAAGTGCACTTTCATTTGCCACTTTTCTTAACATGTGCAGTGCATAGGAGAATTTATTTAATTTAGTGCACACATGTTTTATTTGAGGTTTCCATGAAAGTTTTGCGTCAATGTGTATACCTAAAAATATTGTGCATTCAATTTCATTTATTTTTTTTATTTAGATAATTAATATTCAGAATGTCAAAGTTAGAGTTTTTATTTTTAAATGTCAGAATGTTAGTTTTGTCCAGGTTTATTTTTAGATTGTTAGAATGTAACCAGTCAATAATAGATGTCAAAGATTTATTTATATCATTTTCATGTCCACCGTTCTTGTTATCTGTAAAAATCGCTGTACTATCATCAGCAAACAGGACCATGGGCTGGCTTAGTACTTTAGGGAGATCATTAATATATATCAAAATCATCAAAAGAAGAGGCCCTAATATGCTGCCCTGTGGGACGCCGAGATTAACTGTCCTACAATTTGACCAGTGCTTATCTTCAACTTTAGTGGCCACATTTATCCTGGTTATCACTGTACATTGTTTACGTTTTGATAAGTAAGATTGTATTAAATCTAGATGCACATGGATATACCTAAAAGGAAGCAAACCGCGTGGCAATAAAACCATTGCTGATAAAATTTATTTGGTCAAAAAATATAGAAAACTATATTTTTCAGTGTTGGAAGTTGGTTCCTTATTTCTTATGAAAAATATTTTTCTTTCTCTTTTTAGTGATAAATAATGCTTGTTAGATCATTTACTCGCCTAAAATAGTTGTCATCGTCGACAACAGCATATACCATTAAATAATCCAGATATGCAATTACACTATAACTTATAAACTACTCCACCGATTTTTATGAAATTTATACGGACCACCTCGGCGGTGAAAATAAAATATACTTTTGAGAATTGGTCCGCAAATGGGGTAGAAATCGGTGTACATACATATTAAAACATACAGTCGAACTTAAAACCTTTTTTTTGGAAATTAGTTAACAATAAGATTACATTTCAAAATTACAAATTTACGAGAGGTAAAAATTAAGTCATGTGCGGGATTTGAAATTGAACTATAGACGTCGCTCCATCCCAATACGATGGTTAAAGAACGATAGGAAAAAATTGATTGACTCATTGTCATTTTAGCTCAATTGGTCAGAGCATACCCCGGCTAAATGGGTGGATGGTCGCGAGTTCGAATTCCTCATATGACTTAAATTTTTCCTATCGTAAATTTGTCTTGGAATCCGCAGAGCATGCATTATTGCAAACATAAAAATATTAAAAATAAGATTACAGTCACATTTCTTTAAATAAACGAACATATTTGAGAAAAAAAAACAGATTCGATTATGTCATTAAATACCCACATAGTTCAATTTGATCATAATTGAAGGCAGGTAAAAATCATTAAATATTTTTTTTTTAAATTACAATGACATTACTTATATTTTTAACAAATTATATGTATGGTGGTGTAGAATAACTATTATTCTATTACTAAACAGAATTTTAGATCACTAATGCTCAAGACTGAATTTTGATGTAAAAATATATTTAAAAACTCATTATCTCCAATGAACACTTAGTGCAGTTAGTGAATTTTACTTGTCAACCCACGATATGTTTAGTAAAATTTACACTGATATTTGACGAATGATCAATTTGGAGTTTACATAAAATAAGTCCGGGTCTTCAATGATACTCCTGATCTATTAGTATTATTAAAGACCTAACCAAAAGCATAGATATTACGCTCAAGAATATGCATGCAAAATTTCACTGAGTTTGATTACTTTATAATATAGCGAAACTACGTTTATATGGCAAGTTTTGAAGCGCTCGTAGCCAAGTTTGCTTAGCCATTCTGAATCCATCAGCAAAGTTAAGCAACATCCGCCGCAGTCATGACTTGGATGGGTGACCACTGGTGACATTACTACTGAGCGCTTCCGTGCTTCGGAGGACACGTTAAGCCGTCGGTCCCGGTTGTTGTCTTAGGATAACAGTCGTTACAGCATGGTGGTAGGGCACTTTGCGAATGCCCGCCTGGCTAGCTACCACCCTCAAGTTGGAAATCTGTCGCCAAGCACCTAACGGTGTGTTCCGGCAGCTGTCCTTGAGATCCAGTAACTCTAGGTTAGCCTGAACAACATCCTCGACCACATCATCACTTACCATCAGGTGAGATAGTGGTCAAAGGCTAACCTATAAGGCATAAAAAAAAAGTGGTTCGAAGACACTAATCTTAAAAGGCTTACTTTTATAGACCGGAGCATATAAAAGCCGCTTACATCGGTCATAAACAACTATTCGAGTTTTATAAAAAAAAGTGTTTTCAACACAAAGGACAACACGGCATAATAATTATAAAAAAACGCATAATAGTTTTAAACTAAAGTAACATAGTTGAGTTGTTCTGTTACCTATTCGGTGGCACGAAATCGAATACATCGTTGGGTAGCGGCGGCGGCGCGCCCGTGCTGGGACTCTCCGGCGCTGAGGTAGCGTAGCAAGTCATCACCTGAATAATGAACGGACAATAATTACGAGGATACAATACAGACCGAAGGGGCATAGTTAGGCAGTTTTATTGTCAAACCATTTTCGACTTTCCCTCTAGATCTATAATGCATAGTATCAGTTGTAAGAGTTACATACGTAGCGCGATTTCGCATTAAACATTAATTGTAAAAAGATAACCTCGAAAATTATGAGAATCGATATATTTTGAAAATTTAATAGATATTCGTAAAAGCTTAGATAATACAGAGATAAACCGATATCATAGTTAGTTCTGGACCTAAAAAAACAAATAAGGGAGTCACCTAGAACGTTTGTTTAGATAAGTGACCGGCCAGTTAACCCTTAACATAACATTTATTTGATAATAATTTAAAAAGGAATGAATTTAGGGTTTTAACTCGACTAAAAAGGAGAGTAATGTTTTGAGGGTGCATATAATATAGGTATAATAGTGAGTTTCTTTATTCCACTATTCATGTACACAAATTTCATTTTAATGTGGGAGATACCGTTAGATTTGTATTGATAACGCAAATGACACTAGTGCATAAGAAAATAGAAAAACAAACTGGCGGATTTTAGACGCCATATTGTGAGATTCCTTTTTTTTCTTCCATACCCCATACATAGTGGGGTCTCAAAAGGAAAGTTGTTAAAATAGATTCTGTATATATGTATATAATTTGTAGTTTAAATAACAATGCAACGATAAAACATTTAACAAAAATAAATATTTTGCAGTCGGGATATTTACTTATTAATTAATTTATAGTTGTTTTGTTTGTTCAACGAGCACAAGAGTATTCCTTTGCTCAGTATTATATGGCATTTGGTGGTTGTTGTTAATATGTATGTATGTATGTATACCGGGTATCCGTTGACGAGTATGCTCTTCCTGTTCTCTATGGGGTAGTGCGCCGGCGACGCCGACACCGACGCCGACAGGTCCAGCTCCCCGCCGCGGGACAGCGCCGCCGTCGCCGTCAGGTACCCGCCGCCCGATCTGACAGAACCACACACATAACCGTACACCTCTTTATAAATCACTAACGAGGCCATTCACCCACAAATTAACGTCAAAATCATATTTTAACGTCGTACTTTGCTACCGAGTGTCAGTTACGATACTGTTAAAAAAGCCAAGACAAATGTTAGACTTTATTGGTGTAAACCTATATAATATATAACTTCCCAAGAACATTAAACATGTACTGTATTTATCACAAAACTTAAAGCAAAGGCTTACTATTCAATGAAAGAAATTGCCACGAATTAATCGATCATTGATTCATAAAAATTATATAAATTATCTTATTAATTATTACTGGCCCGTGGGGTGCCAGATTAGAATGTCATCTACTCGTGTAATCTCATGTCGTAAGAGGCGACTAAGGAAAAGGTGCGCCAAATGCGCAGCATGCCACTTTTCACGTGAATGTGAGAAGAGAGGAGTGTTGTGTTCATTTGACGCACAATGTTTTTTCATTCCGATATCTCATCACTTATCCTACTAACATTTACCCGCTAACATTTTAAAAATAATTAACTAACCTGTTAGGTAAGTTAGGCCTCGTAGCGTGTCTTGGACTGCCCATGTCCGGTCTCCTTACGGTGCCGTTCTGTAACATATTATATACACTAATTAATCATTTATTAGACCCTAAGCGAAGGTCTCAATGACCATGGTATGTTATTTCGTATGTTATGCGATGTGCAAGTCGCCCACCTGATGGTAAGCGGCACGCTTCCTGTCCATTACATTTGCTGTGTCACCATCCTCTGCGTAATTCTGCGTAACACTAATTACATATTGCACAACCACAGAAACTGCTGCGTAGTAACAACCTACATGCAACACGAGGCGGCGAGTCAAGGAAGGAAAGGCGATACCGGCCGAGTGCGTCGGCACAAGCGTCACTTTGGGTTCCCACATCGAACAAAATAAACATAATATTTTAGTAATAGAATTAATTAATACTTTTGAACAGAATACACTTCATGTTTTAGTAATTTAAATTAAATTGTACTTTTAATCTATCTATATAAAAATAAATTGCTGTTCGTTTGTTTCGCTTGTTTTGTTTCGAGTTTTAACTCGAGAAAGGATTTAGCTAATTTTGATTTAGAAATGTTTGTCGTAGTCCAGGAAAGGTTTAAACGATGAGTAAATATGGAAAACGCAATCTATGTATATAAAAATCAATTGCTGTTCATTTGTCTTGCTAAAACTCGAGAACGGCTGAGCATATTTAGCTGATTTAGGATTTGATATGTTTGTCGTAGTCCGGGGAAGGTTTAAGCGATGAGAAAATATGGAAAAATTGCGACAAAGATAGTAAAAACAACAATTTCATTTTCTACATATACTTTCCTGTCAAATATTTGACGTTCGTCCGTTAGGATAGGTGATACGAAGTACAACTGGTCATCTAGTTTCAAATAAAATAAGTTCCACATAATTTGTTTTTCCTTCGGCTGTTGTGCCTATGTATTTTACTTCAAACCTGAACATAATAGTGTTTGCATAAAAAAACAGTTTTTTTTTTCTTTTTTTTTTTAATGCTGATGGGTAAGCCTTTGACCACAATCTCACGTGATGGTAAGTGATGGTGTGGTCGAAGGTGTTAACAGGCTTAACCTAGAATTACTCTGGCTCTCAAGGACAGCTACCGGAACACACCATTAGGTGCTTGGCGACAGATTTTCAACTTGAAGGTGGTCGCTAGCCAGGCGGGCATTCACAAAATGCAATCACATGCGGTGAAGCTCAAGCCCGCGGCGGGATTCGAACCATAGACCTGCTGCGTGACAGTCCACAGCCAAAACCACTGAGCTATCACTGCTTCGAGAGCTTAGAGGCAGAAAAGCTGACTTTGCGATGGTACCCAGAAAGTGTCTCAAAAGATACTTGTATCAGCCTGATTCTCCACTGCTGAACAAAATTCTCCCCCAATAAGGGAGGGTTTGTCATAATTCTCACGCTTGGCAGGCATCTAGGGGATCGACGAAAATTACCTACCATCGGCAGGGCATTTATGTATCTTCACATTAGTTGTTTGTAATCAAGTAAATGTCAAATATGGTTTCCCTTCACTGTTCTGTTTTAATACTCGCATACTACGCAGGACTTGTTGCAAAATTATTATAATTCTTGGAGGCTTTGACAAAGCAATATACTTGCATCTATCAGTTCGTAAGCCAAAGTAAGGTAATATTAATATTAAATTTAATTTCCGAACTATTGATCGAAAATTTTTGTCGTCATTTTCGAGTTTCAATCGTGCACGAGTGTGGAGGTAAATTTTTCTATTGCAGCTGGGTTCGGCTGCTTACTACTGTTGTCAAAATGTCGATTACAATCTGACATTGTTACTAACAAATATACATGATAGCCACGCTGGTAAAACCTGTCTCGTGGCCTGATACTATGTGGGTGATACAACCTTAATCAGTTACTGAACTTAAAATAAATAATAGAGTCCTTTTTCTTAATGGTACCACCAGTAATGCTGCGGGCATTATAGGTGTCATAGGCGGCGGTGACCACTTACCATCAGGTGGACCGTCTACTAGTTTATCACTTTTTTCATAGATTTTTTTTGTAGCAATGATAGCCGAGCGGTTATAACTTTGGACTGCCGAGCCGCAGGTCCACGGTTCGATTCCCACCACCGGCCTCAGCTTTACCGATGGTAGAAGGGCATAATGCGAATGCTCACCTGGCTAGCTAGCAAACTCAAGTAGAAAATCTGTCGCCAAGTATCTAACACTGTGCACGCACACCCAGCAGTCCTTGAGAGCCCGTAAAATTACAGGCACATGAGACTTAACAACTGTATGTGTCACGGTGACAGGCGCATCTGCCATAGGCAGAGGTTACCGCCTCAGTAGGGTCAGGTTGGCCTAGTGCTACAACGTGACAGTAACACGCAGTAGTTGCACTGACCTGCGCGGGCGGCCTGACGGGCAGGAAGTCCTCCTGGTGCGACGGGCGGCGCGGCCACGAGGTGTCCGAGCGCGCCGCCACGGACACGCAGTCGTCCGTGTCCACCTGCACACACGGCACTCTGCCATTACACGCTAACCATCGGGACCCTCATACTGACCCTCGGCTGTCTCAATACTTAACCATGCACCGAGGCGGCGATACGTAATTGTGGTTCGTTTGATCCCTTGCTCTATCTTAATTTCTTAATTTTGAGTTATGTTATTAATATATATTATATTTAAGGATTCATTCTATAAATTACACACTTTGGAAAAACGATTAGTCAAAATTTTCTCTAAAAATAAATCCAAAGTTACATCTAAAAAACGAAATAAACCCTTAGTACGGCGTAAATACTTAACGGAGAGTCATCCATATTGTAATAATAAAAATAACAACATGTTTTCTATAACTTATTCACATAACATTTTTCAAATAGGTATTTGTTTTTATTATACGAATAAAATGCTCAAATTCACGCATGTTCCGCCCATTTTAGTCAGAGCCTCGATGCTTTGTCCATATCCGCTTTAGTAATTCTTGGGCCGTCGGACGGGGACGGATGGTGTTAGCGTGCCTTACTTACGCACACATACGCGGCGCGCCTAAAAAGCTCGGTACGCCCTTAATACTTTATTGTTTTCTGTTAGTGTATACAAAGTTGGTCAAAAAAGGAGAAGTCCATTACAGACACTGTTGGCCACGGAATGAAGAGAGTCGGTTCGGCTGTTCTTTAAAGGGATATAGTTATCATGTGTGTGTTCGTAAAGCGGATTGCCTAAAAAACTGATTTCAAAAATTAGATAATTTTTGTAGCGCTTGTAGCGAACTTTGCTCAGCTGTTCATAACCGATCAGTAAATTTAAGCAATGTCCGCCGGGGTCCGGAATTGGATGGGTGACCGCTAGTGACTAGTGAGCGTGCTTCGGAAGGCATGTTAAGCCATCGGTCCCGGTTGTTGTCTTAGGATGCCAGTCGTTATAGCTTGGTGATAGGGCATTTTGCGAATTCCCTCCTGGCTAGCGACCATTCTCAAGTAGAAAATCTGTCGCCAAGCACCTAACGGTGTGTTCCGCCAGCTGTCCTTGAGAGCCAGTAATTGTAGGTTAGCCTGAACTGTACTGTACTTTAACAGCCGGATCGTCCACTGCTGAACACAGCCTCCCCTATGTAGGGGATATTTGCCATAATCCCCACGCTTGGCAGGCGGCTTAGGGATCGCAGTGCAAGATGACATAGTTCTTAAGAAAGTGCTGCTGCCCGCCTCCTAGTATTTTCCTTTAGTCGACTTTTACGATATCCACACGGGAAGAAATGGGGAGGTGCAATTCTAACCCGGCACCCCACGGGGTAGCCTGAACAGTGATGACGTATGCAAGCCTGGCTAGCTACCACACCCCTGGCTTCCAAATTTTCCGAACCTAAGTGTTATATTATCTCTGCTTACCAAACATTTAACCAGTAAAATACAATAAAATATATTCCGCATATAATCTGTTACTATATACATCATTGTTTTTAGTAGCTTTCAAATTTACTTGCACATTAATTAAGCTGTGTTTTAAGTTAAATCAGCGTTCTATATTTTAACGCCTAGTTAACAATATATTTAAATATGTTATTTCAAGCACTATCGCAGGCTAAGTGAATATCAATCACGTTAACAAATTTTCTCATCACAACATTTTTCATGTAAAGCGGGAATCGAATCCGAACCTCGCGGTTTTATACACGTGAAAAAATTACATTCCACAAGATCTGAACAGGATTATTTCTCCAAACCCCAAATTAAATTGTAAAAATAAAATGTTTTTGTAAAAATAAATTGTAAATAGATTTGAAGGTAAGCATTTACTTCAGTGTTCCTGTCGCTGTCGGAGGCGAGCACGTCCATGCTCCAGGCAGACTCGCTCGCCGTCTCGGACACGTCGGGGACTTGGTTGGCGATCGTGCTGCCACCTACAACATCAATCAACACGATTGCGAACCTTTACTTGAATGGTGAACCATTTGAAATTTGAACCTATGTCACATTATGCGACCTAGTCGAATGTGTTAATCGCTAGGATAATTAATAGTAGATTATAGGGATGCATAAAAGCCGCATTTTGGTCGAAACATTAAACGCGACTAATTTTTATAAAAGACTAAAGCCACTTTTCACTTATGGATGCGCTCGTAGCGAAGTTTGCTTAGCCGTTCTTAACCGATCAGCAAAGTTAAGCAACGTCCGCCGCGGTCATGACTTGGACCGCTATTGACATTACTACTGAGCGTGCACGTGCTTCGGAGGGCACGTTAAGCCGTCGGTCCCGGTTGTTGTCTTAGGATCACAGTCGTTATAGTGATAGTAAGGTGGTAGAGCATTTTGCGAACGCCCGGCTGGCTAGCTACCACCCTCCAGTAGAAAATCTGTCACCAAGCACTTAACGGTGTGTTCCGGCAGCTGTCTTTGAGCATCTTCGACCACATCATCACTTACCATCAGGTTAAATAGTGGTCAAAACTAGTTTATAAAAAATAAAAATAAAACTGTCTGCGTCGGGTGTTAGGAATGGTACCTTGATTGGCCGCTATCTGTGTCTGATCGCAGGAGTCCCCGATGGTCTCAGAGTCGGAGGCGAGCACGTCGGTGCTCCACGTGTCCGACATTATGCTGATCGTCTCGTCGCCTTCCAGTAATTTCTGAAACAAAATACACGTTAGTTTTAACGGATTTTTCTTACCTACATTATATTTTCTGTATTATAAAGAGAAAAAAACAAATACGTTGCCAACCCTCAAACATGTAACTGTGAAACCAGTCCAACTTAATATATGAACAATGTACTATTTTAACCGACAATATTTATGTCTGTGTCTTTAATAATACCCCTGATCTATGTGTTACTAGCTTTCCGGACGCGGCTCCACCCGCGCGTATGTCGGTTATCGCGCAAAACATTAACCTCTTTTTGCGCAGTTGGATAAAAACTATCCTATGTTTTTTCCTGGGTCTCAAACTATTTCCATACCAAATTTCATTCAAATCGGTCCAGTAGTTTTGGCGTGAAAGCGTAACAGACAGACAGACAGAGTTACTTTCGCATTTATAATATTAGTACTGATGAAAGAACCAAACAAACTTCCCACGTGAAATATCTCTCAAACTGATCCAATAAATAAAACATTTACATGCACTTGTGCTTAAAAATAGACTTTTATGAAATAGAGCTTAAAAAGCCATTTTAGAACTTTACAACCATGAGAATTGAAAAATATATTGTTAATACCGTACCTTGATTTCAAACTTGCAGAACTTATCTTCAATTTCATTTCTCGTTTGTTTGAGGAGCTTGGCCTGAGCGCTGCCTACTTGTGGGATGGGGACGTTCTGAGGCAATCTGTAATTTAACCGGCATATCGTCTGAAAACACTTGTACATAACCTAAAGGTACTATTCCGAGGACGTTGGTCACTGCAACCGGAGAATAGTATCTAATTTCTTGGAAGTTATTTGAACAAAGGTCTCCAGGCCAGTAAAGCGCCAGGCAAGCAACAGACAGTTCTCTAGCAACAGACAGTCCTCTACATAGAGGCTGTATGCAAAAAGCTGCGACCGTGGAGCATGTACTATTGCACTGTGAAGCCACGGAACAGAATAAGAATTACAACCGGACTACAAGAGTCGTTCTCATCAACGACATCCTCACCACCATCACACACGTTACTGGAGCAGCTATGCCAGCAACCCAAAGTCCTTCTCTGCTGCATCAGGGAGTTGGGGTGGCCTGGGGAGAAGCTGGCGGGGAAAATACACAAAACACCCCAAGCGGGACGTCAGTGCAGGACATATCGCTCCCAAATAGAATAAGGGCTCCAAGGTCAGGTGTGAGGATTATGTAATCCTCACACTTGGCAGGCGTCTTGGTGATCGCAGTATAAGATGATAGATTTTCAGACTCTGCTGCCCTCCTTTTGGTATTTTTCCCTCAAGACTTCCTTCACAATTCTAGGCCCGGCACACCATGGGGTATAAAAGTAGAATAATGCGTTTTGTACATTTTTTTTTTCATAACTTTAATAATCTCGTGTTGGATGTTCAGAGTGCATGTAGGCTTGATAAAAAGAAGATAGAAAAATAATGTTGATTTGTGGTAAGGTTCAATTATAAAATTTGTCACATAGCAACTGACGGTGTATTCGGGCAGCTGTTTTTAAGAGCCACCTTTCATTCTAAGATGATTTGCTATAAAGCAAGTATATCATATAGACGCGCTCTTAGCGAAACTTGCTTAGTCGTTCTTAAGAAATCATAAAGTTCAGCAACGTCCGCTGTTGTCATGGCTTGCATGGGTGATCGAGAGTGGCATTACTAATGATCCCTTTCGTGCTACGAAGGGTACGTTAAGCCGTGTCGGTTCCAATTGTTGTCTTAGTAAGACAGACATTATAACGTGGTGGTAAGGCTTTTTGAGAGTGAACGCCAGCCTGTCTAGCTATCACCCTCATGCAGAAAATCTGTCACCAAGCATCTAAAGTTGTTTTCCGGCAGCATTCCTTGAAAGCCAGTAATTGTATCTGAGCTTGCACAATATCTTCGACCGCATCATCACTTAACATCAGGTAAGTTTGTGGTCAACTATCATCTATAAATAAAAATAATATACTATTAGTTAAAAAAAGATACAAACCTCCTCGGGGGCGCGTCTCCCGCGGCGTCTCCATCCGTCACTTGTGACGAGGGAGTCTCTCTACCAGAGATGTTGGGGCTGCCACGGCCGCTTACATTTGCAGACACCTACAAAAACAATATTTTCTCAAACATGATTGGATTGGACTTAGGTATGCGTGCCTCGGCTTCGCCTCGGCCCACATTTACACGTTCGTCCATCAATGCCTCCTTTGCTGGCCGCTGCAGTAATGTACTATTTTTTCGAGTTACAAGATAAACGGGTGACGAAAACGCATAACCATGGCAGCTTATCTACGAAAATAAAATCTTTTCACTTCACAAGCTAGGAAAGGTGTTGTTAATAATTCGAAATCTGCGTGGAAAAGTGTTTTGAGCCCGCTAGCGTGCCAAAGGATTTTAATATCGGAATCATTTTAAAAGTACAAGTAAAATAAATTTTACTTCATATTATCGATTGTAGTATTTTTAATTTTGTTATAAATTAACACGATTTTTTTTAAATAGTACCCAGAACTTTTGTCGCTGTAGTAAGGTGAAAAAGTGTGTTTCTCTCGGCAGGAAAGTTATTTTGCGTCACGTACCTTTGAAATCTTCGCATTCAAAAAAGTACTCGCACCAGTTAACAACTTAACAGTAGTCCTATTGTCCTTATTGAACGATACTTAATTCTAAACAGCAATGGTATCCATCTATATCACTTCGTGCAATTTACCAACAACGCATCAATTATCACATCTTAATTTAGACTCAATTTATTAATCTTAAAAATACAATTTATTATTTCGTTGCAAGATCGTAAATGTAATTTGAGTATTTCATTTTAGATGTACAAAACCACAATACCTAATATATATAGGTATTTACGATTATAACACCATTCATGGTATTAGATAATCATTCAGCTCCTAATTAATCGATTTTACATTTCTTGAATTACCACATCTTTAAAATTGCATTCAAATTGACGTAACTTTGCTGTGGTTCAAACATATTTATTTGTGTGGTCTATAATTTGCTAGACGCTTTACAAAGTTCTGTCGTCAACTTTGTATGAGTTGTCAAAGATCGTTTATTTTATTCACCAGTTATAAGCAATTTGGGATATTAACAATGATAACAAAAATAAATAAATTATTCAACTATATCTACTTATGACCTAAAAATGTTACACTTAAAAATTGCGAGCTCTGTTTTCTAGCAGGAGGCAATCATAAGTAGAAAACAGAGCTCAGGTCACTGTCCACGGGTAGAGTACCTAAAAGGCTGACAGCATTACCCCGTTGTATGGCAAGACTAATTCTCTGGCCGAGGTAAGCGCCAGCCCTTTGGTCGTTTGTCTTTTCTATCAGCCGCTTTGACAAATCTTTATATAAAGTCCATGCGCTTGGATCCCACGGACCTAATGTAGCTGTCAAAGTGATTACTATGGAATAATTTTCATAGCTATTAATATTTCAATAATGTTTCCGAAATTATTACAATTTGAAACATTTTGAATTCAACCCTCACGGCACGGGGTTCAGCGTATATACAATTTGCCTAACATAATAAAGTATGTTTTTAAACGGCTGTAAAATAGCGACAGTACAATATTCATTAGTTGTTCGGGTGATAAAATCTGCGTTATATCGGCCACTTTCTAAAACAAGAGTGTCGGAAAGTTCCTTACCATGTCAGAAAGATTGTCGTTCTGATCTTCAGTCTCCAACTCTAGACTGGAAGTGACGCTGTGGTTGGAAGCTGCCTCAGAAACGGCTTCCAGATTGTCTGAAGTATTGCCGAGCGACACCTCGTCGTGGGATACAGAGAATCTAGGACAAAAACGAGATACATATTTATTACATTATTTTAAGAATGGAAGATAAGGTCATTTGTTCGCACAACAGCTGTCTGTTATCAAGCATACATATATCAGAGAGTTGGGACTATGCTTCTCAAGCTGTTATGAAAACAATGTGAATGATAAATAATCTTACAAATACAATTTAACTCTTAGAAAGCTTCAAAAGTAGCAAAATAAAATTGTAAATATATATAATATAAATATGATTACAAGCACTATCGCGTACTAAGCGAAAAACATATTTACAAATTATTGAAGCACAAAATTTTTGTCCTGGGTGGGAATTGAACCCGCGTCCTCCAACATTTATAAAAGCCTTTTATTTACCTATGTTTATAAGCAGTAGACCTAGTTAAAGGTATGGAGCCGGCGAAATTACAGGCATATTGGAACCTCCTATTTTTTTAGTAGTCGGTTAAAAACAGGTTGAAAAGCTGGCTCATCGAGCAGACGTTTTATAGTTTAGAAGAGTTCTTAAACTTTGACGGTAATAAACGTATTTAATACCAATGATAATATGTAAATTAATATTAGAAAGTTAGTAACTTTATTGTATGTATATACTTATGATTTTAAGTAAGGGCAAGTTTAATGGCTTAACATCAGGTGGATCTTGTGCTTGTTTCATCACGAAAATATAAAAAAGAAAAAGAAAAAAATCCAGTAAATGACTCTGTCTTATCGAGAATAAAATCCTTAAAAATAAATCAGTTGTAATCTACAAAGGATTCGGTTAGTAAAATTTATAATGCGTTACCTGGTTCGTTTCTGCACCGGCGCCCCGGGCCCCGGCACTGCCAGCGCTGAGCCGGTGTCGTCAGCGTCGCCCGCCTCCGACCCGCCGTAGTAACACTCCAGCACCTTCGACTCGGGCACTAGACCTAGCGACAAACAATAATCACATATCTTCATCATAAACTTACTTACATACGTTGTATTTTTTGTTTTACTAATAAAAATAAGTGTTGTATTTCAAAATACTTTTAAAATAATAAATATTTTAAAAGTATTTTAAGAAAACATCAAATGAATACTTTAATAAGACACTTATAAAAGAGAAAACATGTATCTAATGACAATTCCATGTCCCGATCGTGAGGTCGTTGACCTCCTGAGGATGCTTCGTGTAGAATCCAAACGCGTCGAAAATTCTTCCGGTTTGACTGCGTAGCGTTTGTGACGTCACGTCGGCTAAGCAGGAAAATTAGGCGGAATTGTCACTAGATATTTTTTTTGAAGTATTAATTTGATTTTTTCTTGAAATACTTTTAAAATGTTGTTATTATTAAATATGGATTACCGCAAAGTAAAATTTGAATCTATTCATTATATTAAATATATATATGTATTTTATCTTTATATGTTTTAAATAATGAAAAACAATTTTACTTCTTTATTCTTAGCGTGAATCTGACTCACACTTAGCAAGCTGTTTAAATACCACAAAGAATATGCGAATAGCGTTAAAAAATGACATATGGGCGGAAGTATTCTCAAATGCATTAAGCCATCAGCAATGGGAAAATTCCTGTTGACACTTGTACTGGCCTCATTTCGTTTCTACCAAATGTTTGTCAATTCACAACGTCAAAGGGATAATTTCGAAAGTGTTCCCAAGTATTGTCGTGAATTATAAATTCATGCCTGGTAGAGTGAACGAGCCATTCTAGTAACGAAAATTTAGAGACAAATTGATAGACAAATACATTAATTTAAGTCGATAGATTTTATCGTGAGTGTGTGCTCTTTTTTTTTAAATTCTATCGTGATAGACGTACGAGCCACACCTGGAGTTAAGCGGTAATCTCTGCCTATAAAAGACGCAGTTCATCATAAGTGGCAAATAGGTATGGTGAACTACTTTTGCTTTATGCTTATTAATTCCATAACTAAAACGGTCTATTCACACGATTGTCTTCCAATGATAGCGTCACGTCAAAGCCAGAACCCAATGCATGAAATAATGCACCTTATATTCACTTACCGACATAATCGTGATCTTCTGTGTTAGCCAACTTTATGACCAAAACTTCGAGATGTTCCAAAGCACTTTCTTCCCTCTCAGCATTGCCGTTAACAGTTTTCTCTTCGAAAGACAGCGCTAATGATGAGTTTGAGCTGGCGGACCGTGGAAGCCGTGGTTTGGGTACCTTGGCAAGGATGCTTTTCTTGGAAGAATGACCATTCTCGAGGATATCCTTGGTATCCGTTGGTGGGGGTGGTCTGTGAATAAAATTATAATCATATACAAATACCAAATTTGCGTTATATTATAACTAATCTTGCTTCAAATACTTTAATTTTAACTATTACTATACCGCCGTCGTGGGAGCGGGGGGAGATGCGGGGGGTGCGAGGAGGGGGAGATGCGGAGGGTGCGAGGAGGCGGCGAGCGAGACTCACGCCAATCCATTCTTCTCTTTGCCTCAGGAACCCCAACACGAACGCAGGCGAGCACCATAATTATTTATTATACAATATAGAAGAAAACATCTAAAATTTATACCCTCGCTGACACGAGCTAATGTCGTCGAGGAAGACAACCTTTGATAGCTCAGTTGGTAGAGCAGCGAACTGTAGATCCATAGGGTGCGGGTTAAAATCCGGCTCGAAGGACCAATATGTTTGGGATGATATGAGGTTGTGGAAGCGTAAATCGGGTAGACGCAAAATGTCTTGGCTCCGTAATATCAGGGAGTGGAATGGGGTTAAGTCCGCCGAGCAACTGTTCAGATTGGCGCTTGATAAGGAACAATTTAAGAAGCTGACTGCCAACCTTCATTAATGGAGAGGCACCTAAAGAAGAAGAAGAGGTTGCGGAGATTGGAAATAAATGTTAAATGTTTATTCACTATAATATGTTTATTCAATATATGTATATAACTAATTTGTTATTGTTAAAATGTTCTTAATATTGTTACGAAAATGTTATATGTTAATGAATGCTACCGCATGCCGTGAAGACCAAACGAGCACTGATTTGTTAATCGTTGGTTTAAGTAATTAGGTGTTTGCGACACACGGCGGATTGTGCCGTGTCAGGAAAATGTTTGGTATTGTACCAAACACACGACGACATTTACAAATGTAATTCAAAATAATGTTTTACTCGTCACGCTTCTTTCATAGATGCTGTTCAATCAACTAACGAACCTGTACTTGGTGAAGTCAGGCATCTTCTTGAGCAGATCGTGCAGTCGGCTCCTGTAGTTGGGCTCGACGGTTTGCAACAAGGCAGCTAGTCGCGCCGCGCACGCCTCGCTGCTCAGCGACCCTTCGCTACTCGACTCACTGCTACTACAACATCATTATATTACATCCAAGGATGCGAAATGTACCTTGACATTGTTTTGTTAGTAACCTCATATCGTAAATACAAAAAGGGTAGGAAAGTCTCAAAAAACCACACATACATAAACAACAATATCATAATTAATGTTATTACTCCTTACGGCCGAATCGATTTTATTGAAACTTGGAAATACATAGTGCAGGTCCTGGATTAACACATAGGATAATATTCTTCATCAATGTCTACGCGGGTGTATAGATAGTGCCATTCACAAAGACGCGCCCCTCTCTTTTTCAACAGAGGGAATCGCGGGGTGCGGGGGGGAGGGTCCGAACCGAGCGCCAGTCGCGAACTGACACAAAATTCGATGCACAAGAGTAGCCTAGTTCACATTGCGTTAATCGAGACACGGCAAGAAAGTTGCTCTACTTCGATTAAGCGATCAAGAAGAAAAGTGGGGCGAGTCTTCGTGGATGGCACTATCTATAACAGCGGGGCGCAGCTAGTAACATTGTAACGGCTTACCTAAATCCTCCAGCCTCCGCGAGCGGCCCCGAAGAGCCCGGCTGTTCCTCGGCCAACAGGCTCGGCGTGTTGTTGTTCAGCTTCGACGAGATCCGACGCAGGAACGTTATCTACAAACAATTATATATACTATTTGTAATAGGGTACTTTGAAAAATTAACCCCCAGTTTTATAGAAGGTTTGTCAAATTCTTGACAAAATATTGAAAGTGCCAATGAGCCCATTGGTCGCTTGTCGCATGATTGGTCCCCATTGACCAATGAGGGTTCAATATTTAGTCTGCCTGTTAATCAAGATTTCCATAAACGGTCCAGGAGGTCTACTCCCATAAACGAAGTTCGAAACTTC
The DNA here is from genome assembly GCA_963854805.1 of Plagodis dolabraria. Classification (NCBI taxonomy): domain Eukaryota; kingdom Metazoa; phylum Arthropoda; class Insecta; order Lepidoptera; family Geometridae; genus Plagodis; species Plagodis dolabraria. Next base: position 36,392,618 of record OY978441.1, on the reverse strand, counting down.
GTTTCGGATCGAAGTGACGACGAACATCGAACTTCTACACTACTACCAAATAACTTCGGATGCGACTTGTACGGACGGTTTTCGTTTCGGATTCATAGACAAATATTATAGTGGAGTGATAATGAAATCTTTGAGTAGGTTCTTTGTGGTAGATATGATGAATAAATCAAAAACAAATAACCAAATAGAATTTGTAAAGAAGAATGTTTCGATAATTAATAAACTATTTATTCATGAATGTGTATGTGGAATGTAATGTATTCTACAATTTGTTTTCTTAGTAAACAAGTATATTTCAGAGTGATGGTTGTGTCGTTGACAAACAAAGAACCCAATTGAATGTTGCCTAACACTATAAACTCTTTCGTAAATTCTACTTCGAATATGACAACGAGAATGCAACCATGGACTTACATTAGTAGATAAGCCCATACAGTTGTGATCATATAATTAAGAACGATTTGAAGTTATAGAAGTTTTTTATTTGAATCGTGTCATACACAATGATGTGTACCTTTTGAGAAGCAACTACACATGTTGTAAAATAGCCACATTAATAGAGCAACGTGGCTTAGGAATGAACAATAAAATCGCTAACTATTTTTTTCACAATTTATTTATTTTACCAAAGTAACACATTCAAATAGTACTGAAGCTGGACAAATAATTAAGAACGATTTATTAAACTGCGCGGGAATTATTTTGTATGACACTTACATTTAAAAAATCACAATAATATGCAGCGCAGAAAATTTAAAAGCAATTTAATATATTTTTAACTAAAATTAATAGTTAATAGCATATCCACGGCTTTTAATTACTGCTTTACACCGGCGAGGCATTGACTCTATTAATTTTTGACATTTCGCAAGAGAAATAGAGTTCCATTCTTCTAAAAAAACGTCGTATAGCTCTCTTAAATTCCCACACTGTGTATTTGAAACCTTTTTCTTTACTTCGAACCACAGATTCTCTATTGGGTTTAGATCTGGGCTGTTAGCTGGCCAGTCTAAGACAGAAACTGAATGCGCTGTAAGAAATTCCTTTACGGTGCGTGCAGTGTGCTTTGGATCATTGTCATGCTGGAATGTCCAAATAACCGGAGAACGTCTTCAGCATATGGTAACATTGTTTCTTCCAGTATATTTTTGTATTGGAACTGGTCCATGTTACCTTCTATCAACTTTACAGGTCCAACACCATGTCCAGAAAAGCACCCCCAAATTTTCACATTTCCACCACCGTGCTTTAATATAACTTTCGTGTACTTAGGGTCGAATGCTGTATTCGGGGGACGTCGTACATATCGTTTTCCATCAGAACATACTCTGTTTATTTTCGTCTCGTCAGAAAAAAGTACATTTTTCCACTGTCGCACAGTCCAGTTTTCATACTTTCTCGCAAATGCAAGGCGGGTTTGCCTGTGGCAAAGTTTCAACATGGGTACCTTTCTTGCTATCCTACCGTGCAATTTTTCTTCTACCAAACGTCTTCGAATAGTGCGTGCTGAGATTGCTGAAGGGTTGTTTTCACCAAAATATTTTTCTCAGCTCATTGGACCCTTTAAAAGGATTTTGTTTTGCCATACGAACGATGTTTCGGTCATCTCTAGGAGTTGTTTTTCTCTGTTTAGGTACACGTGGAACATTCGAAGTAGTTTGATACCTAGCGAAATGCTTTACAGCGTGGAAAACCATCGTTTTTGAACATTGCAGATGGTCGGCTATCTTTTTATAAGACCAATTCTTCCGGCGAAGTTTTATTATCACTTCCCTTGTAGATTTATCACAACTTTTATTTTTTCCCATTGTTTTTTTATAAGAAGCAATCACTTTTAATCTTTTACAGCACCAAATGGCGCCAAAATTATACAAACAGTAACAAATCGACCGAGTGTTCTCTATTTAAATTTGAATAAAGGTATAAACTATTTAGCGTTCTTAATTACGTGACCAGCCAGTAAACAGGAATACTATGTTTCGAAGTAGTGTAAAAAGTTTGTCTATTTATTTTTAGCTAATCATGTGTATCAATGAATACAGTGGTATTATGGAAAAGTTTTACGATACCGAGAGAAATAAAAGAAAATTGCATACAATTAGTTTTGCGTCTTAGTTTGAAAAAATCTTCCCTTTATATCAGGGTTCTTAATTATATGACCACCACTGTATATTCAATACAATGTTTTTATTTTCTGTAGTGGCAGACCCATTTTTGGGGCTTCTTCTTTTTAACGTACCTATTTTTGGCGCTACCATCTCTGAACAAACATGCAACGCGTACCTAAATGAAGTAAACATATTCTTGAAAACACAAGAATTATTTCTTATCTATTGTATCGGCGACTCTTATTATCTATTGTATAGGTACTTTGTACATTTAATAACATTTTCTTCCGCCACCAAGCGCATCACCATTATACGAGTAGAAAATAAGTTAATTAAATTTTTAACCGACTTCCAAAAAAGGCGGATGTTCTCAATTCTTCTGTATGTTTTTTTTACCTCAGAACTCTCGACTGGGTGAACTGATTTTGAAAATTCTTTTTTTTTTAATGTCGTTTGGTCCCATTTGAAATTTTATCAAAATCGGTCCAGCAGTTTTGAGTTACACTCCAATAACCGAAAAATATTCACCTTTCTTTATCATATAGTTGTTGACAATGAATTACAATCGATCCCGTAAGTATCAAGGGTCACTAAAAAGAATTAAAAATTTTTTTTTACCAAAAAATGGAACCGACTTCAACACCCAAAAGTGTGAAATAACTTGTCGAAGTCGGTACCAAGCGCCCAATATTGTGATAATAGCTACGTTTGAACTATCATCGGTTATTGGAGTGTAACTCAACCGACTTCAGTCGGTTCCATTTTTTTATGATGTACGCTGCAGAGGAGGGATAAAATTGACAATGTGTATGAAATGGTCACGTGTAGAAAAAACCCTACGAAAAAACTTACTCAGTGTACGTGGTACATAGGTTCTTAGTTATAAACAAAAATGTGTAAAATCGGAATCACGCAATTTGTTGAGGCAAAGTTTCTCAGCAAACGATAACTCTTCGACAGACGCAACAGTAGGGCGTATCTATCACGAGATTATCATTCATCCATAATCAACTTACTGTCTAAATACGAAGTAATAAATGCCAAATAACATTTGGGAGTAGGGTCAAATACGGGCAATATGTCAATTCACGAAGTACGGATCGAAATTCGGATCCGAAAGTGTTTCATAGTAAAAAAAGGTGCGATCCGTCAAACGAAACTTCGAACTTCGTTTTTAGAAGTAGACCTCCAGAAACGTAAAAGAGGTAATATTATAAAATTTCCTTTATGAACGCTGACGTCAATGGCGGGAATTTCAAAGTTCTAATAAAATTCTTATTTTTTTTCTACGTAATAATAATATTCTAGTTTTTTTTCTACGTCTACGTCTACTACAAACAATATTAAACAATATACAGAAAATATTTTGATTAGGCACTTGAATCTTACCAGTAGATTCACATCATGCGGCGTGTATAGCGCAATGGTAGTGTGCAGGTGTGCATGTGTGCGTAGCGCTGCGTCTGTGTCCGTGTCGTGTGTGCCGGCGGGGGGAGGCGGGGGGGGCGGCGCGGGGGGCGCGAGGGGCGCGGGGGCCGCGGGGGGCGCCGGCTGCCACGGCTCTGACGTCACACTCTCCACCAGCGACCACACACACGCGCGCTCGAACTTACTGTACACGTCGCGAACCTTCATATCCATCTGCAGAAACAACACACACATACCAGTACCAATACCAACCAGTATATTTCCCTTAAAGAAATTAAGCTCCGAGGTCCTGGGTTAGATTCCCATATCGGACAAGACATTTTAAATAGGTCCTCGAGTCTGGAACTGTGACTGGTGGATGGCTATGGGCTAGCCCCCTACTACATGGTACTAAAGCATGTCTGGCGAAACGCGGATGTTTAGAATCCTCACCATACCTCTTCGAAGAAAATTTTTTGCTATGATATTCTTGCAAACATATATTAATAGTAAATATTTATTATTAAAAATTAAATAATATAATATTGTCTCTATATCTACAATTTTACTAACACTCCTGTTCAAATCATACAAATATGTGTTTTTTGCACCATATTACTGCAAACAGTCGGTTCATATTATGCTATGCAAACACCATACGTACATACGTCATCATAGATGACATTATATTGCTACGAACGTTATAGTACCCTCAAGTAGAAAATCTGTCAATAATCTAATGGTGTGTTCTGGCATCTGTCCTAGAGAACCCGTAATTCTAAGTTAGCCTGAACAACATCTTCGACCAATAAATACATATTTAAAAAAATCGATTGGTATCAATCACTTCTTGATACTAGGCGAGTCACTATTATAACATGGCTATATGGTATTGAATGTACTACACTGATCATTCCACTACCACGTGTCCTTCGCGATGGCTAGATAATTAGATTAAATGATTTGTTAGGTTACTCACTTCTTGATACTTGGCGAGACACAACATCTGCACGATCTGCGCGATCTGTATGAGATTGAACCGAGCGATATACGACACTGGAACTTCGACAACCCCGTGTGCCTCGGGATTAACGATGGCGGGGCAGATGAAGTAGTTCAGCACTAGCTCCGTGCTGATAGCGTGGAGCTCGCGATCTGATGTTCTGGAAATAGGCAGGACATTGTCATCGATAACTGTATTATACGACTGGAAGAAATGGACTCTCGGTTCAGTACTCAAACAGCGAGATCACCGGTCGGCAACCTGGATTTACAAAACAATCTTCAATACCATTTATGAAGAAGAAGAAAACGATGGTAACGTTCTATATTATGAAGAGAAACGGATGCAAATAATTGTGTTGTTTCAAAGGCTTTTTGACGAAAACAAACTTGCTTTTTTTTGTTAAATAACGTGAATCTATCAAAGAACTTTCTAAAACACCAATTTTTATTGTATTTTGAAATTTTGATAGATATAAATCATAATGTGAAATTTTCTTTTATATTTATATTTACTATGTATTTTATATTTATTTATACTTAGTGAAATACATATTAATATGGTGACGTCATGTTGAGACGTCATCCATTTCTCTTGCCATTAGATTTTAAAGTTTTTTTCTAATAATTTATCGTAATTATTTTTAAATTTTAACGTGTTTTTTAAGTTATATCTGCAAATAATTTAATTTCGTGGCAGCAGCGCTTTAATTAAGTCGGAAAACCTTTTAAATATAGACATTTATAACTAATAAACAATAAGGCAAACTGTTATTCAAATGCTTTAGTAGTCAGTAAGGCACACTTAGATGCCTTTCTACCATTCCTTGATGGATGAAGAAAATTTGTAATTTTGTTTCAGAGATTTACATTTGCTGCAAGATCCAAGTGGCTGGTAAGAAAGGGCAATGCCCCCCCAACCTCAATCAGCTTGTTGGTGATCATCAGGAACTGCACGGTGAAGGAGAGAGGGATGAAATACGGACTGGTTGAAGGGTTAGGAAAGGGGGGAATAAAGAGAATATAAGAACAAACCTGGAATGTTTTTTCAACAGCTGCATATGTTGCTACTTGCTGCACAACCCACAATTCCTCGAAGACGCAATCAGCTGTTGTTTATGTTTAGAAACTGTACAATATTGAAGAGAAAAAGGAATAGGAATAAGATGCAAATATCGAAGAGAGTTTTAAAAGGGGTTATGAAGAGGGTATATAAAGAACAAACCTAGAATTGTTTCAAATGATGCACAAGCTTCTGCACGATCCATGCGATAGTAGCGGTGAAGTTGGGCCAATTCTCCCTCAATGGCGCAATCAGCTTGTTGGTGAACATTAACTGTATGGTGAAGGAAAGGGGATAAATTGGAATAAGATGCAGATAGGTAGAGGAAAGTTGAGAAATCGGGGAATTTAATAAGATTAAAAGAGAACAAACCTGGAATGTTGCTTCAACAGATGCACAATCTGCTGCACGATCCAAGCTAAGGTGGCGGGGAAGTTGGGCCAATGCTCCCTCAATGACGCAATCAGCTTGTTGGTAAGGTTGTAAAGGGATTGCACGATCCATTTCCGGTAGCGTGCTACTTTAGTCGCATATTCTGCGCTGTTCGGAGGGCCGAACTTTTTCAGACGGTCTGAGGTGGAAAATCTAAGGAATAAGATTAATATTAGTTTCAAAATAGCTTCATTTATTTGTTGTCATTATAGGACTTTGACATACATAGGGAACAATATTTAAATATGTTTCAATGCGATTAGATTTTACTACTTCTTTACATATTTAGTCATAAGATTTTAGTTACTCCTACATTTTCTTATTTCTCATTCATATTATAATTATATATAATTTTGATAGTTAATACATTCAGTCATGGATTTTCAGAAATCCACAAAAAATTATGTGCATTTTCATACACTACTTTTTTTACTTCCATACGTTTGCATTGGACCTATTAAATAAAATAAATTCAGTATGACAAAACGTATGTATTGATGGTACAAATTGGCATCAAACTTTTTTTGTAAGTATATAACAATGGGGCAACCCTCATGTCACCCATGAGAAAAAAAAATGAAAGGAAACTCTTTGGTGATATGAACTTCTCGAATTTGCGCTGTAGCGTATTGGGAAAAAAATCTAACATATTGATGGGGAAAAAGCGTTATTCTGAGTCTACTTTTAAATTTCTGACTGTGTTTATATACACTGGGGTAAAAACTGCAAACACTGCTTTCGTGCAATACATTGCAAAGGCATGGTTCATAATGAAACTGAAACCGAATAACGACCGCCCTTACATCTGTCAATTTGCTTCTTCGCATTTACACCAAATTAAGCATATTTAAATGTTTGAGGAAAAAAGATTGTTTTACTTATAAATTCTAACCACAATAACATAAATCTCATCTATCTGAAAAATAATGACTTGAGACATTTGTGCACACAAAGCTCTACCGTTTTTCTAGGAGCGTTATATGCAGGCGGAGATGACGTTACATTGCTATAATGGTGTCTGTTTAGCATAATATGTTACGAAGTTTGCGCGGATGCAGTGGAAATAGCGCATATTTGCATGATTCGAACCGCGCAGATACTATAACAAGTCAACATAAACTCATTTTGAAGTTTATAATTTGAATTAAGCAATATGAAAGTAATGTGATAAACAATAATTCCGTTAAACTTTTTAGCTCGGGTGTAGGTCATGCTTGCCAACTCCCATTCTTATTTATTACGGTACTTTTATCACTTTATATCATTAGGTTTATCGTGGTTGTGTTTCCTTACCTTTCCATTGATTTGTCCGGATCGATGTCGAGGAAGAACTCGTCTTCATGCAGCACGGCCATTACCGGCGCCTGAAGAGCTGCTACTAAGAACTGCCTTGCTGGGGTATGGCCGTCTCGGAACACTCCGTAAAGGGCCGCCAGTGCGCATTTCCCGGTGCGAAACAACCTAGCCAAAGTAATTAATAACTCTTTATTTGCACCACAACCGGCTCTATCTTATTAAAAATTATTGTGAAAGTTAAAAAATATCACTGAAACATATCTAGAGACTAATTTAAAATATTTTTTAATGGCATAAGAGGGTGACGAGCAGGCAGCTCACCTGGTCACCCAAGGTCTCGAGGATGACTTGACGGCCTTTGAAAAGGGAATCACTTCTATCTTCTTGAAGGCTCTTAAGTACTTAACAACTATGTCTCAGGTGACGGGCGCAGTGCAATTCGTGACTTGTGACTAAATTCACCTGTTATAGGTAGAGGTTAGTCCGCTTAACATCAGGTGGTCCTCGAGTTTGTTCCGTCACAATAACGTTAAAACATATATGTCGGGTCGGAAAAACTTCATATTGCAGCTGGTAGTCAGGCCAGAAAATTCCCCGAGTATCGAATGAATGTTGATGATGTCCACATAAACAATATAAAACACAATGCTCTGTCGGAACGCCCGATGGCGAAATTCAGCTGCAGGTAATAAACCAAACAGTTCCTCGCGAACACTCTTCGCGATATATACAGTAAAGATGCAGAGATGTCCACCGACGCTGTTTTGACGCCGACTTGACCACCCAATCCAAATTCAGCATTGAAGTTCGGTAGAGTAGTTTTAATATTTAAAAGAGACAACTTACTTCCTAGGATCACTAGATGGCACCATGTGATGTTTAACCAGCGACCTTATAACCGCTAGCAGCCTCGTCCTGTCTGCGTTGGAGCGACAGCTTCCATAGAGACCGGCCACCATTGCGGAAGGCAGTGAAGGGGGCATGTGGTCCTCTCCAAGGAGCAGGCAGAGCGCCACCAGGTGGGGGGAGTCGCGCAACCATCCTAGCAACTCGCCGAGGGCTGTAGCTTCCTGCAACCCAAAGAAACAATAGATAGATATGAACAAGGACATGTTTAACTTACATTTGTGTAATTCCGTGACGAAAAGAATCTGTACACACATTACATCCTAACCACTCCGGGCAAAGTCATACACAGACTTAATTAGTTATAAATTCATTTACAACTAACTAGCTCACAATTTTTATTTTATCTCGAACTTTAACCGAACCATCTTCCATCGGTTTTATGCACCGGGTGCCTCTAGAAAATGGGCTATCCAGGATGGCTCGACCGAGTAAAATTTTATGCTCAAATTGTATTGCTGTAACCATCATAGGGTGCGTTGCGGCCATCAACCAGGCTACTAGACTTAATCTGATCAAAAGAAGTGTCTTACCAAATACTTAAGAGTAGAGTGCACGGAGCGCTTTCCACACAAACAAAGTTACGTCATATTTTAAATACTGTTATGTATTGATTCAAAATATCCATGTAGGTAGATAAATAAGTGTAGAGTTAGGATGATTGCTCATGGCGAATCTACCCTCTAAGGCCAGTTGATTTTGTGGGCCCTGAATAAAGGTCATGTTCTGGACGCTATGTTGTTTTAAATCAAATATCCTGTAGGAACACAATATTGGCGACGTCGGAAACAACCAAGGAAGAAGAATGGCAGCCGCAAACATAACAAGTCTAGTTTTGCCAGGGAAATTCGACCCAAATAAGGATATTTGGGAGAATTATCGGGAGCAGTTGTTTTTTGCCTTGGAAGCGGCTGGCACCATAGAAAGCGTGCAAAAAAGGGCATTATTTTTGTCACAATGCGGTAAAGAAGCCTATTCGTTGATAACGTCATTACTGGCGCCTAGAAAACCGAGCGAAATGTCATTTGAAGACATCATTCAGATCCTCAATAGATTCTTTATTCCAACGCCACATCCGATATTTGAAGTAGATAAGTTTTATAAGCGCAAACAAAAAGAAAACGAATCCATAACGAGCTTTATTGCGGCATTACACGACATTAGTTCTCGCTGTCGATTTGAAGAAGACTTGAAACGACGCATTGTCGAACAAATAGTTTTAGGAGCGAGAGACAGTAACCTAAGGAAAGAACTCCTAAAGATCAAGTTGGATAACCTAACCTATGGAACGGTGGTACAGCATGCTTTAAATTTCGAAACAATTCAGTTTGGAATCGGCGATGGCGAAAATATGCATCCTCTGAAAAAACATCAAGAAGAAATTGCACGAAATACGAACTATGCATGCAAAAGTGGCGCTAGTGTCGCAAGCGAACCGATGCCAATGGAGGTCAACTCAATCAACTCAAGCAAACGATGCAAGCATTGCGCTAAAAATCATGGCAATGCAAAATGCCGGCTTCGTAACGCCGCGCGCCGTTTGCTATAAATGTCAAACAAAAGGACACACAAGGGCAGCTTGTAAAAGTAATAAATACGTATCGAAGGCCAACTCAAACATTAATAAATGCGACGATTGTTTATCAGAATCGGAAGAAAACAGCAAAGACAGAGAAAGTAACTTCGGCGTGCGTGAATTACACGCGAATGGAGCGAGCGTCTACAACAATCAAGCAGTAACGGCGAATACGCGTCGTAACAAACCATTTATGGCGGAGTTAAAAATAAATGGCGTAACTCTGAACATGGAAGTGGACTCGGGGTCAGCTCAGACAATTATTCCGCACAGTCTGTATAGTGACAAATTCAAAGACACATTGTCGCCCTGTGGGAAAAAGCTAGTCACATGGACAAACAAGCCACTAAAAATTAAAGGCGAAACAGTGGTGCAGGTCGAGTACGGCGACAGGAGAGCACACTTACCATTGATAGTAAGTTGCGGAAGGGGGCCACCCCTATTGGGCCGTACATGGTTTGAGCCATTGGGAATATCAGTGGAAGGCATACACACGGCCAAAGAACAGAATGAAGATTATTTCGCTATGTTCCCAGAGTTGTTTAAAGAAGAATTGGATACATACCGAGGTCCCTTGGTGCATATAGATTGCAAAGAAGGGACACAGCCAGTTTTTATGCGAGCCCGCCCGGTACCATTCCCTCTAAGGGAGCAAGTTAACAATGAGTTGAAGCGCATGATAAGGGCAGGTATTGTCACTCCAGTCAAGCACTCCCGCTGGGCTACACCAATAACAGTGGTCCCGAAGCCAGATGGTTCATTACGGCTATGCGGAGATTTTCGCAAAACAGTGAATGCTACATGTTTGGCAGAAAGTTATCCATTACCGACATCTAACGAAGCTTTTTTTCAACTTTCTGGCGGCAAATGGTTTACAAAAATCGACCTAAAACATGCGTATAACCAACTGAAAGTGGATGAAGACACAGCAGAGCTGTTAACACTCAATACATCGTTAGGTCTAATGAAAGTGAACCGACTGGCATATGGAGTCAATGCAGCTACTGCAATATTTCAAAGATTAATGACAAATATACTCGCAGGCATTGAAGGAGTAGCCTGTCTGCTCGATGACATAGCAGTATGCGGAGACAAACTTGAACAACACAATCAAAGACTACAAGAGGTGTTGAGAAGACTGGACAACATCGGCTTAAAAGTCAACAAAAGTAAATGTGTATTTGCCATGAAGCAAGTGAAGTTCTTGGGCTTCATTATAGACGAAGAAGGCATTCACCCTACAAAAGAAAAAATGGAAGAAATTTCTAACAAACCTCCACCAAGAGACAAACGGTCCCTGAAAGCATTTTTGGGGCTTTATAACTTTTATGAGAGATTCCTTAAAGAAAAAGCAGTAGTACTAGAGCCATTATATGTCTTGTTAAGAGAAGGAACACCTTGGCACTGGGGTGAGGACCAACAGTCGGCTTTTGACAAAGCCAAAAACTTGCTAACATCAGACATGACCTTGACACACTATAGCCTTGAAAAAGAGCTGCGCATGATATGTGATGCAAGCGAATATGGACTAGGAGTGGTCTTAGTTCATAAAATGGAGGACGGTTCCGAAAAACCCATCATAATGGGTTCTAGAACACTACAGAAACATCAACGGAAATATGCCCAGTTAGACAAAGAAGCTTTGGCAATTATGTTTGGTTTAAAAAAATTCAAACAGTACTTACAAGGTCGTAAATTTGAAATATATACTGACCATAAACCATTACTTGGAATATTAGGTCGAGACAAACCTATTCCAGAGTTGATATCAGCAAGAATGTTACGTTGGGCTCTCACCTTAAACACATTTGACTATGAATTGAGATATCGTCCCGGAGACAAATGGGTGATGCTGACAGCCTAAGCAGGTGGCCAACCCCTAGTAAAGACGAAGACAATGAACAAGAGGTTATGCTTATAGAACAGATGGACACAGATATGTTGCCAGACATCATTGCGAAAGAGACAGACAAAGACACGGTATTAAGTAAAGTAAAGTTCTATTTGCTCAATGGCTGGCCTAATACAGTGGATAAGCCAGAACTCTTTCCATACTACAGAAGAAGAGAAGCTCTGTCACTGAATAAAGACTGCATAATGTGGGCTAATAGAGTGATCATCCCTTCGAAATTGAGAGAGGCAGCATTGAAAACACTGCATGAGGGCCACAATGGTATTGTGCGAACTAAGATGGCAGCCCGAGGGTACCTATGGTACCCCACCTTGGACAGTGACATAGAAAGGGTTGTAACCGAATGTGAGAAATGTCAAATGGAGAGAAACAACCCACCAACCACAGACCATGAATGGAAGGCAGAGTCTCGTCCCTGGTCACGGGTACACATTGATTTTATGGGACCATTTATGGGCAAAACATTTTTAGTTATAATTGATTCATACAGCAAGTGGCCTATCATAGAAATTGTGACATCAGTGTCAAGCAAATCAGTGATAGAAGTTATCAAAAGAGCTATTGCATATAATGGGTTGCCAGACACTATAGTCTCCGACAATGGCTTGGCTTTCACTTCTAATGAGTGCCAAGAATTTTTCAAAAGGAACCACATTCGACATATTACAGGCGCACCTTATCATCCTGCCACAAACGGTCAGGCAGAAAGGACCATACAAACAATCAAAGCTAAATTAAAGAAACTTGATGCATTACCTTGGCCAGACCGTGTAGCAAAGGTTTTATTTGAAATGCGTACAGCTTCAAGCACAGTTACTGTGAAAACACCTGCAGAGCAATTGAATGGTCGTAAATTTAAAACTCACATTTCAGCTATGCACCTAGATACCTTTCAGCTATCTAACAGGGAAGGGAAGAATGAGAATACACAAAATAAAAAAAGTTTTGTTCTAGGAGATGATGTTTTAATGAGGCTGTATAACGTAGACAAAAAGTGGCAAAGAGGAAAAATCATAAATATTCAGGAACCAGCACTGTATGAGGTGGAGAGTGAAGATGGAACCAGACACCGTAGGCACATAGACCAGTTGCTAAAGACCAGACCACCACATGCACCAGCAGCCTGGTACCCCGAGAATGGAAACACTTGTGATGATGATGATGTCATAGTTCCACCACCTGAAGAATGGAATGAAATAATTGGATGTTGATTTTCTAAATTAGACTAAATATAGAGCTTAATCCCTTACCTAAAATAGTTTATGTATGTGATGATTGAGATGATTAGTTATAGTAGTAGTCATGCATTACAGTAAATTAGTCTGAAGTCATGTTAGTAATATTATATAATCTCTATTAGGAAAGTTATGTTTGATTGTCATTTAAAATACTTAAAGATCTCATAGGGGAGATGTTATGTATTGATTCAAAATATCCATGTTGGTAGATAAATAAGTGTAGAGTTAGGATGATTGGTCATGGCGAATCTACCCTCTAAGGCCAGTTGATTTTGTGGGCCCTGAATAAAGGTCATGTTCTGGACGCTATGTTGTTTTAAATCAAGTATCCTGTAGGAACACAATAAATACCAAATGGTCAAACTCAGTGAATTTTTGTATGCATATTGCTGAGCCTAATATTTATGCTTCTGTTTTGCCAGTATTCAGGGTTCCGTACCCAAAGGGTAAAAACGGGATCCTAATACTGAGATTTCACTGTCCATCCGTCCATCCGTCCGTCTGTCACCAGGCTATATCTCAAGAACGGTGATAGCTAGACAGTTGAAATTTTCACAGATGATGTATTTCTGTTGCCGCTATAACAACAAATACAAAAAGTTGGCCAAGTGCGAGTCGGACTCGTGCACGTTAAAACAAAGAAAGGTTAAAATATGAAGTCTAATGTTGTATAGCTAATGGTACGGAACCTTTCGTGCGCGAGTCCGACTCGCACTTGGCCGATTTTTCTATTTATTATTTATTTAATCCCTACATGTCAAAAGAAAACATTTCCCATACAAAACGATATGTCGAATTATTTTCGTAAAATTATATTAGGCTCAAGGACATAAACGCAAAGTACAAAGTTTCAACACTTAGGGCCTGTTTCAGAATATGTATATATAGAATATGTATAATATTCGAGTTAGTACTCGAACATTCTGAAACAGGCCCTAAGTTGGTACGGAACCGGTCTGCGCACGCGTCCCGGACAAATGCTAGTTGCGACCGGTTACGTTATATACCTTCGCGAGTAATTGTAATGTGCCACCAAAACATCGCTTCACTAAATAGTAAGACCCACCAGTTGGAAGTCTTACTTGAGAACGATCTTAGGTGTGATATCCTAGCTTTAACTGAGCACTGGTTAACTGAACCTAATCTAAAATGTATCGATCTTAACGGGCATAAGTTAGTCTCACATTATTGTAGAAGCCGAATAGCTCATGGAGGGTCATGTATATTTGTAAACAAAGACGTTAAATGTATCGAAAATTTTAACTTAGTAACACTGTCTGTAGAACGAGATTGTGAAATTTCAGCTATTGAAATTGAAAAATTGAAATTGAAAAATTATTTATTTGACAGACAGAATAATAAAGATACATTACATAAGATATCTACAAATATACATCTATAAGGACAAACTTTTATAAACTATACATTAAGTGATAAATACTTGTAGTAAAATGTGTCAAATTGGACTCATCTCAGCATGATGCCGAGTGTCATAGACATTCGACGCTGGTTTTCAGATGAACCCATCACGCGGTTGGCACTAACTTAAAACTAGGATATCAATACAATAATAATAGACAAAAAAAACTGCACTTAATAATTTGTTATATCAATAAAAAGAAGTCTAATAAATACTAGTATAAATAATAATTGATAAGTATATACACATAAATATATTTATACATACATAATAAATAAACAACTTACTTAGATAATAAATAAACAAATACATAAATATAAGTAAAATAATTATATATAGATATATTATTTCGTTTATGAAAGTATGTTAAGGGTTTGCGTTATTAATGTTGATATGAGGTACAAATGTTAAACCAATATGTTAACTGTATGGCAAAATATTTTTATATGTTGATACAAAGATAAATGAAAAATGTTAACTGTATGGTAACTATAAAAAAGACATGTCTATATTTATGTCACCGTGTTTTATTTGTTCGCACATTAGGTATTTTTTCAGGTTGGATCTAAAAGTGTTTAATTTGTTTAGACTCCTAATGGGCGGGGGCAAATTGTTCCAGCACTTGGTCGCCGCATAAATGAAACCTCCTCTGAAGGCCGTTGTGCGGTGCCGAGGAATGGATAGTTGCTTGGAACAGTGTCTCGTAGAGCATTGCCTGCCATTGGTTACCCAGTTAAGTTTATTGTACAAATACGAAGGTGTTTTGTTATTAATAATACCAAACAAGAGGCAAGCTAAATGAAGCTTTCTCCTAGATTTCATTCGGAGGGCAAAATGCTTATTCAAAAAAGGTGTAATATGACTCCGGGGAGGTATTGTGAAACAAAATCGGGCACAAGCGTTTTGGACTCGTTGAATTAAGCGCTGTGTGCGTGATAGCAACCTAGGTCCATACACAGTGTCAGCATAATTAAGCTTAGAAAGCACAAGTGATTCCACTAGTTGCATTCGCAGTTTTTCACTAAGATATGGCCTAAGCTTATACAACATTTTGAGCCTATAAAAACAATTTCGTACGGAATCAGCGATGTGCTTTTCAAACCTCAATGCTGTATCAACATTGAGACCCAGATTACGTGCCTCGTATACGCGTTCTATAGTCTGCCCCGCTAATGAAACTACTATAGACCTAGGTAATGAATTTAACTTATGTTTACTACCGTAAATCATATATTTAGTTTTTGTTGGATTAAGTAAAAGACTGTTAGCTTCAGACCACGACGCTATTCTATCAAGGTCTTCGTGAATATTCTTAAGGGCACTATCTATGTCACCAGGGGTAAAATGAATATACAGTTGTAGATCGTCGGCATAAATGTGATATTTACAATGTCTTATACATCTGACAATATCAGCACTGTATAAAATAAAAAGAACAGGTCCTAATATGGAACCTTGTGGAACTCCTCTTTGAACTTCTGTTATGCTTGACAACAGACAAGCACCATCAGTTTTACGCAACTCCACATATTGTTTACGACCACTTAGGTAGCTATGAAACCATTTAATGGCTTTGGAGTCGAAACCATAGAAGCTAAGCTTGGAGAGCAGAAGTGTTACATTGATGGAATCAAAAGCCCGGGAAAAATGTAATAAATGCACATACCCTCATCCTGAGCAAGTAAAATGTTATCCGTTACATCGAGAAGAGCAGTTGCAGTACTTCTAGTTTTCCTGAAACCAGACTGAGATTCTGGAAGAATTTGATTATTTTCTAAATAATCTGTTAGCTGGTTACAAATAACTTTTTCTAAAATTTTTGAAGTGCAAGGCAGAATACTGATTGGTCTTAAATCTTTGATGTTAGCAGGATTATTGTTTTTTGGCAGTGGACGAACAATTGCTGTTTTCCAGACATCAGGAAAAGTGGAGGAGATAATTGAGGTGTTTACAATTGCTGTGAGAGCATTCAAAGAATGCGGTAATGTCATAAGCAACATTTTTAACGATATCTTATCAGAACCTTCTGCATTTGATTTAAGACTTTTAACGATATTGTAGATAGTGTTAGAGTTTATAGGTTTAATACAGAATGAGTTATTATTGAAACGAGCAAATTCAAAATACGTTAGCTGGGACATGGAAACATCTGACTTACCATGAACATTTAAAAAGTGTTGATTTATTGCATTAGCATTGCTGAAATGACTCGGAAGATCTTTCTCCTTATTTGATTGCAAAAGAGTTGACTTTAAGTTTTTCCATAATGTTTTTGGATCATTTATTTTATTATTGATATTGTGTTCATAGTATGCTTACCTTTTCAAAATACATTGACCTATTAACTAACCCTTTAAGGCCTTTATAATACTCCATTTTACTCTCTTGCTGCGTAAGTCTATATGCCCTTAGAGCTTCATTTCGCAAGTCCATCATTAGCTTTATGTTATCTGTAATCCATGGGTAGCTGCGCTCTTTAATGACAATGGTCTTTAAAGGAGCATGTATGTCAAACAAAGATAGTATATACCTGTTAAAAGAATATTGACTTACTAGATTTTGGTATAACTGTTATTTGTATATATCGAACTGGTTTGGCTCATGTCAATGATTTCTTTGCTTGTTTTGAACGACTGCTCGATAAGCTAAGCGAGGACGATACAAAATTTGTCATATTAGGGGACATAAATATTAATGTCATAGGTAACATTAACTCGGAACAGAAAAAACTTACTGATTTAATGAACACCCATAATATGTATCATGCTGTGGACTTTCCAACCCGTATTACGTCATCAACATCTACTAGCCTTGACATTTTATTCTCAAACCTACCATCTGGGACAGTTCAAGCTGCCCCATTGGCCACCAATCTCAGCGATCATCACGCTGTCCGGGGAGAAGTTACATGTACACAGAGTGCTCCAGAACTTCCCACCCGTCTTGTAAGAGATTTTTCACAGCACAACCGTATGAACTTTGTTGCATCGGTCGACAGCGTCGACTGGTACGAAATTCATAGGCGCAACCAATATGTTAATGAATTTGCTATAGCAGTTACCAATATTATTAAAAATAAATATGACATATGTTTCCCATTAAAACGCAAACCAAACAAAAATCTAGACACGTCGTGGGTTAATTCCGACATAATAAATTTTAAACAATTACTTTTTGACATAACAGACCTACATAATTCATATCCAAATAATTCCATAATTAATTTGTTTCTGAAAAATCTTAATGAAAAATATGACATACTAATATACAACCAAGAAACAAACTACTATAATAGAATAATACAAAATAGCAATAACGCATCGAAGTCTATGTGGAATATTGTGAACAAAGAAAGGGGAAAGAAGAACGCTCTAAAAATCGATTTTTCTGAAGTAATTAAAGACTCGAAGGGTCAAATGTTTGACACGCTTAAGGAAGCGGTAAATTCAATTAATTCGCAATTTTTGAGTGCATCTGTGGCGTGCGGTGCACCTAAGACAGACCTTGCTAGTGTAAGCAACTCCTTGGTAGCACTATGCACGCCCGCGGATCGTACTATGAGACTTTTAAATTTTACAACTGATGAAGTATATAACATAGTAACTACACGGATACACCCCAAGCGGACGAAAGATGTACATGGAATATCCATGGAACTTATTAGAATGGCTATATCATCGCTCGCCCCCGTTTTAGCTTTCCTGTTTAATTTATGCCTTAAAAATGGTACGTATCCAACTGCTATGAAGGTAACAAGAGTGGCTCCGATATATAAAGGAAAAGGTAAGCGAGAAGATATGGATGCTTATAGACCTGTGTCCATCATACCTGCTGTGGCAAAAATATTTGAAAATGGTTTGAGTTCGAGGCTCTTAGAGTTTTTGACATCAACGAATGCCCTATCAGATCGCCAGTACGCATACCGTGAAGGTAGATCCACCACCTCTGTAACGAGGGAAGTAGTTCACTGTGTTTTGGCTGCTCGCGAGCGCAGGCAGCATGTTGCTGTTCTATGCTGCGACCTCTCGAAGGCTTTTGACGTCGCAGACCATGAAGTTCTTGCTCTGAAACTTAAGCACTATGGGATTGAGGGTAAAACGTATGCGGTACTGGCTGATATGATGCGGGGTCGCTCTCAGATAGTAGTTTCGGGAGATGGAAAAACATGCTCCGATGCCATGTTTGCCATGATGGGAGTGGCACAGGGCTCATCTGTTTCAAATATTATGTTTTCCCTTCTCCTGAATGATCTGCCTGTGGCTGTGACAAGTGCAAACATATTTATGTACGCTGACGACGTTGCTGCAGTGGTTACAGCACCCACAGTGGATCAGCTAGAACAGAAGCTGAATATTGCGGCGTGTGACTTGGCCCAGTGGTTTCAAATGAATGGCCTAGTATTAAACTTAGCAAAGACACACTTTATCCACTTCTGTCTATCAGGCCACGTTACGAGACCACTATCGGTCTCAGTAGACCAGGTCATGATAGAGCAAGTAGCTAGTACACCCTTTTTGGGATTTGAAATTGACAGGAGCCTGACGTGGGACAGCCACATTCATAAGGTTTGTGGCAAAATAAGCAGTGCATGCTTTGCACTCAGGAGGGTTTCCAGGGTGGTCTCCGTGGAGGTGGCGCGAGCATGCTATTTCGCTACGGTTCAGTCCGTGATCCAGTACGGCACAGAGCTATGGGGGCGCGCTGCTAATTGGGAGCGCGTCTTCAGAATGCAAAAGCGTGCCGTAAGGGCCATTGTGCGAGTACCACAAGACATCTCTGCGAGACCTTTCTTTGCACAGCTTGGAATCCTCACACTGCCCTCCTTATTAATCCTTCAGGTGGCAGTGTTTGTGAGAAATCACCCTGACCTGTTCAAAAGATACAGAGACGTGCATCACTACAATACTCGCAATGCTGGTAAGCTAATAGCTGTCCCACGCTCCTTGTCAAAGTCAAGCAAGCTGACACATGTTATGGGACCAACAGTATATAATCGACTGCCGGATTACATTTCGGAAGCCGCAAGCTTTACTGCCTTTAAATCGCGCCTAAAGAGCTGGCTCATCGAGCAAAGTTTTTATTCGCTAGATGAATTTTTTAGTCTGTAAATAAATAATGACTTTACAAGTAGTTTACAATTTTGTAAGAATGATTTTATTTGGATCAACGATTTATGTAATTGATTTATAATCAACAAAGTGCATAGTACAAAAAGTATACCTACATAATTGTGTTGTGTAGCTGTATATAATTTTTTTATTTATCATAAGATTTGACTTGTAAACTAATGTTTATTAATAAATTACTATGACTATGACAATAAGTTTCCTATATATATATTTCCGGTTTTACTACCCAGAACATATTTATTAAACAAAACACTATCTTTGCGTTTCACAGTCATCGATTTAGCCCATGGGTGGCCAACCCGCGGCCCGCGGGCCGCATGCGGCCCGCTTTATGTTATCTTATGGCCCGCGGACATTCCGAAAAAAGTTTATTTGTCGACAAACAACAAAACATTAATTCATTGTTCGATATTTCTCGTAATTAGTTTAATAATATATAATAAACTATCGCGCGCGTCTTTTCGATTAGCGCTAAGAAAGCTCAACGGGTTGATTGCGGGATGCGGGGGATTGTGCATGCAACGTCGCGCGAGTACGGACGCGAGGTAGTTTAGTTTGTGGCAACCTAGCAACGCTGTTGAGAGTGTACTCTACGTATCGGTCATTGCAGTGCGCGCTACATCAGTCGGTCTTGGTCATGGCTATCTTTATCCGAGGTGTTGATGCCCACTTTAATAAAACAGAAGAATTAGCGGCGTTGTATCCACTTAAGGATACTACTAAGTCGCGAGGTTTGTTATTGGCAGTTACATCAACATTATATCAATTTTCATTGCGAATTAAAAATCTGTCGGGCTTACCAACGGATGGTGCTCCATCAATGGTTGGAAAACACGAAGGTTTAGTAAAACTGATTGAAAATGAGGCCTGTAAAGTTGGCAATATGTCATTGCTAAATTTTCACTGTATTACACATCAGGAGAATTTATGTGCCAAATCTCTCAAAATGTGATGGCTGCTAAATACGCTTCTCTGATATCCGATTTGAAACTGGAATTACAAAACAGGTTCCAAAATTTTAAGAAGCATCATCTGCTTATTCTGCATTTGCAACACCATTATCTTTAGAAATAGGTTCTTTGCCGGTACA
Organism: Plagodis dolabraria; assembly: GCA_963854805.1. Taxonomy (NCBI): domain Eukaryota; kingdom Metazoa; phylum Arthropoda; class Insecta; order Lepidoptera; family Geometridae; genus Plagodis; species Plagodis dolabraria. Next base: position 36,372,039 of record OY978441.1, on the reverse strand, counting down.
TTTAAAAATGGAATCTTGCGAAATGCAATGTGATGCACAACTTAAAGAAAAAATCTATCAAGTTGTTTTGGAACAGTTTTACAAAACGCATTTTGCCAAGGAGAAAAATATCCTGCCTTTCACAGACATGCTCTTTTCATGATTTCTCTGTTTGGAAACACTCACGTGTGTGAACAGCTTTTTAGTCAGGTGAAGCACATTAAATCAAATACGAGAACAAGGATTACTGATGTTCACCTGGAAAACTGTTTACGTGTAGCAACGACCTCTGTTTCGATCAACATTGATTCACTTAGTTCTGCCAAACAAAGTAAAGTATCTCATTAACTTATTCTATTTTATAATTAAACTTTAATTAAAGATTTCAAACTAACAAATGTGTTTCATTTACAGATTTAGAATCAAATATCATTTTTTTTCCTTTGTATTGGTGATCTACTTAGTTTACATATATATAAAATTAGGTAATGTGGCCCGCAGCGACATCCTTTTCCTAAAATTTGGCCCAATTGTCTAAAAGGTTGGCCACCCATGATTTAGCCTATCCATCGGATAAAGCTTGAAACGCGCTGCATGTTAACTGTCACTTTTATCATTCAGTTATTTTATGTGTTGCATAGCAACTCGAAACTTTATTAGGACATTCTGAAACGTGCGCTGTTTTTTTTTTTTTTTTTTTTTATTCCTGATATGTTAGCCTTTGACCACTATCTCACCTGATGGTAAGTGATGATGTGGTCGAGGATGTTGTTCAGACTAACCTAGAATTACTGGCTCTCAAGGACAGCTGCCGGAACACACCGTTAGGTGCTTGGCGACAGATTTTCAACTTGAGGGTGGTAGCTAGCCAGGCGGGCATTTGCAAAGTGCCCTACCACCATGCTGTAACGCCTGCTATCCTAAGACAACAACCGGGACCGACGGCTTAACGTGCCCTCCGAAGCACGGAAGCGCTCAGTAGTAATGCCCAACCAGCGGTCACCCATCCAAGTCATGACCGCGGCGGACGTTGCTTAACTTTGCTGATCGATTCAGAATGGCTAAGCAAACTTGGCTACGAGCGCTTCAACTACGAAGTCTTTAAAATATAATGAAACTACATATGTATGCGCCACGAGCACTCTAGCCTTACTCTCGTAATGATGTCGCTACCCTTCTATAGTTCCAAATACGAGTATGTATACAAGCACTATCGCGTGATAAGCGAGAATCACATTGCCATTTTTAGAACACAATATGCAGCTATAAACTTCTTATATACAAATTTGTTATAAACAACTTTGTTATAAACACCTATATGTGTATAGTGTGTCTGAAATTTCCACATTACCTTGTCACTCCAACGTCTATCTAAGAGTAACAACCATGAAGTTATGCATTCATTCAAAAGCCATTCAACAAATATAACAGTTCGGAACAATGAAGACAAACTACCATTGTCTTTGTGCATAAAGTGTTTCACTTATTGAATACAATAACTTTAGTATTATGTATGATAGAATAAAATTGCAACAGAAGTAGTATTATTATGCGCCCCGCGGTTACACCCGCGTGATGATGGATGATGATGATAAAAATTATGATATGTGTTAATCCAGCGCTTTATCCCATGCCATACATTTTAGTATAAAATTTTGATTTAAATATGATCATGTCTCCGATTTTGGCAATAAGCTCAAGTACCTATTCGTCATCGCCGCAATGCTCTATATATTATCTCTCAATCCTTTATCCCCGAGCTACCTCAAGGAACAATTTAAATTTCTTCATTCTACCCATTCTCTGTCGTTAAGGTCATTAGAAAACTTTACGATACAACAACCTGCAATTAATACTACCTTCTACCACTATTCGTTTGCCGCTGAAGCTGTCAGACTGTGGAATCCACTACCGCTAGATATTAAATGCGCTCCTTCATTGAAATCTTTTAAGGATCCAGTCAAAACCTATTATCTCTTGCTCTAAATTTCTATAATAATGGACACTGTCGTACAAACATCATTTTAAATTCAATTGTGTTTAACATGTATAAAATTATACTTCTATAGATAATGTATGTGTACATGACGTATTTATGTATTTATTTATTATAATAATATTAGTATTTATATTACAATATATTTATACATAATTATGTGTGTTCATTTATTTATGTAGTTTTTGGTTAATTATTTAATTATTTGGAAACATCGGTTATTTACGTATAGAATTATTAAGACTGTAAGAAAACCTGCCCATTATTTTGACCATATCTCGAATTAATCTGCTGTCTGGAAGAGATCGCTCTGAGCGATAAGACCGCACCGTGATATACTTGGTGTTAAGTTATGTTTTAGAATTAAGTTTATTGTTGTTATTATGATGTTTTCCATAAAGAGTTATCTATCTATCTATGTATAATACCTGATTTCCTCAAAATACGGTACAGCCGTTTGATCAAACGTTCGCCTTTATAATATTCTTTAGAAATAAATTATATATTTTAATAGTATATATGGTTCACTATTTTGGCGATAATGGCTTACACATAAAATATAGATATATGCTGCCGCAGGCTTTTTTGTAGGAAAATTTAAGATAAACATTTCCGTTATACATTATGTATGTGTGACACTTAGGTTTTTGCAGCGCACGCCAGCATATGGCTGATTTTTTACTTAGTTGACACTTATCGTTATATTTCCGACAATTCACATAATATCTTTACTTTTTTACTTAGTTGACACTTATCGTTATATTTCCGACAATTCACATAATATCTTTACAAATTATAGATTATGTGTTATAGTAGTATAGCTTAGACATCAGAGTCTGAGCTATACTACTGTAAAGTTTCTTTTTAAAATCCATTCATTAGTTTTTGCGTGAAAGAGTAACAAACATCCATACATCCATACACACTCACAAACTTTCGCATTTATAATATTAGTAGGATGTTCTATGACAAAAGTTCATGTTTGTGCTTCTTCACATGTACAGTTAAAGCTCCTTATTATGTACTAGCTGTACCCGCGACTTCGTTCGCGATTGCCGTACCTGCAGACTAATTATTCACATTTGTGCACTGTTTATCCCATATTAAGCAACACTGTGGTCTGCGGTGAAGTACTCTTATAGTAAACCATAGCTCAGAATGGAGCTTTTTACTTTGGATTTCAAAACTCCCAGGTTGTATTTTCCAGAAGACAGTAGTTAAGTAACTCAGAGAGTTCTTTCCCGGTTCGCACAATAAATGTTGAAGCAAAGTACATTGTGCGTTTCTTTAGAATTTCGATTTTAAAGCGGCGGTTTGTTTGACGGTAGATCAAACATATTTTTTTTATTTCTCATTCTCGGAAAGTAGTGTTTGTTTGATCTGAGTAGCGGGTAGGAGAGGCTCCTTCCCACCTAAGGCCGGGAAAAACTCATAGTAAATGCTTCCTTCTCTTGGGCCGGAATGATTTGTAACAATTGTAACCATTGGTGTAAACAAAGTTATATGTCTAAGATTTTTCGTTGTAAAATACTCTGTTGTTATAAAAAAATTAATAACAACTATGTTTGGCAGGGTAGTAACTAAATATAAGGTAAAAAGTGTAGGTTAAAAAAAACTAACTAAAAATTTCCCTAAATTTCATTGTTCTAACTCCTAGTGTATCTTTGTATCTTCTACTCATGTTTATTTTTTTTAGTAAATATTTAGAAAAACTAAATTCTTTTTACCGTCCTCATATTTTAAATGAAAAGTAGAATGCTTAACACGTATGTAAGTAATCGATTCCTACTTGGACTATAGCCGCATTAATTTTAAATAGGTTCTGCTCATGTTATTAAAATTAAAATAAATAATATAAACAAACATACTATTTTTACATCGTTATTCCTTATATTAGTAGTGAAAAGCAGAGAGATTCCTCTTCGGGCAATAGCCACCCGTAAATATTCCAAACAAAATTTTACGTAAAATTTCACAAATAGTTCTATCCTCTCAATATTTTTTTAGTAAGTAAGTTATTTTTTCAATGAATAATTTTTAGAAAAGCTACTTTTTTTACTTTTTTTAAATTCGAAATGAAAAGTAGAGAGCTGAACGCGGGTGAAAGTTATCAATTCCTTTCGACCATTGTATTACAATCTACTAAACTTGTTCACTTCCAACTTTAAACGGATTAAATCACGTATATTTATCATTATTTTTGTCCTGACAGTCACCCCGTGACCAAGATCACTACAAAGTGTTTGAAACGTCGGGACAAAAATAATGATAAATATACGCGATTTAAACCGTTTAAAGTTGTTTAATTACAAAGTGTAACAATCGCGAAAACCTAAGACAACATTGTGCACTTCCATTGCGCAGTCTCCGAAATGTATCCGGCAAAAGAAAGATATGTAGTTATAAAAACTGATTGTGGTGAATGTACCACATTTTAGAGTTTTATCGTAGCAAGTTCGCAAAACTAAATAATTGTGTGTGATGCCGGTCTGTCCGTGGGGTGTCGGGCTTCCCGTGGGGTTCCGGGCTTCCTATGGGCTTATGATGAGCCGTACGTTCAAGGGTTTCTCAACATTCCGCGGTTCAAGTTATTTAAAACGAAATATTTAGTTTGTGATATCTGTAATTTCTTAACTGCAAAACTGAGGACTTTGAAATATTTACTGGAAAATAATTAAATTACCACTATTGTAACAAAAAAATTATGATTGAAATCGGACTACGCGTTAATAAATTACAACTAAGTGTACATTTTAACTTTCATCCCCTTTCCCAAGAGAACCGTACTGAATTTCGGGATAAAAGTATCCTATGTCCTTCTTCGTAGTATGAACTCGAATCGTGCTAAGTTTCATTCAAATCCATTCAGTAGGTTTGGAGTGATGCGCGGCCGGGAGAGATAGATAGATAGATAACTCTTTATTGACAACACCGTAATAACAACAATAAACTTATTACTAAAACATAAAGCCAAGTGTATCAATGGGATACAGACAGACAGCCAGAAAAAAGAAACAGTTTTTGCATCAGTATCAGCGAAGTCAAAGTCAAAGTCATTCCTATACGATAAAGTGCGACCGCCATCTTAAGATGAGCCGTACGTTCAAAGATTTCTGTACATTTTGGGTGTCAAGGTATTTGGAACGTAATATTTAGGTTGTGATGTCTGTAATTTCTGAACTACAAACCCGATGACTTTGAAATATTTACGTGATAATTTTTAAAGCACCACTATTCTAATTAAAAAAATCGGCCAAGTGCGAGTCGGACTCGCGCACGAAGGGTTCCGTACCATTAGCTATACAACATTAGGCTTCGTATTTTAACCTTATTTTGTTTTAACGTGCGCGAGTCCAACTCGCACTTGGCCAATTTTTTGTATTTGTTGTTATGGCGGCAACAGAAATACATCATTTGTGCAAATTTCAACTGTCTAGCTATCACCGTTCTTGAGATACAGCCTGGTGACAGACGGACGGACGGACGGATGGACAGACAGACGGACGGACAGCCGGACAGACCGTTTTTACCCTTTGGGTACGGAACCCTAAAAAGAACGTAAGAAATCGGACTACGCGTTAATAAATTACAACTAAGTGTATATTTTGACTTTCATCCCCTCTCCCAAGGGAACCATGCTGAATTTCGGGATAAAAAGCTAAATTATCCTACCTTGTAGTATGAACTCAAACCATGCTAAGTTTCATTGAAATCCATCCAGTAGTTTTGGAGTGATGCGCGGCCGGGATACAGACAGACAGACAGACAGACAGACAGACAGACAAAAATAAAAAAAAAAACAGTTTCGGCATCAGTATCAGCTACAGAGTACTGTACATTTTTTTTTTCAAAATATCTGCCATGTACAGAATTGGTCCTGTTACAGTTTTATTATAAGTATAGATATGTACAGTTAAATTACCTTATTCGCGATTTCGGTATACGCGGGTAAAAAAATTGCCTCGACTCGTTTCCCGTATTCGCGTAATATTTCGCTTTTCGCGGATCCAGTCGATATACAAGGTGGGCCAAAAGAAGTCATCCGATGTTGATCGGCTCTCTTTTTTATTCTAAATGAAAAACTTCGGTTCTGTTTTTTGATTATGTTTATATGAACCTTTAGATTTTTATTGGTCAAGTCGAAAAGATTATATCGATCAAATGAGCGCCGTCACAATTAATCGCCATACGAGCTCGTTTTATGGCAATTTTGATCACTTCGGCGAGAACTTCGGGCGACAGATTCTCGCACTCGTATCAAATGTTGTCCTTGAGGGCTTTCAGATTCTCAGGTTTGTTTACGTAAGCACGGGACTTCAAAAAACCCAACAAAAAAAAGTGGAAATGCTTCGCATCGCTCATTATGATTTTGGTCGAAAAATCGTCCACTTCTTCCTCGAGATTGAGGATGGCTTGGGCGTAGGTTACGCACGTTTGGCGGTCGGCAGGCAGCAGCTGATGCACGGACTGGACTTTGTACGGGAACATGCGCAGGTCTTTGACTAAAATTCGCATTAGGGACGTCCGGCTGATGGCAAATTGCGTGGCACGGCGTCTGGTCGATGTTTCCGGCAACAGCGGCGATTTTCTGGGCAGAACGGGCGCTCTGGGGCCGTCCACTCTTGGCAACGTCTCGTGTGGTCTCATACTCTTCAAGGTTGGTGGCCAAACGGTATAGTGTTTGCGCAGTCGGTGTCGGACGGCCGGGGTATCGGCGACGGAATTCGCGCTGCGCCAACACCACAGACCAATTGTTACGCAATGCTTGTTCACTTGTATTCTGCATCTGTCTAGCCCACAAATGTCTAAACAGATTTGACATTGGCGGCCTTTTGCAAAAATGAGAGCATCTTCCAATAGGGTGATTTCTTTTGGCCCACCTTGTATTAAATCGAAATTGGTGTCCTTTATTAACACATCGGCATCTTTAGAGTACTACAGGGCTTTTGCGGTTGCACCCAAAAAATAAATATAAATTTAAAAATAAGTCTTATTGCTACTATGCCTTAAGTTCTTTGTCAAATGCGGCCGTCGTTGCTGTGTTACACAGTCCTTTTGCGAATATAAAATATAAAGAAGGACCCTTTAAAAGCGGCAAAAAAAGGTATAATTACTAAGTTTTACGTAGTTTTTGTCTAAGCCTAATAATAATTAGTTAGTATTGTTAAAAAACGAGTTCCGTTATGTGATTAAATTATTTTTTAGGATGCATCCAAATAAAATATTCATGAATATTTTATTTATCTTGTGTTCTTGGAACGTATCCCCTACACTTCTATACAAATTACCGTTCCTTATCAGCGGTTTCTGTATTCGCGGCACATTCACGGAACGTATATCCCGCGAATAAGGAGCTTTTACTGTATAAGCTTGTCTAGTTCAAGCATGAAACACATAATATATTTCTAACAGAAGAGACTGTGGTCAAAAGTTTTATACAGTAATAAAATAAAAACTGGCCAAGTGCGAGTCGTGTTTCGCGCTTTTATGGTTCTGCAACAGATTGTAAGAGAAAAATGTTTGTAGGTATTGATCACAGCTTCAAAAGTACATTAAATGTGGGCTTTTTCTGTATTAGTTGATTTGAAAGAGGATATAGTACTGTATCAGCTGGATTGTCCACTGCTGAACACAGCCTCCCCTATGTAGGGGATATTTGCCATAATCCCCACACTTGGCAGGCGGCTTGGGGATTGCAGTGCAAGATGGCATAGTTCTTAAGAAGGCGCTGCTGCCCACCTTCTTATATTTTCCCTTAGTCGACTTTTACGACACCCACACGGGAAGAAATGGGGAGGTGCAATTCTAGCCCAGCACCCCAGTAATTTACAAAATTTCAGTTTCTAGTTTAGTGTTTGAGATAGACCCCATAGCATAAAAAGGTTTAAAATTGACGACTGGACTTTGAAGGGCCTCATTTATTAATTTTGTTAGATAAGAAAATATATTAGACTCAATATCTATATGATAATAAAAAAGCAATTATACAATTAGATTGAATTTTAATACTTATTTGAATTTAGCATGACTTGGAGAATTAAAAATAAATTATAAGTTAAGCCTGTTAACACCTTCAACCTCATCATCACTTACCATCAGGTGAGATTGTGGTCAAAGGCTTACCTATAACCAATCAAAATGAAGAATACTGAGAAAACACAGATGTCTTTGTGTGTGTTTTTTACCAGTATATAACATTGTGAATGGATGCTTTCTCTTGAACAATAAAATAACAGCAATGCCTAGATAATAATTTTCAAGGCAATAGCAATTAAATATTAACCTAATGGCATGACTTGCCGGTTGTTCAGAAATGAAACTCTTGCCCTTGAACTTTCTATTACAGTAAATTAACTATTGATTTATTATTTGTACTGCGCCATTTAGGTTAAACAGCTGGGATATAATAAGACCTATCATACTTTTATTGCAAAATATATTTTAATTTATTTTTTTGTAATAAATCACTTTAGCCTGCAGATTTGATTTTCCCAAAAAAGTATTTACTAGGGTACGAGTCACAAAAAGATCTGTGTTAGTGTGTCTCTTTTTTATGATATAACAAATTTTAACTGGGAGTAATATGCTGTGATGATGTCGCTGACCACAAGTGGAAAGTTATACCATTTCATTGTGAACATCAGCAGTTTATGCTGCACAGAACCAAATGTGTTCTCTAAGTCTATCCAGCATACCCTTATTTGTCTTTCATATGTTCTGGCATCTTTTAAACTTGCTAGTAGATTATTGTGTTCCAGGCATAAAGAAATTCCAGGAAAAACCCTTTCTGGTGATTGGGCCTGAAATACTTTTTAGTGTGTCATTCCAATGTTGTCTTAGGTTTTCGCGATTGTAACACATAGTAATTAAACAACTTTAAAGGGTTTAGATTGGTGGTTCGTGACCATGATAACTGCAAAGTGTTTCAAACATTGGGAGAAAATAATGAAAAATATATGCGATTTAAACCATTGAATGTTTTTTAATTACTATGTGTCATTCAAGTTTGTAAAATTGAGAAACATATTCTGGATATTGTGTTTGTTACTGCAATTCAGAACAAAGAGCATATTATTATTATAAGTGACAGATTAGCCTTTGGATTTCAGACACAGAAGACAGAGAAGGCTGATGATAGCAATGGAGCATATACCCAGTTACTTCTTAGGTAGAAAAGAAAGTTAATATCTTCTAGGCAAGCATGCTACATCTTCGGCCACATCATCACTTTCCACCAGGTGAGATAGCGGCCAAAAGTTTGCCTATGTTTTAGCAAAAATTACCCACAAAATGTGTAAAATTATCTTATATTGAGTGTATGTATCACTGTGAATATTTTAGTAAATCTTTCCAATAGCTTTCAAAACAGTTACAAATGACCTTGATAAAAGCTATTTTTGGCCCATGTCCAACCATAGGTCTTGCTTGAGGGATTGTTTTTTGACAACTGCGGCTTTAACAGTAGATATTTGTAATACTGGAAGAGTTTTATCACATGTCATAAGTTTTTCAAAGTTAAATGTAAACCTAGTTTATATTACACAGTATTTTAATTTGCTTTGTTTGCGTGGTAGACTGCATTTGGCAAGTTTTCTATTTCTTTGATTTGAGTTTATAAATCGAACTGCACTACAGATAACAATATGTTGTTCGCTTAGGGGCAAATCTTTGGTGAGCATAAATAACAAAATTATCAAAAGATTGCTTTCCAAACACTTAGGTACTGATTCCTATTTTGAAATTGCTACAAATCCTAGTCTTAAATCAAATAATATGTTGAAATTTTTTTTTTAGATTGATGAAATTAACCATTTGTACATATAAACACCTTGGTACCATTGGAATCCTCATTATATAGGCTTTATGAGAAGACATGTGAAAATAGACCTTTGCTGGCTTTTATGGTACATCTTACTGGAAAAAGGGTTTTAAAACACAATGGATTTGATGAATGAACAATAATTTACTTGTAGTCTTGTGGTATACACAAATAATTACAGCTTTCAAAGCTAATAAGTTTTAAAGGAAGTTACAAGATATTAATTACACTTATTTTTTTAAGAATTTTGCCAATGTATGGATGCGCAAGTATTTTTTTCTCAAAAACTATAACACCTACAACTTTGGTTTTTCTTTTGAAATGAATTACATATTATACACCTGAATAATTTCAGCTTCCTAGGTTAAGTAATTTAGAAGTAGTTATGAGATTATTTACTATGCAATTTCCCACCACTTTACTTAATGTTTTTTATTTTCATTTCACGGTTTGAAACACTTGTTACAGTAATATGGTTTTTTTCATAGAATAGCAAAGGATGCCCGCTTTCAAAAACCTTTTGAACTTGCGAATTAAATTCAAACAAGTCTCAGGGTATTTCTGTAAATTCAACCTTTAACTGATATACATTCATGATTTAAGTTCCAAAAAATTACTAAATGTTTGAAACAAATTATATTATTTACTTTAGACACATAATAACATTTACATGACATAGTAGGTATGGGCAATACTGACATAGCATCAGAGATATTATTAAAGCTCAATAAGTTATCTAAAAAGTGGGCGGACTGAACTATGATGTGGCAGAGTAATAATAGATGCCTAATGAGTGAACAAAGTAGGTTTTTGTGTATGTTTTCAGGCATTTGGAGTAGATTCCGATCATATAGAACATTTTAGTAGTTCGCTTTCTTTCCTCTCATACATACTTATTTACCTGTGAAAGTATTTCTCGGTTTTCACCTCACTGTGAAGTTGGATGTCTTTACCAAAGCTGAAAATAAGGCTTATTGACCTACCTTATACTTCGCAACCTTGAAGACATCAACAAAAGTGGCTCTCTCAAGTTGGCTGGCTCTTTGGCAGGCAGCTATTGAATCTTGTTCACATCTCGACGTAATGAGGTTTGTAAGATTTTGCCGCTGCATTGAACATGTCCATGATACTTGGAGCAACTCTAATGCTCGCTTCTCTACCTCTTCGTTTAGTTTCTGCAACAGCTGCCTTTCGGAGTTTATAAAAATTTTCTCGCGACGAAGTTGGTTAGCCAACTCCGCTATGTTCATACACCCCTCTGTGGTTGACTGCATCATTTCTATGCACAGTTAAGGGTTCTACAAAACATTTTACATGTAGAAGATGCGGAGAATTAACATTTTCACGTCATACCGTTTCTAAAAAGTAGGTTTTTAAAAATTGTAGCTTATTTTTATCACTGCTAAGATGTAATTACACGTAATAATTTTATTGCAATTTTCCCGTCTTATGTGCTTATTTTTATTGCTGAATTTTCAATGCAAACTTGTTTTGTATGTTTCCAAAAATGAGAAACAATGAGAAGAAAACAAGATAAATATTCGCAGAGGAATCGAATTGTAGGTATTATAATTTGTAATCTGTATGGATGTTCCGATATGAGTATGTACTCGATACTTTTCTTTCCATACCAAGTATATTTAGCATCGAGTCATTCATGTGTCTACACAGTATCGAAATATTGTAACCGTATCGAATCGAATCAATTATGAGTTATAACACAGCTGAAATATCCATACAGTCGTACAACGAAGGCGTCTAGACTAGACAGGGCAATCATATTATGGGTGGGATGGACGAGAAGCAGGGCACCGCCTCAAACTTCATACACCAGGGCCATCAGCCGCATTTAGTTTGAAGTCGGGGACACACCGTTCAGGATTAACGCGTATTTGTTTCAATAAAAAATTAAGACAGGTACATTTCGTAAATAGGACGTGTGACGAACGATGCAACAAGTCAGTTTCACACAACAAGTAACTGCTATTAATTATTTTACTAGTACCTACACTTAGTCAAGGAAAAGATTACCATGACATGATAAGAGAATTTTTTATTTAATCTGAAATTACCAACGTAAACAAAGTGGAGTAGTCACAGCACTGCAGTGAGTGCATGTGGCACACATTAATATATTATTTGCTTTTTGTGTGGATATGTTTGCCTTTGTCTACTGTGTCATTATTTGGTAATTGTTGATGTATTGATGTGTGATGAAGGTGTTATCAGGTTATCTAGAATTCGAAAAATACAAGTTCTTAGCTTCTTGGAGTGGTGAGTACGAACGATAAATGGTATCAATTTAAAATATCAATATTTTTAAAGATATAATATGGGTGTCATTTTCTAGTTTTTGTGGGATGCTGATTGTAAACAAGATAGCGGATACATTTATATTGAATAAAATGCTATACGGGTGTCACTCGCAAAGTTTTTTGGGGTGTTGTAACATATTTTTTCTCAAACAATTTTCAAGGATATTTTGAGTGCTGGTTACAAAAATCACATGATATCTATGGCTCGGCACTTCAGTTGATAATGGCAATATAGTACATTTTTGCCATAAAATTAAACAAAAAATTATATTATACAAGTTAGAGTGTTCATGTGAGTAGTATCGAATAAATTCATGCATTCTATTCATTTGAATAGGTATCGATATTTAAGTGGTATCGAACATCCCTAGTCTGTCGGTCCATATTATGCACATTTTCCTGCACTTTCGTAAATTTCGTAATACTACTCAAACCTTACGCTGGGATACGTTCAGAATATAAGTTAGTTTGCACTCGAAGTGCAACTCACTAACATCGTTCACAAACTTAGAGTAGGTAGAGCGTTCGGTATTTGACAACTCAATCGTTCCCTCCTAATCTCTGAAGGTTGCAACTTTTTAACATGAAAATCAATTCTAGGTTAAGCCTGTTTAACAGCTTCGACCAAATCATCACTTACCATCAGGTGAGACTATGGTCAAAGGCTTACCTATCAGCAATAAAAAAATAAAAAAATATAAATCATAAAATTTTGCAACCTTGCCTAACGTGACTTTGACATTTTCATGTGTTATATTTAATGGAATTATAGGCACTCGTTTGAATTTTGCAGATATCGGTGGTGTTATGCTTTTCCAAATTCCATAAATCGTATTATAATTTGCTCCTGCCTTAAGCTAAATATATAAAACACAACAAACAGCATTACATAGATAGATATTTTATTGTGTATAAAGTCGATATTTGAGGTTATAAAACAACCATGTCGTTCCGTACCTACGAGTAAGTTGTAAAACAACCTTAATACAACTGTCAAGAGAAGTTTAACTTGTTATTTGAATGGCCTTGAGTGAGTGTAAAATTCACCAACGTGATTTCCTGACAGCACTCGGGTAACTTTTACATTCCCCCAGTAATTTCCAAACCCACCCAAAATAAAGCCTACATTGACATACACGAAAAATTCACTAATAAGAAAATCCGTAATTTTTAATGTAAGCAGTACGACTGGTCGTAATTATGTTGGCACTATATTTACTAAAAACCTAGGTTTAGATATTACAAACGAAGATTTAGCTCATTAATATATTTATTCACTAAACATAATAAAATCTGCAGTTTTGCTTTTCTTTTGTACTTGACGTGTAATTTGAGTTTTGACCTAAAACTGATCGACACGTAAATGGGTGGCAGTCAAAGTTGAACTGTACTATATTTTTTTATCTTAAGAAATTGCATAGGATATATATTGGATATATATTGAATAGGATACATTATGGAGTATGTGGCGTGGTGATTGCTACATTTGTGGATTCATCGGAAAGAACTGTATTTTACGGCCATTTTATAACTTAACTAGAGAAAACAGCTTTGTAGGCATGTAACTACAAACCTTGCATTTACAAATCATTATTCATATCGTCACGCATGTGTTCCATGGAAGAGTTGCAGTTTGGTTGGGGTGAAGGGGGGGGGGGGGTAAAACAACAGCTTTTCACGGCATGTGTTTAGATTCCAACATAGCCTTTAACTGCACCTGGTACAAAATGATCCTGTAGTCTTGAGCTTTACTAAGGTTGGGCAACCTAAACCCAACTCTTCGGACAGAACCTTAAAAATGATATCTATTTGAAACTAGCAAACACTGACAAAATATGAACGTTGTTTATAACCGACTGTCTCGATTCGACAACTCACGGGCACTTTCAAACTAAAACTGACAAATACATGAAAAGTGGCGCAATCTTCTTAAATAAAGATGGTCAATAATGAGCATCAAACCTTTTTGGTAAAATCTACCATAGTCTAAAAAAACATAGATATCGTAATATATCTGTTGATATTGAATATTTTTACAACATTAATCGTCATAGGGATAATTTTCACATTCATAGGTCGGTTACCTTACATCGCCCGCAACACGTCAGCTAACTTGATAGAATAACTGTTCTAATTTACTATAAAATTATATGTATGTTAGTCCAGGTATCTATATTACATGTAATACATGTAATAGTTATTATTGTATGAAATAAATAAATTATTATCATATATGAAGTAACGTGACAAAAATTTATGTAACTAACTGGGTGTTTACTACGCTTTAAAATGATATGAAAAAATATATTAAGAGATCGCTACATTTCAACTTACTAAGGACACATTTCCAAGGCACGGCACCGCGCGTGTGTAGCCGCCTTTCGCAAATATCACACTTACCCACAATGAGCCCATGCTTAGATTCGCGTGCGCGGTGACTATAGTCGTGGAGGTGCCCGGGTCTGAACTGATATTGAATTAGAATAAGTAGTATACACAAGTTGTCGACTAAAAGAATAATTGAATATAATAATTAATAATTTTAGAAGCGCTCGTAGCGAAGTTTGCTTAGCCATTCTGAACCGATCAGCAAAGCATGTCATTTTCACCCTTGTCAGAACAGAGATACTGCAGGCAGTTGTTGCCTCCACTCAGCACACTTTTTTGACAGCAAACTCAATCTGGTTGTATGTACAATACTAAGTAGACCCATGAATAGAATACGGTTTGATTTTAATTCGGCTTTATTTCAATTAAAATAAAAAATATTTGTAATTAAGTTTAAGTATAGTTAAAATCTAATGAAACCCGAATTAGCCTCAGTGGCTCGTACGAACCCTGGATATGTAATCTTGTGATCCTTCATCATATGCGCCGTCCACACGCAACGTTTTACCTGCAAGTGAACGCGTACAGTCCATTTAACACAAATAAACACTAACGTGTGAACGGCAAAACAGTAGGTATCTCGTGCAGCCTGGGATTGGGACTGCACAGTTCTGTCAAGCACGGTTTTACTCGCACGTGTAGGCGGCTGTCGAGCCGCGCGATTATTGTACAGGCAACATATTAGATCCAAGAAAAGTTTAATCTTGGAGTAATAACCCATTGCTACGTTCTGGTAATAAATTAGTGTAAGGTACTAAGTGTGTAATCTACTATCGTGTCATCGCACACGTCACCTATCAAGATTTATATGTGCACTCTTATTTCTTCCTTAAGCGTGTTCCTAACTGTCTACTAGAAAAGGTAAATTAAAGGACTACATTTCGGTGACCACCTTTAACTATGGCTTGTCAGAATTACTATTTTAGTTACATAAAAGGTTACACTACTAAGGTGGGCTCAAGTACGGACTCTCGGCACAAACGCGGGGTGGCAACTGAGCTCATAAGGCTACTTTTGCAATATCATCAAATTGCGTTCACGTTGTATGTGTCCCTACATAATTTCCACCGATTTTGACCTAACACCATTAATTATTCTCCGTCAGAACTATATATTAAAGTTAAAGTGCAGGTGCAGTTAAAGGCTATGTTGGACTACATAACATATCATGAGAATGAGGTGGGCTGAAGCATGGATACTGGATACAAACGAGGTGAAGCGCATGAGGAGACTTTTGCAATATCAGCAAACAGCGCTCTCGCTGCATGTACACATACTAATTAAAATTAAGATGTGAAATGTCGCTCAATCATGGAAGTAATAAGTACTACACTCAATTGATTGAAATATATGAATTCTTGCCAGCAATTTCCAGCTTTTCAATGGGGCCAGATATAAGTAAGATTGAGGCTTGCAATGCAATGGTTTTCACGCGAGAGAATTGTACTGAGTGTGTAGGACCAGTTGTAAAAAAAGACGGCACCTGTACGGTACACGAGCAAGCAAGACGGAATACGGTATACCGTGCACTGGGGTACATTCAGAACCTTCGTCAGAGCATACTTGTAGCGTATTCCATTTGACGATTATTTTCGATTATTTTGATCACATTTTGCGTCTATGGTTTGATCACCGTGAGTGTTTGTAACTATTTCTCCCCTGTTCCACTTCGGTTATGAACGCTAAAAATTCCATTTTTACCAATCTTTCAGTTGTGTGTTGTGACTGCTCTTGTGGTACATAAAGTTGAAATTTGAATAAGTTTATTGATAGAAGACGAATTTTCGTACGTCAATCAATTTATTTAGTGTCTCATAAATAAAATACATTAAAGGAATTGTTGGCAGGTTTTCTTGTCTTCGTAGTATCAAAGTAAAAGTCATACGTTACATGGTTTATGAGAAATACTTCAGTAAAATACAAAGTGTTAATTAGCTATACAATTCAATTTAAATCTTTTTTAATCGAATTGTCTAATGACGATTAATTAACTCTGTTTCAGATTATGGGTAAACATTGGATAATTCCAATCAATACTAATATCTACAAATAATCAGCCTCTCAGCTTGGAAACTTCATATGGTGGCAATGATAATGAATTTTAAATCTCTGTGACAAGTTATATTAGATTATACCTCCGCGTTATTCGTTATCCTCATTATTGAGGGTCGTGACCCCCTCCATCAAGTATTCGCTCCTTGATAAGTGAGCGCCATCTCGATCTGTTGGATGCAATGTTTAGTGCCTCATGCACTGGAATTTCAAGTATGGAGCGTATCTGGTCGGACCAACGCATTGGACTGCGACCTCGAGATCTTTTTCCTTCTATTTTTCCTGTGACCATCAGCCTGTCCAGATTGTCACCATCTTTTCTGGCTATGTGATCTGTATTATACAGCCAATTATTAATATTACACCACCACTTTGGAATAGTCAATAACCAAGTGCTGCTAAGGATTGTGTGTAAAGTTTTATTTAGTTCATATATACAGTACATGGATGAAGCATTTGGATAATGGGTAGTTAGAACCTGTAAAAAAATATTCAGTGACATTACTGGTGGGCGCAGTGCCAAAAGAGTTGGTAATATCAACTTTGTTTGCATTCTCCTAGTGAGTATGATACAATATTCTCACATTATATCTCATATCTGTATCTATAACTTGTGTTAAGAATAAAATACATATCTATGTTCACCATCAGCGGGGAGCTTTTATTGACCAGTATTGGTTAATAATGTGTATATAACATTATTGCATGGAGCTGTCTTAAAGGTACTGTAGCTGCTTATTAGAATATTGTGAAGTATGAAAGGTTTATGACTTTTACCGATATAGCAGCAATTTTAGCTATTTTATAGTATGTAATTTGTTTTGTATTGTTTATAATATGTAAATGTTATAGTTAATAAATTGTCACTGGAGTATTTTCTTATGTATAGTGTTGTACTTAAAAGAAATGAAAAAACAGCTGCATCATATAGCTTATTTATTCAAGTTCTTAATAATAATATATCTAGATATAAGTTTGGTTTTAATAATGATGTACATTTTGATTATAGAGATAGGTTATATACTCATTTTAGTCTTACCGACATCTTGTTATTTATCCAAATGTATATTACTGTTGAATAATTTTCATCATTCAACAGTAATGTGCATTGTTAAATTTTCCACTGGTGATTATGCAAAAGCACTGTCAAATGGACATCAAATTTGATTTCCAGCTTATATCTATCCACATTCTACATTATTCTTTACAATGTTGTTTTATTGCGTTTCGTACCCATGGGTAAACCTAACATGCAGACAGTTGATTTTTTGATGTATATATGTTGCCGGTATAACACTATATACAAAAAATAGGCCAAATGTAAGTCAGACTCTCGCTCAAGGGGTTCCGTGCCATTAACAGAGGTTGAAACTAAATGAAAGGTTTTATTATAGTATCGAATTTTGTATACAAGTTGGAACTTCTCATTCACGAGTCCGACTCGGACTTAGCCGATATTTATTTATTTATTAATTATTTGGAACACAGCTATTTATATTTTGCATCGAACTATATTTATTGTAAAAAATATTTAATCCATTTTGTTTTAACTATTTCTCTGATGCTGTTGAAGCTCAATATCCTTCTGTGACATCACAAACCAGCGCCAACAGACCAACATATCGACTGTAAACTGGCAAAATATCCTATCTTTTATCATGCGACTTAAGAAAAACAATGTGATGAAAAAACCAGATAGGACTAATTGCCAGTTCACAGTCGATATGCTGAGTTGATTTACTACTCAATTTAGTTTTACATCTACTGTCTGAATGTTGTTAAATTATATGCTGATGTTATAAATAAATGTATTTTCTGTATTATTGTAATTATTTATTAATAAATATATGAAGAGGCTGGAACGAGTATTTTATCAATTTAAGTGTACATTAATTCTAGTATAACTTTCATCAATACTTTGCCAGACTTAATTTGGAAATACCTAGATACCACCCACAAATATAAAATCAGCCGGCAAGCACCAAATGGCATGTTCCATCAATTGTTTGATATTGAACTTTTCTGGATCCATTCTAGTTTTAGCCTGTTTAACATCTGCAACCACAGTATAATTTATCTATAAAAAATATAGATATCTATTCTCCACAGTAAAGAATATATTATATTGTCTAAATAGTTATAATGTGCATGTGTTATAAATATAATGTTTGTATGTGTATGAATGTTGAAGTGTATGTGTGACTGCGACATGAATAAATAAATAATTTGGAATATATATTTGTGTGATATATACTATAGTTATATATAATGAATAAAATATGCACATAGAACTCATTTTTTTATTAAGTTAACACAACTCATATCTTCAACTAACAATATATATAAATAAAACAATATACAAACAAGCAGTACCTACAATAAGAATTACTTAAAACATAGAAAGCCTACTATGTAATTGCATTCAGTGGAATAACATCAGGCTATCCCTTAAATGCTGTTGGAACGTATACATTCTTCATACATAGGTAGGTGTTAATATTAGAACCTTACCAGTTTTCATTATTGCTATTTATTCTTAGTCCTGGACACCTACAACGGTTCATATAGTTGCTAACTTCTTTCTTAGAGCGTTTTTTATTTTAATATAATACAGTAATTCCAATGCATTGTGTCTAAGTACTTAATTTCATCCAGCATCAGCACAACTAATATTATCATTTTGTTTAATGCTGTGGCCTGCTTATAAACACTTACTTTACTAAGGTTACATCAATGTAGGAAGGAACTCTAAGCTGGAATTGCTGACATTTTTATCAGTATGTTAATATTTTTTTCTTTTTATAATTTAGTAATATTGGAGTTTCGCAAAGTAACAGCTTAATCTATGAATTCTGTTGCTTTTTCGTAGAATCCCATCGTTATTGTTATACTGTAAGGAAATTGAAAACTCTCCGCTTCTTTGTAATGTTCACTGTGTTTGACTCTGATTAAGCCAGTATATTGCATGTCAGTATAGTTAAATCATCACTGGAAACATATACTGGATGAAGACTTGTTCTACTTGGACTCTGCGAAATGTTGGACTAGAAATTGACACGTGACTGCTCCTCCGTTATGGATTCTTCAGGTGTTGTCTTTCTCAAGGTGGAAGTGCTGGCATTGTGTTTTATTTGAATCAACTGAACACAACAACAAAGTCGGCTAAACATAGATCAGTGAACTCGTCTTCTTTTATATATATTTGCATGAAGGAATAGGTTTCTTAACAAACGAATAAATATAAGAGTAGATTAAATTTAGCATAGAATCAAGGAATTTACAATGTGTTTACTAATTCAGTTACGATAGAGTATATGTCAAAGTCAAACATGTCAAACGTCTTACTGATTGGCTGTTTCTGTAGCATGAAAGCGTTCTGGGCGAAAATAATTAATGTTAATATTGCTCTCTCCCAAGTGAAACGGATTACTAAGAGTGTGATCGTTATTAGCGTTTTTTGCAAACTTAGCACCAAGTGGAATGCACCCTTGGGGTGCAACTTTACACACTAACGTCGTCGTTCACAACCTAGAGTAGAGCGTTTGGTTGTTGACTTGTTGACAGCTTGATTTGTTGTGTTTTGTAGAGTACATAGGTTTAGGCCTAGTTTCACCATACTCTGTTATTTATTTGACAAATTGTTAATCCTTTTAACGGACTGTTAACTGAACCGAGTGTCCCACCAACTGTTAATGGATGATTAATTCAGTTAACTTCATAGAACGTAGACTGATTTAACAGCTCTGTTATTTTTAAAGACCCATTAGCTAATGCCTGATTTAGCGTAAACAAACATGGTATGGTGAAATTAGGCCTTAGTCTAAGATCTAGAATAATTAAAGAAGTTTAGATCCATGGGTTAAGTGCTGACCATTGAGCAAGTCTACTGAAGTTATGAGACTTTCGAGTATGAAATTTATAAACGAAACGTTATTTTAACCTGTGACTGTGAACGATATCAATCGAATGATGAGATTGATTGATGAGCGACAAACTTACAAAAACAGATAAAAAAAGACCGAATGGAAATGGCTGGCGAAGGAAGCTAAAGTTATTGGAAATCCTTGGATTGCTGCGTTTTTCATTGTAATTTTAGCGTATCTGAATATAATTATGTTATATATTTTATTGTAAATATTTCAATGTTAACAGTGTGTTTTATCCGTGGGTATAATGTCAAATAGTTCATTAGAAGGAAAGCTGAAAGGATTACAGGAACGTTTCGAAAATGAAATGCGTATACGGAGAGAAGGTGGCTTCAGCAATCAAGGTGGACTTGGGTCTCCCAGGCCGGGGAGCGGCCGGACGAGACCAAGACCCCGTGAGTACCCCCGAACGATATTAATAATTAATCTCTCTAATCAAATATATTATGCCTGGCAACCTGTTTTGCTCATAAATTTTGGTCAATTAAATAAATATACATTGTTTACGATTATTTTCTAATTTCAAATCAAAACGTCGCACATTTCAGCAGCTATATTTTGTTTATATCAATCCCAGAATAATCATAAAATGTGACAAATGTTAATCCCTTCATTATGTGCTCCCATAGAAGTACACAACGGTCTTAAAAACTTCCAATTCGCTATTCAACATGATACATTTCCCGTGAGTTGGACTGCACATTGTGTACAATTCATTTGCATATATTGGCATTGAGCCGCTGTGGGTGGTAACAAAGTTAGCGACCACCAAACATTGTTTTTATGATTTTTTGCTAATGTGTTTTGTTTCCATGTATAGTTTAACAGAACTTGACACATTCACAAGAGTTCAACATGTGTAATTGTCTGTAATAAGAGATTTTTAAATTTTTAGTTGATCTAATGTTGTTTTATACACTATTTTGATGCTAAGTGTTCTATATGTATATTCCACCAGCAGACCAGGAGTTATCTTATTCATAATAGATAAAATATTAAGTAGGTATAGAATAAAATGTTATTCATGTAGATTTATTTATTTTGTCTATCATATTTCTTGTATGTTGAATCTGATTGCAAATTCACAATCATTTTTGGAATTGGAAAACTTACCTTGATTTATATAGATTATCTTTCCAGGAAAAAAGGATTGGTATTAGAAACAAGCCACATACATTTTGAGGTTGCTAATAATAGCTTAATCTAGTAAGACTAATTCCTCAATGACCAGGTGTAACTTGAGATGTGCTTTTAGATGAAAATAGTGTTTAAAGTGATATATTTTTTTGTGAGCAGGATTATATATGAAAACATATTTAATGTAGTTTAGATTCAAAATGAGTGACAGATTCAACACAGATAACCTTGACTTCATATGGTCTTCTGTGTGACAATTCTAGACTATATTGAAAAATTGCAGGAATCAGAGATCAAGCCAAGATATATGGGGACTAGGGCTAACCTAAAACATTCAGCTCATTTCTTACTGTTGAACTCTAGGTAATACCCAGAATGTGACATAGAGCATCCCTACTTACACTTAACTTCAAACAAAATTAAAATACATTTTTGGCAACAGATGAATTATTGGTAGTCAACCTTTTGTAAGATGAAGCAAAAATCCACCAATATGCTTTATTTTTGTGGTCTTGCACAGCGTCATAGCAGTGGATATTTTCCTTGCACATCTCTGGTGTATATAATACTGATTGAGTTTCTGGCTGGTAGCATGATTTTACCAAAGACCTCCACGCAGTAATCCAAAGCACCAAATACTATGGGGCCATGTTATCATTAAATTCTTTATTTTTATTTTTCTTACAAAATTTACTCTCTCTTAGCTATAAAATGAACATGATAATTACTATTTCTTTTTATCTCCAGCATTGTTCTCAAATAGAGAAATACCAACTTTCCCACCGAGGTCACCACAAGCTACTGAAACGGAGTATAGAATGCGGGAAGTCTATAAGGTACACACATCCTATGGTTTATCAATAATGACTGTCATTTCTTTACATTATGACTCGCTACTGAATTTTATTTCACTATAGTGACAAATCTATTTAATCATTCAACTTATACTTAGAATACAATTTGATCTTAACTAAGAGCCTGTTTCAGAATGTTCGCGTAAGTGCCGGTTATACTACCCAGAACTTATTTATTAAATAAACACTATATTTGCATTTCACAGTCATCGATTTAGCCTATCCATCGGTTAAAGCTTGAAACGCGCTGCATGTCAACTGTCATTTTTATCATTCAGTTATTTTATGTGTTGGTTAGCAACCCGAAACTTTATTATGACATTCTGAAACGGGCCCTTAATGTAACAGACTGTCTATATAAAATAAATGTTTATGATTACACACAGCACCAACTGGCTGGTTTGACAATTGCTGCATGACTCTGAGCTGGTAGTTGGCACCGCAGCAGTTGATCACATTTAAATTTACGCTTCTTCTCACTGTCTTTATCCATGATAAGTTGGGTCAGATCATAATGTAATTTTCTTCCACTCTGTTCTGTTGCTTGTCATCTACTTCTTCTACTATTGTCATCTATATTTTGCATACAAATTCCTTTTCCTACCTACCTTCTCTGGTTTTCCTGTACTCTTATATGCAGCTTCTTTCATATTCAATAATCTTATCTTCTTCACTCCAGCCATCTTTTCAACTTTGCCTCCCAAGAATAAATGTGCTTTACGTGCACAAGCCACATTTATTCTTCTTGGCATAACATTGACTCTTTCACCTATCGGAAGGTTGAGCTTGCTCCAAAATTAAAGTATCATTTAATGTCACACTTATTATTTAAATAAGTATTATATAAATAGTATCTATGGAATATTTTGTGGCATTAATAATTTTACTTATGACATGAAATTTAATTCTTATTTCAAAAACTTTTTGCTAATGCAAATATAATTTTGGGTTGAATTCAGACATGATGTCATTTATGATCTGATGCACAAAGTATCTATTTTTTACAAAACAACTGCATATATTAGCCTTGACCCCTAGCAGTGTCAATATGTTAGGTACCTAGCTAGTTTCAAGAATTTTAACTAAGATTCTTTTATTTTGTGTTGTATATGTTCAAATTCACAGGTGGTGTAAGTGTAGCTATGTACATTAATAAATATTAGTAGCAGTAGGTCTTTGTGAACGAGTTCACCGATGATGGCATGATGGCAGTACTAGTACTGCAGACTAGTACTGCCATCATAATGATTTCTACCGCAAATCAGTATTGTTCCCTCTACTGTGTTTGTAAGGCACAGTTGCTTGTGAAATCAAAGACACATGAGACTTAACAAGTTTGTCTCAGGGTGATGGGCAAAGTGCAATTTGTCACTTGTGGCGAAATGCATCTATTATAGACAGAGGTTTCAGATTAACACCAGGTGGGCCTTGGAATTGTTCAGAATGGTACTGACACGTAAACTAGATATGAGTGATGACATACATTGAAGTCCAAATATTTGCAATCTGTGGGCCTCTTGAGCCTCGTTACTGTATCAAATTGATCTTTATGGAATTTTATATCAAGCCTATATAAGGCTCAGTAGTTTTAACATGTTATGCTGACAGATAAAGAGGCAGACATACAACATATTATAGTCATATTAGTAGAGATTAATGAATACTAATTCATTAATCTCTACTATTATTCTTGACCATATTTTCTTTCAAATCTTCGTAGAACATTAGTTAGACAGTGTTCCAGTGATGATAAAGAGGTTTTTAGTTTGTATGTTCATTAAGTAATTTACTCATTTTTACTTCACTCCAACCTGAAAAACCTCGAGTATCCTTCGCTCGGTCAAGGATAAAAATAAATTATAACAAGGATAAAAAAAAATTGCAATATTTTTTTTTTTTTTTTAGCAATAAATTATTCAACTTTATTGCTCACATTATCTTCCTACTCTATTTGTATAATCTGTCCAATGTTCACACGATTCTGTTAATTTACTGTAGGTGAGCGGCAAACTGAATGTGGGAGGAGTGGAATATCGGTCACACATTGACGAGCTGCAGCATTTGGGCGAGCTCGGCAGCGGCACCTGCGGCCACGTGGTCAAGATGCTGCACAGACCCTCGGGAGCAGTTATTGCTGTTAAAGTAAGATATCTCATTCATAGTTAGTATTTAGTTGGCGGGATGTTTTCCGTACCGATGTTATCTTCATGCGGCGCTTTATGCGGGTTTTAACGGGTGGCGTGTCATCTGGTATTGCCGAAGAAGGCCAGCGACTCGCCGACTGTTGGGGGTAAACATATTATGTATTAGTAATATGTTCTTGTGTTTCATCCAGTGTGTTAGAGAAAACATGTTGTATGACCCTGAAACTGTGCCCTGTTAATGGCAATAGGCTCGCCCCTATCATATGGGACCAAAAAGCAATTGACAAATCGTGGGTGATTTGATTACACACCTCTGGCTACCCCTGCCTGGGAATACAGGCGTGATTATATTTATGTATGTATGTATGCGCCTGCTGAGCGAAACTGTACTGTATCGGCGGGATTGTACTCTGCTGAACACAGCCTCCCCATTCAAGGGGGGATTTGCCATAATTCCCACGCTTGGCAGGCGTCTTAGAGATAGCAGTTTTAGATATCAGCTCCTCAGAAGGCGCCCTATTCGAATAATTTGTCTGTAAGGCGAGGACATCCTATGTCAATATGATCTAATGTGGTCCTTGGTATATAGTGAAGAACTGTTTTATTCATAGACGATAATGTAATAATTTTATTTACAAAATTCTGTTATCATTCGTTTAGTTACAAATGGTGGGAGAAAACGATTAAATAATTTAAATGCATTTTAATTGAATGAACCTTGCTCCACAGCAAATGCGCCGTTCTGGCAACTCGGAAGAGACGAAACGTATCCTAATGGATTTGGACGTAGTGGTGCGCTCACACGACTGTCCGTACATAGTGCGGTGCCTCGGGTGCTTCGTGACGGACGCCGACGTGTGGATCTGCATGGAGCTGATGGCCTCCTGCTTCGACAAACTGCTCAAGCGACTCGCGGCGCCCATACCGGAGGCTATATTGGGGAAGGTCACCGTTGCTGTGAGTATTTATCTATATCTGATAAGCCAGCCTATTCATTCATACCACTATTTTACCTGATGTTTGAAGATTTCATTCAGGCTAATCTAGAATTACTAGCTCTCGAGTACAGCTGCCGAAACGCACTGTTAGGAACTTGACAACAGATTTTCTACTTGTGGCTGGTAACTAGCCAGGTGGGCATTCGCAAAATGACCTACCAACGACTGCCATCTTAAGTCAACAACTGACGGCTTAGCGTGCCGTCTGTAGCACATGCTACTCTCAGTAGTGATGCCAAATTATCCGACGAGTTTCAAACTAATTGAAGTTTAGATTGCAAGCTCAAACAAACACTAATCCATAGTAGAAACTTATAACTGTATTGTCCTTTTCAGACTGTGAACGCGCTATCTTACCTGAAAGACACGCACGGCGTGATCCACCGAGACGTGAAACCTAGTAACATACTATTAGATGAACGTGGAAATGTCAAACTGTGCGATTTTGGAATTAGCGGTCGTCTCGTCGACTCCAAGGCGAAGACTCGCAGCGCGGGGTGTGCGGCGTACATGGCGGTAAGGGAAACTACACCATATTTAGGTAGATAACGTTGGATCAACCTCACATTGTGCCATCGAAAGTAGAAATATTGTTTAAATACGTACAGATAACTTAGATGGATCGGTAATTATTGATATTATAGCACGCAGTGAATTACCGCGTATAAAACTCATATAGACTTATAACAAATACACAATTATTTAATTTGGACAGCGACCTGAGCTCCGTTTTCTACTTATGATTGCCTCCTGGTAGAAAACAGAGCTCACAATTTTTATGTGTAACATCTTTTGGGCATAGATATAGTTACATTATCTATTTATTTTTGTGTTGGTTTTTTTCTATATAATAAGTATTATTTAATTACTTCATGGACATTTATTTACAAGAGCGCAATATATTTCTTAACTACGTTTTCTATCTACGACGAAGTGCTTGGCCACATTGGAAAAAAACGTCACTACTTTGCGATAATCTAGAACGTTTTTGCATTATTCCATGAAAATGAATTATTGCGAAATAATTCATTTTCACGGAATAATGCAAAAACGGTTGCGCTATATCACCTGCATGTCGGCAAATAAATAAAAGAGTATAATAATATATGAAAAATTCCAATATTCTCTCATTGTTCCAATCCATAATAATCACGAGTCAGAATAATGATGCAACACAAGAAAACATGCAAACTGCTCAAACTTTGTAGCTAGAAAAAATTTATAAACAAAAAATGGAACCGACTTCAACACCCAAAAGTGTGAAATAACTTGCTGAAGTCGCTACCATGATAGTTCAAAAGTACCTATAATCACAATTTTGTGCGTATGGTGCCGACTTCGACAAGTTATTTCACACTTTTGGGTGTTGAAGTCGTTTCCATTTTTTGTTTATAATGTTTTTTTCACCCTTTTTAGTGACCCTTGCTACTTACGGGATTGATTGTCATTCATTGTCAAGGACTATAATTATCATCAAGATAGGAAAATACTTTTCAGTTATTGGAGTGTAACTCAAAAACGGCTTGACCGATTTGGATAAAATTTAAATGGGACCAAACGACAAGCATCAGCTTTCAAACAAAAAAATATTTTTCAAAATCGTTTCACTCAGTCAAAAATTCTGAGGTAAAAAACATACAGAAGAATTGGGAACCTCCTCCTTTTTTGGAAGTCGGTTAAAAACCATTTGATGTGCGCCAATTTAACAACAGCGGCGCAAAGGACATTCGTGTTGGCGATGGCGATTCGTGATGCCCTATTTACCTACAGTAAATTAACAGAATCGTGTGGACGAATTGCTTCGCTAGACTTTTCACGACAACGCAAATCGTCACGATATCGCGCCACTGTGGCCGCAGCATACAGGATTTCGAACACTGGTACGCGTTAACACTCCCAAATGCTCGAGATCCCTGAAGAATGTTGGAGTTAAATATAAATGGATGTAACATTGAAAACCCACAAACACAAGAAATTAATATAATTAGGTTTAGGTCGAGAGTCTTGCATTAGACATGATTTCCTTAAACCTAGTTTATATTTATGTTTAGATCAAGAACACTAATATGGCTGATAAGATCTGACTGTCTCCTTGTTATAAGGCAAAAGCTTCGTCTGAAGGGTTCCGGTTCCTCCTGATCATCCGTGTAGAGTATATAGTGTACCTGCATAAAATCCAGCTTGATGCAAAAGTCTTTATTAAGGGTCCACTTCTCAATAACTCGTGAAAGAAAAATTTTGATAAGATCAAAACCAGCCAATCACAATGACTCAGCTCTCATATCAATATCATCAACTTAATTACGATATTATCAATTGGTGTTGACATTATCAATAAATTACAAAATTACAAATTCAAGAGAGGATTTTTTTAAAATATTTTTATGTTCGCAACAACGCATGCTCTGCGGTTTACACTACAAAATTACAAATCTACGAGAGGATAAATTTAATGCGGGATTCGAACCCGCGTCCATCCACCCCTTTAACCGGGGTATGATCTAATCCAATTGAGCTAACATGACAATGAGTCATAACTAAAATTTTTACTATAGTTTTTTAACCATCGTAGTGGGATGGAGCGACGTCTATAGTTCAACTTACGTTGTACTACAAACCAGACTAATTTTGCAAGTAGCTTTAAACTTGTTAATGATGACGCAACCCTATAATTATTAATTAATCAATAAATATTTAATGGTTATATAGAGGATATAATACACTGAAATTAGTGATTCCTAACTAGTTTACTTTTTAATATAGACCCCGTAACAAGTAATATATGTACAAATTATTGGAATACAAAATGTTTTGCCCCGGGCGGGAATTGAACCCGCGTCCTTCCGATTTCGCGCCGGATGCTTTATCTATTAAGCTACCGGGGGTATGGCTGTGTCGCCGAAATTTCGTACTCCAATTGTATTTCTTAAACCGTCATAGGGGACGGTTCATTCGGTTCATTCCGGGGCAAAACATTTTGTATTCCAATAATTTGTAAATTTATGATTTTCGCTTAGTACGCGGTAGTGCTTGTAATCATAATATATAGAAGTAATATATGTTTTGGGTCTACATTCTACGCAAAATATTTAAATTTGAGGTTTTTAATTTGTACCGGTTTTGACCTAAAGTCCCGTGGCATAAGTATGGACAGCTACACTGCGGAGTGTTATTAATAGCGCTGTTTTCCCTTTGGGTACGGAACTTGTATAGTACATTAATTGTATGATTGTGTATTGCAGCCCGAGAGAATAGACCCGCCGGACCCGACGCGGCCCGACTACGACATCCGCGCGGACGTGTGGTCGCTCGGGATATCGCTCGTAGAGCTCGCCACCGGCGTCTTCCCTTACAGGGACTGTCAGAACGACTTCGAGGTCTTAACCAGGGTACTGTATATGTTATTATTATTATTGGTAGTAGATGACACAAGCTCTTCAAACTGTATGAAAAGCAAGTTTGTTGTACTCTGATCCCAGACTCAATCCCGTCAAATTATTGGGGGATAGAACACATATTATGACACGCAAGGAAGCTCAACTTGTGGAATCTAGTTGGATATAGGTGCTACCTAGGTGTGTGTAAAACCACTCCTTTGTAATCTTGAGATCTTTTGTTCAATATCTGGTAAGTCATTGGGTTCTTCTGTCAAAGGAATTTTTAAATACTGTACGGAGTCTATTTCTATTCCTGGTAGGTGTCAATAGGCTCGCCACTATGTCCCTATCGCACGAGATAAAAATGTGTCTTCTGGAACAAAATAGGGGTTCGACATCTCTGCCTACCACTTCGTGGAATACAGTAGACGACATGTTCTACCAATAGCATCAAAATCGACTTAGACCTTGTCCAGTACGTCCATCCCTAACTGGATAGGATTTTGTTTGACGGTTTTAGAATCGACATTAGAGGGGAAGGAAGGAGGGGCGTAATCCCCACGCCATAATCGCCTTCTGCGTCTGCTACAGGAAGATATGAGAGGGAAAAATTATAGTCCGAGACTCCACGGGGCACACACAAAGGCTACAAATTGTTTCCAATTTGTTAAAGTATAAACATCCCCGTTCCATTCAAAAATGTTTCTAACTGTATCAGTCTGTTTTTAGGGTTCCGTACCCAAAGAGTAAAAACGGGACCCTATTACTGAGACTTCGCTGTCCGTCCGTCTGTCACCAGGCTGTATCTCAAGAACGGTGATAGCTAGACAGTTGAAATTTTCACAGATGATGTATTTCTGTTGCCGCTATAACAAAAAATACAAAAAGTTGGCCAAGTGCGAGTCGGACTTGCGCACATTAAAACAAAAGAAGGTTAAAATATGAAGTCTAATGTTATATAGCTAATGGTACGGAACCCCTCGTGCGTGAGTCTGACTCGCACTTGGCGGATTTTTTTTAACAAACGAGTACTGAGTATGTCTCTCGCACATATGCGATATTGACAGAGTGAAATGGGTCATTGCCATCATTGGCTTTTTTGAAATTGTTAAGACCCGTTCATATTGCATACTTCTAAAATTTACTGTAGAAAAAATTACGTTATTAGTTTATGATTTAAACCTGCATACATAGTAATTATATTCTTAACAAAGTTTTCTATTCGCGTTTATAATACAAAACAATATTGTAATAGTATATATATTATGGACTAGAACATATAATTCAGATAATTCTACTACAATTCTTGTAATCTTAAAAATTATCGTCATCCTTCTGATGAACTCTCGGCAGATACGTCAATAATAAATTGCTCTAACATATTTTGTACATGATTGTCGACACATTTTTGTTTCTATCTTGGTTATCACATGATTGAGACATGACCACCATTTTTATCTATCCACTTTAGCTACTCCTTGTAACAAACGACTTCAGACTTCATAAATTTTACAATTTTTGTTATTTCCTGCCATAGCCCTTCACTTCAGACCGAACGAGTTCAATTGGGTGGAGCTCACAGTGATACGTCGGCAAACGTATAACGAGACGATTTGTTAACTTAGCTACAACATTTTTTTCAAAAATATCATTGTTTGACGTACCCTAATTTAATAGTTGCAATTGATTCGTTAGTATTGATTCGTTACAAGCAATATTTATCGACGCGCAGGTAGCCGAAGATTCAACTGAATGTACCTACATGTAACTACAGAGTTCGTGTGGAACGGACTTAATATTGATTACGTTGGCTTATAGCAACGCAGTAAAATTTTCAGTACTCGTTTGTTAAAAAGATAGACTATAGATGTATGATTCCGAGCAACCATTCAACCACCATTCAACACCTGTTAATGAGCATTTTATTCTCGTTTTAGGTAATAGTGGACGCGCCGCCGAAGTTGCCGGAAGACAGTGACTTCTCTCCAGAATTTAAGTCATTTGTTTCGCAGTGGTAAGCTATAAGATTATATTTCATACATATTTATCTCCTTAGTAATGCTAGTGTCTATGTCAGTGGCTTCTGGCCCCGATTATATTTGCTCTTCCAATTTGTTTTACCAATTTTGACTAAGTACAGAAGATCGTTTTCAACTTGTTTAAGTGACGCCGCTTAAGAAGTATTGTCTCGCTTTCAGCCTAACCAAGAACTACAGACAGCGTCCGAAGTACGCGAAGCTACTAGAGCACGCGTTCGTAGTCAAGTCGACGCACAGCATAGTGTCCGTCGGCGATTGGTACGCGACGCTGCCGATACCGGGGACCAAGGCTGGCTCGGTGAACACGACGCCCACGCACACGCCCAACGTCACCGGCAATGGATTGGAACCGAGGAATTTCGTCACCAGCTCGCAGCATTGGACGCCTGAGCAGGCAACGCCGACGCCCGGCCGGTGAGTGCCTTTTATTTTGTGCTAGTTTATGTGTCCGTCAAATGAAATGTGGTGCTTCGTCTTCCAGAACAGACATATTTCTATACTTAAAAAGTCTAAAACGCATAGTACTTATAGAACTTACTGTGCCATAGGAAACAAACATACCCGAAGACCACACAATAAAAACAAACAAATGTTATGACCTAACAATTGAATTAACCAAAAACGTTTATGTGGTTAATTTATATGCTATAGAAGTTGGAGCAAGGGGTATACCAGCGAAATCCCTATATAACCTACTTATAGACCTTGGCCTGCCAAGAACAACCATGATGAACAACTTCCATCCTAGAACGTGTATCTAAGGCGGCATAGTAGGATCTTACCAAATTCAAGAGGAGGCTCGAGCGGGAAGGGTAGCGTTGATGCATTGTAAAGAGGCCTCTTAACCCTGCACCTGGGTTGCAAGCCCCAGGCCCCTCTAGCCTCTTCCTCTGCAACGCTATGGACCCGGCACCCGCACGGTGAATCCATGAAATGCTAAGTAATTCGTCTCTATTTTCTGTCAGATTCTACTCAAACTGAGATACTGCAAAACCAAATCATGTTACGAGCCTTTTGTGAACAAATAAGATGTGAAATGTATTTAATCTATAATTTTCTGGAAAATCTACACTAATATTATAATAAATATATGTATTTTTGAATGTAACATATAAACTTAATAACAGCTGGATTGATTTAAAAAATTTCTTTCACCATTAGAATTCTACATTATCCCTGATGAATATAAGCAATAGAATATTTTTTTAAAGTTGTTTTTTTTTATTAAATGCCCCTGCGGAACGAGCTGCCATCTTATATGTTTTTAATAACAATATACATAATAGACTTAAGCTGAATACAAATAAACTTATTTGAATTTGTACTGTAGTAAAGTTGATGTTCTGTGTGTCAGTGCACGGTGGGCGTCAGGCAGCAGCGCCGGCGGAAGCAGCTCCCAGCCGACCAGTTTGGAGACCGACTTCTCCAACCACTCGCCTTATCCAAGACGCAGGTACTAATACATACATATATATTACTAACATCTTTTCATTATTAAGCCGGTTAAATACGGCTACCTTTGCTAGAAATAATTCTAGGTAAGCCTGAACAACATCTTCGACCACGTCATCACTTACCATCAGGTGAGATAGTGGTCAAAGGCTAACCTATCAGGCAAAAAAAAATTATCATTGTTTATGCGAATATACTGCATAATGTCAGTTAAAAGCTGTTCAAAATTGCGAAAATATACCTTTGCTAGAAAAAAATATTATAATTCATTTGTTGATGTATGATTTCAGGTTGTCTGAAATTGTGAAAATAATAGTTTGTAAGAATTTTGTTGTGCGTGCAGACTGGCTCTTATCTCTATAGAGATTACTAACGCCCCCATGCAAAACACGCGCCGTGTAACTTCACTAAAACATCGCCGTTACATTTCAGGACAATAGACTTGTGTGCGTCGCCGCCGCCGCCTCCTGTGCGACGCGTCTCGGCGGATAATAGGTTTAGAGCCTCGCCGGCGGTAAGTTTATTCTTATGATTGAATATATATTTTGTTTTTTTTTTATGTCATTGTGGCGGATTAAGGACAATGTCACCTAATGTTAAGCGGACTAACCTCTGCCCATGCATTTCGTCCTAACGAATTGCACTGCGCCCGTCACACTGAGACATGCTGTTGTTATGTCTCGGGTGCTTGTAATTTATTGTAATGGAGGTAGAAATTAATACAAAGTAGGCAGTTTTCTTTAACCATTGATGACTCAGTAGCATTGAGTATGAACTGACAAGCATGTTCATAGTTCACGTCCTGCTATGGCCTTTACCTTTACTGCATGTAGATTGGGCAGTTTGCAAGTGCTCACCTGGCTCACAACCTTGAGCACAAAATCTGTCGACGAGCACCTCAAATTCAAAATCATTTATTCAATTTAGGCATCTACGACGCTCTTATGAAGCTCAATAACAAATTTTAATATTGAAATATTGTACATTGTAGTGCCACATTCAGCAAAAAAATGTATTGAGATACTGTGGGAAGAACAGGCAAGAAACTCGGGGCCATTCTTCTAAACGTCAAGTAACAATGTGTCACATACAATATAATACAATTATTACAATATTTGTTTTTAGGTAGGTGACAGGTGATAGCTTGGCAGAGGCGGAGTTTTCCAAGTATTTTTGTCGTTTAAGTCAATTGATTAATAGTCGTTTAATCACAAACTGTGCAGTAGGATTATTATCTTAATCAAAATGTTTTTCACATGCAACTTGAATTTTCCTTCTGTGAGCATTGTAATATATTTGGGAATTTTATTATAAAACCTAGTTCCAGCAGCGGACTCAACATTTTGTCTGTTTGATAACATGAACTATAACAGGAGAGATAGTATTCAAACAGATGTAAGTAATATTGTGTTGTTTCATTTTTTCAGAGTTCTGGCAACACTAGTCCTATAGTTCTACAAAGGTTTTATCACCAGAATCAACAGAGAAGATCTCGGGTAGATTTACACGCAACACCTAGACATAGAAGGTAAGTGTTATCTCTCAAAGAACTGGATCCTTTTCTATGATATATGGTAAGTGATGCCGTAGTATATTACTGTAATGTGGTTAATTTATTAAAGAAGTAAATTTCTTTCCACTCTAGGGATGTAAGAAATGTTAGAAATTTAACTAGACTCCATGACGCCAATCAAGGTTTTTTAAGTGATTGTGACAAAAAAAGCACTAGGCGCACCGGATGTTAAGCGAACTAGCATAAGCTTATAACAGATGCATTTCGTCACAAGTAACGAATTTCACTGCGCCCGTCACCCTGAGTTGTTAAGTTTCTTGTGGCTGTAATTTTACTGGCTCTCAATAACTGCTTCCGGAACCACCGTCAGATGCTTGGAGAATAGATTGGCGCTGGCTGGCAGAAAATGTATTAGATAGAAGTCGAAAGAAGAATGTAGTGGAACTAAAAATGCTCGTCTCGGGCTCTGTAGACGCGGTTTCACTATTAATACTTATACTTTTTATCCTCATAAACAACTTTCGTATCTTTAACCTAGTTTCATTAAAGACAATTATTTAATTTGTTACAAAAAAATGATTGTAATCATAGAGAAATGGCGATTTCGAGATTACATAAGAACATATGTTACTAATTAAGGGTGTTATTAACTGAAGTGTCTATTAATGTCAACTTTAGTGAATGACGAATGCTTGACGGTCGAATGATGATACTTACATAATTGCACTGCTGGGGTGCCGTCAGGTTAAACATATACTACCTGTGTGAAAATCTGTCGCCAAGCACCTAACGGTGTGTTCCGTCCTACTACCGAGCTGTCCTTGAGAGACAGTAATTCTAAGTTAGCCTGAACAACTTAGACTACATCATCACTTACCATCAGGTTAGATAGTGGTCAAAGGCCAAAATATCAGGCATAAAAAATCCTCCTTGAGGAGTGTGTCTACAGCAGAACTGGCACCTTCCAAGACGCCTGCCAATTGTAATTATTATGTAAATTATAATAACGTTTGTTCCAGTTTAAGTAGAGAACACAGCGCGGGGAGATCCCCCGAGCCGCCGCCGCGGATGAGCAGGCAACACCACGTCATGCTCGGACATGAAGGTAACTGACGACACTGACCCATACTAGCTTTTACATTATGTAACACAATTATTATTTAATAACCGGCTAGGACTCGCGTAATATTTACCGGATATTGCTCCGACCAGTTTCGAACTTATTTGAAGTTCTTCGTCTGGGAGTTACGATTGTGCACAGCGTCGAGCGCGGGCCTCAGCACGTAACTGGCGTTGAGACGGTTGCGCCGCAGCTGTCAAAGTCAGGATTCCTCCGTCCGAACTGTCACTTCTGTCACTATCACTGTGATTGTCACTGTCGTTTTGGTAGGTAAGGGAATGTTGACACACTACACTTGTACTATCCTCTTCGCGGTTCCACCCCGATGCCGTATCACAAATGTTAAGGACTGGTATCCAGGCCGGCGGAATGTTCCATCCACGATCCCGATTAAAATTAAGGTGGCGTCTAATTTCGATGGCCTCTCGTACTTTACGCGGAACGAAGAACTTCTCTCGCGCTAGTACGGCCGTCTTATCAAAACGGAGATAGTGTGCGCCTGGGATTTGGGAATGCTCTGCCACTGCCGACCTCACGGTATCCAAGTTTTTGACACTTCTGATATGCTCTGTCACTCTGGTGGAAACATTGCGTCGAGTCTCGCCTATATACGAATTACCGCAATCGCATGGGATCTTGTACACTCCAGGGCAGTTCAGAGTATCTTTGTCCTTAGGAGACCGGAGAAGTTGTCGCAGCTGTCCGGGTGGACGGAATACAGCCTTCATGTCAAACTTCCGTTTTAGGTAGTGCCCGATTTGGTCAGTCACCCCCTTCACGAAAGGCAAGTAAATAGGAGACCGTTCCACTTTTTGCTGCCGCTGACGTTGACTTGTACTTGCCCATTGAGTACATCTTCTCCAGTTGAAGCCGTTACTCTCTAGGACGCTCTTGACATGATAAAGTTCAGCCTCGACGTGTTGAGGGTCACAGATATGCAGAGCTCTATTTATAAGCGTTCGTGACACGGACGCCAGCTGTGACGGGTGATGGTGCGATTCTGCCTGTAGGTACCTATCCGTGTGTGTCGGCTTCCGATAAACAGTGTGAGCCAACCTGCCATTTGGCTCCCTAATGACCAGAGATCGGAATAGGTAGAATGATTTAGGGTCAATGTTCTCGAACGTATATGTTAATATGGATAAGCCTCCCAGATTTCGGAATTTTAAATTCATTCTCTTTTTTTCCGGAATATCAAAAATATTACGTGGAGGCGTAAGGTGAGTAACGTATCAATATGAGCATTTTTTTTTCTGTATAACTTTTAATGCTCTTAGAGCGCCATAGGTGACCGGTATTTTATAGCAAAGAAAACTGTGGTGTTCAAAATCTTTAAGTAAAAACCTAACTAAGTATAAATAGGGATCAAATTTTAGCTCTACAAACAAAAAAATTAGGTAACTATAACTCGGGAAATGGGGTCTTTTGTCACCTTATACTTCGTATGCACAATTGCAACCAATCAGGACTGAGTATCTTCGATGGTTCATTTATTGTTCGTCAGAATATTGCGCGCACGCTCACTTCACAGGTAAATAACTCAGTATAAACGATATTAGATTAGCTATAAATACCATGAATAATAATAAGTACCTATAACTCGGCAAATAGGGTCTTTTGTCACCTTATCATTTGTATGCACAACTGCAACCAATCAGAACGGCGTATCTTCAATGACTTATTGTTTGTTTGTCAAAATATAGCGCGCACGTGCACATCGCAATTACCTATCTCATTCTCTTACTTCGGTTCGTAGAGTGCGTTTCTTTTTAATGAGTTTTGCTGTGTTGTGAAAATCGTGAATTGTACGGACTTTCTGGAATCTTCTTAAAACTACAAATTTGGCTTGGATCTAAGGACTTTGATTAGTTACTGAAGTAGTTACTGAATCACTATTTTAATAATATTATGTAATGAAATCCCGTGAATATCGGAACTTTCCCGAAAAAATGGCATATCCATGTTATGACAATGTGATGTAAGTACGTAAAATCATTCAGCCTATTCCGATCACTGCTAATGACACGAACGTCCAGAAAAGGCAGACTACCGTTTTGTTCTTCCTCAAACGTGAACTGAATCTTCGGGTGTATTGTATTTAAGTACGTACTTAAACCAGAGTGACAGAGCATATCAGAAGTGTCAAAAACTTGGATACCGTGAGGTCGGCAGTGGCAGAGCATTCCCAAATCCCAGGCGCACACTATCTCCGTTTTGATAAGACGGCCGTACTAGCGCGAGAGAAGTTCTTCATTCCGCGTAAAGTACGAGAGGCCATCGAAATTAGACGCCACCTTAATTTTAATCGGGATCGTGGATGGAACATTCCGCCGGCCTGGATACCAGTCCTTAACATTTGTGATACGGCATCGGGGTGGAACCGCGAAGAGGATAGTACAAGTGTAGTGTGTCAACATTCCCTTACCTACCAAAACGACAGTGACAATCACAGTGATAGTGACAGAAGTGACAGTTCGGACGGAGGAATCCTGACTTTGACAGCTGCGGCGCAACCGTCTCAACGCCAGTTACGTGCTGAGGCCCGCGCTCGACGCTGTGCACAATCGTGACTCCCAGACGAAGAACTTCAAATAAGTTCGAAACTGGTCGGAGCAATATCCGGTAAATATTACGCGAGTCCTAGCCGGTTATTAAATAATAATTATGGACAAAACTCGCGACAGTTTTTTAGCTCAAATTATGTA
This sequence comes from Plagodis dolabraria, assembly GCA_963854805.1. NCBI lineage: Eukaryota > Metazoa > Arthropoda > Insecta > Lepidoptera > Geometridae > Plagodis > Plagodis dolabraria. The sequence continues at coordinate 36,334,225 of OY978441.1, read as the reverse complement.
ACACTGCAATAGGCACGCTGCATATTACATGGGAACAAAACTTGTATGACTGTCTTGGGGAGTGATACTTTTTTAGCGACTTGAAAAAAATATTATGTTGTCAATATGACTTTATAATAATAATAATTTATTTTATGTACATTATAAAAAAACCATTAATATATCAAAATGCCTTAAAATCATACAATAATATTACAGCTTTATGTTTGTTACGTAAATCTACCGATAATGAATCGCTTTCGTAATTATTTTTGTTTGACAGTCATACTTCAGGGGTGATCAAACATAAATTTTATCAAAAACTGTTCAGTAGTTTGGTTTTTAATACATAATAACTGAAAAAATACCGAATTGCATCTCATACATTTCAGAGTTGAATACGTTTTTTAGGGTTCCGTACCCAAAGGGTAAAAACGGGACCCTATTACTTCGCTTACAGACTTCGCTGTCCGTCCATCCGTCCGTCTGTCACCAGGCTGTATCTCAAGAACGGTGATAGCTAGACAGTTGAAATTTTCACAGATGATGTACTTCTGTTGCCGCTATAACAACAAATACAAAAAGTTGGCCAAGTGCGAGTCGGACTCGCGTCAAAGCAAAAAAATGTTAAAATATGAAGTCTTAATGTTGTATAGCTAATGGTGCGGAACACTTCGTGCGCGAGTCCGACTCGCACTTGGCCGATTTTCTTTAGCTAATTATTATTATGTGTTTTGTCCTTTCCAGCAAACGGCAGTGTGGAGTTAGAACCGCCACCGCTTCACGAGAGACTGCACCCACCGTCACCTTTACTACTTAATGATAGGTGAACATATATTTTACATTATTTTTACAAGGAGTTTTTTTAATTTTTTTATGTGAGTGTTTAGGGTCAAGCACGAGGCCTACCTGTTGTACTGATGTTAAGCGGTAACATCTGTCTATATCAGAAGCATTTCGTGACCGGTGTCGGAACTGCACTGCGCCCATCGCCCTATGATATGACTTTGTTAAGTCTGATGTTGCTAGTATTCCACCGGTACCCATACCTCTCAATCCGGAACTTGGTAATGCGAACATCCTTGGCGGTAGAAATAGTTATGGTGACAACTTCAACGGACGAATTCGTTCATAAACAGTTCTACTGCTTTTATAAAATAAACATAGTCCGAGGAATGGCCGGTAATTGAAGGGTCAAAAATCTTTAACTAAATATACTGTCTAGCACTCACGTCTCAAATCGAACACACTATATATGGGACAACGCAGAAGTTTCGTCTCAGCGCTATTATATCACTACATAGTATGAAACAAAATCGCTTTCCGTTGTCTGTCTGTCCCTGTAGCACCTGATTTAGATGCGTTTTTTTATAGGTAGAGTAATTCAAGGGGGAAGTTTTATATGTATAATACATGCATAATATATTTGAAAAATCACTGATTATTTTAGAGGTTTCTAATGTGATTTCGTAAATAAACACAACTTTTGCGCTTACATTGCAAACGCTGGCTGTACCCTACGAGATAGATCAAAATAATGTACTACAGTATTGTACACCATAAAAAGGTGTACAAAAACAGTCCGCGGTGGTATATGTCTATCTCTTAGAAATAACCCACAGTAATCAATTTTAAGCAATACAGCATTAATCCTTAGACCTTATCCAATTAAGTACCTTAAATATATTGTGCATTTAATATTAAATAAATAAATAAATATAGATCAATATGGCCCATTACAGCATGTTATTTATATGATATTAATTTTCGAAGATATTATAGATTGTTTAGTATCAGCATTGCACCCGTGCGGAGCGTGGGCGGGTCGCTAGTTATATATATAATAAATACTGTTATAAAATCATTGTGAAATGTAATGTGTTATTTTGCAGGCTATTGGAACCCCGCAGTAGAAGCTTGACGCGAGCCGAGCTGCGTAACGGCAAGCTGCGGGCCGACCCGCCCCCGCCGCCGATCAAACCGCATCACGACGACCAAGGTACAACAACATATAACAATATACAACAAACTTTACCCTATACTAACAAGTACCTGAGGTACAACACTATGACAATCTTTGTACCTTGGGTAGAGATCTTTCAGTCTAAAAATGCACGCCCCTCCAATGTCTTTGCCCCTACATGCAAAGTAGTGTATAGACTTCGTTCTTATATACACACAACCTCGTAAATATCATTGGTTCTTCAGTAATAGCGTTCTGAAGTGTGCGGACAAGTCTGAGTTTACAGTTTAATCGCTACGCGGACACACATTTAAGTACATTAATATCATGATCAGTGGTGGGGCGTGCTTTTTTAACTGAAAGATCTTTTCAAAGCTATAACAATCTTTGTACCATAGGTACAAGGAGGTACAATGATTGCATCTAAGGTACAACTTTATGGCAATGTTCTTATCTAAGGTACAAATAACGTACAAACTTTGCACACTGAGCTGTGTTTTGTCTTAGGTACAAAGTATGTCTCTAAGGTACAACTTTATAGCAGTGTTCTTATCTAAGGTACAAATGACGCTACATCAAACACACGGATATAAGTTGTGTCTTAACTTTATATGTATAAATCGTTTTAAAAAAAGCTGGCACAAAATATTCAAACAGTTTGTCTTAAAATATTTTATTTGTCGATCATACTGTTGCTTTTTTAATTTTTTTGTAATTTTGGATAATGAGATATAGAATGAATCAAGAAATTTCATACCAAAAATAAGTTCATCATCTAATAAATAACCCGTTTTAGTTGATCAATTTCGTAGAATGCACACAATTTTAATGTCAGCTTTTGGTAATCGATTTGTACAATAAAACAAAAGATAGCCCCCTGTTCTGAACTGAAGGCTGTGATACTGAATATCAGGAGGCTGGGTGATTTTGAAAGGTAACTTGATTGCACACTCTGACCTTACAAAGCATGTATGCTGAATAAATGTTGATTTTTGTTAAAATATTATGGAGACCTTTAGTAAAATAATGTCTAAAAATGATCCGATTATGCAATCATGAAAGCATGCTGAAGTATTTTTCTTTGAATGTTATGGTCTTGTATAGCTTAGAATCATAATAAAATCATCACATTGCCACGAATAATACTTTCAGAATCACCTAGAGTATACATTTTTATCCCACATTCGCACTTTTTAAATTAAACCTTTTTTAAACGAAGGAATAAAACTGTTATCTAAATTCCTATAAATTGTAGTTATTGTTAATTTATTAGGGGATTTCAACATTATATTATTAATTTCGTATTTATTTCTCTTTTACTTTCTACAGATAGAACAGTCGATAGTTGACATCTAGTAACTATATGTGTATTTTATGTATTGATATTGACTTTTGTACGTAACGAAGGGGGCAGCCAGCCTACGACCTTACCTCGAGGGGTTCTCGCGAAAGCTGCGCTTGCCACTCTGTCTCATTCGCACCCACTATATATGTGTATCATGTGAAATGATTGTATTATATAATCTCTAGGAACTTGGCAAAGTAAGCTTCTAGCTCTATCGTAAAAATATCTATAAAGTCATATATGTATGTAAAAATTTAGTTTTTATGTACGTAGTAATAAACACTAGAATATATGCCTGGGTGTCACAACTGTGGTCCTTCGAGCCGGATTATTTCGAAACTGTTTAATGAGTCTAGTTTGCGCAAGAATACAATCGTTTCACTTACTCCCCATCATATGTCATTTCACATATCTGTGGTCCCTTCATCTTGTAAATGCCCCTCTTGGTCTAAAACACAAAAATATATGGGATATATGTGCTTAAGACGCAATCCTCTGTGCTTCGCGGTTACGCTTTTGCTTCGACTTGAAGCTAAAGGATAAAGATATTTATAGAACTATACTATTTACGTACTTTGATCATATTTAAAATAAAAGAAGCCGCTTTAAGACTCGATGCAGACTGATTACAAATACTTGTACGTATATAATGTATTGTCAGAAAGACGCTGGGAGTTTTGCTCGAGGCTTATCGCTGTTCGAATAGTAAATATCTAACAAATAGAATATTTATTGCTTCCTATGTTTATTTTTCTTCTTGAAACTGTACCTTTGTATACATCAGCCAATGTACATTTGTATTTTTATTTGCAATTATAGAATTTTCATGAAAAAACACGCGTTTTCGTTTCTCGGTAAGCTATTTTGGCTAAAAATATGGAAATTCTATAAATGCATCGTTAAAACCTGTGCTTTGCCGCTGTCCTTACGCCCACATCTCGCCTGCCCATTGACGCCAGTCACATGCCTAGCTACACTAAACACGACCCTAACACCTGGCTAGTAAGGTCGTTTATTGTTGTTGGAGTTGCTTATTTGTTCCTAAAACTGAGTGTGCAATAATTGGTGCAAAGGATATGTTGCTTAGTGACTATTAAAACCGATTTTAGGCTGCCAGTCTCAATTCTTAAATTAACTTGAAGGAAAATAAACGCTTTTTTGTCAGAGCTGTTGAACTGGCAGACTTAATATCGCCAGTTGAGGATTTATAAGGAGTTCTCTTTGGTTACAAAGTCTTGGTTAGAAGAAGTGATCACGGGACTCTTAACAATAAATGAGCTCTAGCAGCGAGGTGTGAGGGTTTGTACATCATCATCGGCCATCATCACGCGGCGGCATCGCTCTGTAACGCCGGCAGGTAGATCTACACGAGTGTGCTCTTCGCTTTAAAGTAAACCCAATAAATGGAAGCTATTTGTCTAGGTATAAATGTCGACCTTTTGAACATTTTAATCCTGTCTTTACTCACATATATTACCTCGCAAGAACAAAGGCGAAATGAGTTCACTTTGGCTCTAATTCGTATCGCATTTATTGTAAAACGTGTTCGGAAACGTTATTAAAAGCTAACAGACATTCACGTGAACAGTATACGAATATATAATACCTATCACATATCACGGCAGTAGTTAATAACTTGGTACCACAGACCTATATCCGAATCGATGACACAAGGGCTTCAAAATGTATGAAAAACAAACGTGTCAGGGTTTTCATAGCTACTACGATGTCACGAGAGCAATAAAATTAAGTGTTGTGCCCCGCGAGTACAATTCAAAGATACGCCAACAAAACGAATTAAAGGCATCCGCGTCAAATACCTTTGCATTTGCTCCGCGTACCGCCGTACTCAACACCGAAGTTAGTGCATATATTTGATGTGCTATTTAGTTTTTAATATAGTTCTGTGCTTGGTACATAAGTGAGAAAGCGTAGAGCACGCGGCGCGTAGGTAGTGTTGGGTTGACACAAATGTCGGGTCGGTCGTGGCGAGGTATGAGGTATGGGGTGTGGGGTGGGGTGTGGGCGGGCGGTACTGAGCGGTGAGTAAGGGTCGGGGCGCGTGTCGCAGGCTGGCTGCACTCGCTGGCCGGGCTCGTGAAGCGCCGGCTGAGCGGTTACGTCAAGTGGCATCACGTTGCAGCGCGGCCAGAGAACCATCACCACCACTTGCAACACAGGTAAATAAAAAACAATTAATTGCCTCACTCACAGACGCCAATTAACATTTTAATTCCAGTTAATTGAAGTCTCTGAGTAAAGCAGTATGTACCTTTAGTTCTTACATATTTATTCGTAGGTTCTACTCGTTTATATTTATGTACTTCTCTATGTGTAGTTTAGTCACTTTTTTTGATATTTTGATGTGATGTTTTCTAAACTTTTAGAATCATTTAGATCATTTGCTTACATTTTAATGTCGACGGGTCGGTCATTTAGTACATAGCTTCACTGCATCATGAGTTTCTGAGCAGTTTATGTAAGCTTCTTTTATACCGCCGCGTTGACACGATCAGAGTATACTGTGACAGAGTCTAGTCGGACATATATGGATATAACAGTGTAATCAGTTTCGCGGTTGACACGATACGAGAAAAGTCAGGATCCGATTGGACTCTGTCACTCTGATCGTGTCAACCCGGCTTAAGTAAAGTCGTTTCCGAATTAAAATCAGAACTTACAGAAGCGGTGGACAATCTGAACGCTTTTCGGTTTTATGTCTCATCTTTTGGTGAACTCTCTCATTCTTATCTTCGATCATTATTTCACCTGTTGGTTAGTGGTGATATAGTTAAGGTCATAAAAGGGCTAGCCTTAGGATGGGAACGGACTCTTTAAGACAGCTTGCATACACCGTTAAGAATGAATTTCGACTTGAGGTGTCTAGTGTGGCGAGACTGGCGAGCATTGAAAAATGCCGCCCGTGGGAAGATTGGAATGATCGAGCGACCGACGGTCAACCCAACTCTACCCATGTATTCACTAAGCAACAACTAGCCGCAACACCTAACGTGTACTATGTCTTGCACAACATCGTGCGGCATTTCCGGATGACGCGCATCAGCTTTGTTCCTTCCATTCCGTATTGTACTTTGTTCCACACGTCTCTAAACATGTTGCCTTGTTGCTAAACGTGTTGAGCAACATGTTGCACGTCCATTGTGGCCACCTGAATACACTATCATGGCGCTATCAGGATTGTAAATGATGTATGGCATATATTTCAGATGGGGCACCAGCGAGAGTTGGAGCGTCCCTGCGTCCCCCCTCCCGCCGCGCGCCCCCCCGCCGCGCCCCGCCGACTAGCACCCGCGCACACCTCTCCTACGCGCGAGGGGACTTCTCACTACTTACTCTGGCATAGACAACGCACCTTACAAGCTTTTAACACGGTACAATAAGGAGTGTCTTCTCTTCGGGGACTTATCGCTGCTGAAATCTGTCACCTCATGACAGTTACAATAAGGATAGTATCTTCTTTTCGGGGACTTCTCACTGGTATAGTCGCCTCACGTCACAAGCTGTCACGATACAGTAAATATTGTCTTGTTATTGGAGACTTCTCACTGCTAACTACGGCAGAATTGTGTCACTTTATAGCATTTAAATTATAAAATAATCAGAATGGTGTATTTGTATTTCTCACTCGGAAGAAGAAGACAGGGTCGTCTTGTCGGGGACTTCTCACTGCTCACCTTAGTTACTTTATCTTTATATATACTCACTGCAGGCTGCAATGTGGCCTTTATAATGACAGCTATGATACTGCAATGCGTCCTGCCCTTCTGCACCTCGAATAAGCTCCACTGCTAATTCTAAGAAATTATAACACCATAAAGATAATGTCTTCGGGGAATTTTCACTGCTTACGGTTAGGTAATCACATAATGTAGGCAGTTGCTGCTCTTTCCGCTTCCAGTGCAAGGCACGCTTTCATTTGCAATAAACTCACTTCTCTGGCATTATCATCGTATCGCAGTCACACGATTGTGTCACGTGGCACCTTCTTTGATAGTGATAGTTATGCCGCTTCGACTCCGGACCACGGCACGTTCTCCTATGATTGTCCAATAAGTTGACTGAAGTCAACATCACGTCAAAATCCTGAGAAATAATCCCATATGGATTTCTTTTCTCTAGAGACTTTTGAATAATACATGTGGCGTAATTGCCCTCCTTATGGATGGGTTCAGAAACGAGTGATTTCTCACAAGTTAAACAAAATATACGAGTAATTTAATAAAGGCAAAACGCCACGGGAAGAGTGGACCGGCATCTTGGGGATGGCAGTGTGAGATATCAGTTCCTCAGAAAGCGATGCTACCCACATTCTGGTGTGTTACTCTTAGTCACCTCTTACTACACACATGGTTAAAGATTGGGGGGTGATATTCTAGCCAGGCATCCCACGGGTTTTCCTAACACCTAGGGTGAATGTCATTCACGGAGGTAGTTTTAGATTCTTCCAGTGATTTCTGAACGTGGCCTAGATACGTCAAAATGTGAAAAGAAATCTCTGAAACTCAATTTACATTCGCATTTGTCAATAGCAGGCGTATTTGAGCATAGAAGTGGTGTTAAATTTTTGCTCCATTCAAATATTTCCTTACCAATGTAGAAATAAAGTCCAATATACAATGAATAATTATATTTCAGCCATTGCAAAGTCACATCATATTAAATCAGCTTAAGTGACAGATTACACATAAAGCTTTTGCATGCAGTATTAAATCATTGCTCAGTAGATCCCGTGGTCATCACCCGTGCCTTTCTCTTTGAGGTCAAGTACCTATAGTTTATTATAATTCCAAATAACAGTGAGATGTCTCGTTTACGCGTAATGCTTATGATTAGGAAATTTGATTGTGACTTAATTAATATGCGATGAGTTAAGATGTGGCACGACACTTTACCAAGATTAAAAAGAAATATAACCATCGGTCACAGGTTTTGAGAGAGAAGGGGCCTGCGAGTAATTAGAAGAACCTTCACCCAATCGACATTTTGTATACCGCTTTTTTCTCCTCTAATACTGAGCCAAATCAATTATTTTTTGGCATTAAAATTTTACTTGGCGCCTCTTATTTTATATTTTTCTGGTGGTCCTTAATTTGTTTTCAAATTGATAGACTTACTAGTGTTAGTCTGATCGTGGCGGTAAAAACGAGCCATTTTCGGGGTAGCATTTTCTTTAGTAATAATTAGTTGCTGACAAAAAAGAAATGACATGTGCGTGTCTATAGCTGGCCTATATTGTACGTAAAAAATAATTGCCCTAGCATGCATTATCCAAGAAGGAAATAGGGGTATACATTTATATAGAGAGAAGGCCGACTTTTCGATCTTAAAATATAAATAAAAAGGTTTTTATAACAAATTTATTTGTTTTAAAGACTAAACGAAAGATTGAAGGGGTAGGTTTTTGCCGCATGTTAATTCAGACGTGTTACTATTACTCGTTATTTATATATAAAATCAATATGTCAACGTACTACGTACTGTTTGTATGTCATATGCGTTTGTCTCGTTTTATATAGCAGATGCTTATGTAAATAGTTCAGCAAGGCAGTATTACATGTATGTATATAACAAAGGTTATATTTAATGGCTAGTTTAGTGAGATTTGTTTTGGGCTGACCCGTTTTGACTCGACCGCACATAATTGTATTCTAGTGAGATTCTAGCGACTCCAAATGACAGTACAGTTAGATTCTATTATGAAATTGTATAGTAGAGTCGTAGCTACGAATCCTGCTAGATCACATAAATAATTAACGGAACAGAATGAAAGCTTCACACGCACAGCTATGCGTGCGTAACCAGTGACGGATAAGACGCGCGGGCCCGCGGGGCTCGCGGCGCCACAGCGGTGCCCGCTCAGTTAGGAAACCGGTTTGAATCAGCTCAGAAAGCGGACTTTTACGTACATTTCATTCTGTGCCTTTATTTATTCAAGTGGCAAGGTGCTAGATTATTTTTTTATAAATATACATAGCTTGTATGAATGCAGATAACGATTAATTTACATAATGATAGGTCCGACCGTAATAATCGATTACAAGCGAACTAAGGTTGAAAAAAGGATATTGATGAATGATTTGTTCTTTGACTTCGATAGACTTGCCAACCACGATGACCACACTCGTGTAGTTTGTAATTAGAAGTACATTTATAAACAGACACTTATTTTATTCCGGGTCATAAGGGTCAGCGTATATTGGTCGACGTCAAATTAAATGACCAATTCTGCGTAATAATGATTATATAACTAAAACCTATTAACGTTTTGGTGGTTATCGTTCTTTACGAATAGAGCTAGAGTTGAAAATAGCTTTTGTAAAATATGCCTTGTATATATTTATTATTTTTAATAAGAATACTTATTCATTGGCTGATTTGTTGGACGCGCTCGGGATTGAAAGTGGAGCAAATGCAAGTACTTAGTTGGAAATCCTCTAAAAGAACATTTTAGGGTTTGAAATATATAGGTATATTAACTAACATGTTCTTTTCTCTCAATGGCGCTTTAAAGTCTATTTGATTTGTAAAGGCTCGAGACCTTGATATATGACTTTTCCGACAAAACTACGCATATATTATCTAGATTCACCTTGCGTCATTCAAAATTCTGAGTAATCTGTACGTGCCCTTCAACAAATTAGAAAGTGAATGGCTTATTTGAGGGCCAAAGCTCACACGCTATCTATAGTAATGACGATTTGCCATTTTGCGTCTGCGTTGATTGTGCTGGTTCGGCGATTCTAAGTAAACTTTCAAATCAAAATAGCGCAGACTTAGCCGGTAAACTTTATCGACTAGTTAAGAGTTCAATTGTTTTTGGGAAAAATAGAGCAAGGAGCCTTAGAAAAGCTACGATTACTAAACAAATGTGTTGCTCCGTGAGTTACTGTTTGTATAATACTTATCTTATTTACCCGTTGAAGTTTCGGCCTAGCCCAGACGAGGACCGTTCTATCGTCTCTTCAACTCTCTCTTCTAACGTAAAACCAAGCTTGTCAAGCGAACAAATCGCTCATCGGCAATGCTATAAATGTCGTATGTTCCTTACTGGCCCGTAAGTCTTACCTCACGACTATATTATGCTTATATTTCTAGAAGAAAGTTACAAATTAGTCTAGTATTGAAATGCGAGCAGTGTAGCTTTGACAATATGACGTACCTATTTACAAAGGAAGGTTTGTGTTAGTGGCGTAGTTGTGGGCTAGCTGGTTTCCTTGTCGCTGAAAATGTGGGGAAATATTGTTCTGATTGCTAGATGCAGAATACTCTGTTTTAGCCATAAAATAGTTTTTTAGTCTCTAATAAACATTTATATTAGTCGTTTGTTATAATTATGGAAGCAACTACACATTATTGATTTTAGAAAATGTGTCTTGTTATGAAAGTGTCATGTCATGATTTACACTGAATTTACTTGAAAACAATATCGTTGTAGGCGAATGTATATTTGCCTTACCCAAGTTCTTGTTTTAAATACAATGATGTAAAGAAACACAAGCGAAGTCTGCGTTAAATTTCAGCAAGACCTTTTCCTTTAATAAATAATACTGCCGCCGATTACTGTTAAATCAATAGCAATGACTAATATCTGCCGTGGTCCACATTTTGCTGTACCTCTGGTATTATGTTTTTATTTAATCATACAAGATGTTTTTCCAGTACATTTTAAGTTACTGCTAGGTTCCTTGTCAAAATATAGGAGAGAAAAAGTTCTTGTATGGTTATGTAAACTTTGAAAACTCTTTCTAAAGAGACTGATATTGAAAGCAATGATATGGAGAACGCTTGAATAAACTGAACGGATCTGGTGCTTGGCGACAGATTTTCAACTTTCGATTGCGTTTGAACTCTGGTTTATCTCCGTCGACTCCACGCCCTCTCATGTTTCGCCAGCTAGCCCAAATAGTGAGTTTGTTGTCTCGTGACGTAAAGTGATCGCCTATTTATTCATATTTGTAACGGTGGGATTGATTCGTCGCGTATTTCTGCAATAACTAATTAAGTAATCCGACTTGCGTCACAGAATAAGGTCTAGTTAGTTTAATATATAATCTAGGACTGATTATGTGTAGCAAGATTATTACTCCTTATTGTACTCTTCTTCGTCTTTATCTTATTCCGCGCTAAATGGAGTCGGCAAAACACGTGACTCTTTAACCATGCTCTGTTATCTTTCATCTCAGTATTTACCTTTCAACACATGATTGGTATTTTTTTTTAAGTTATAAGAATTTCTCTGAATTGATTGCAGAAATCCGTTACGAAATAATCCCGCGGATGATAGTTCAAATACAATTTCGATTGTAAATATTGTATCATAATTATGTACGATAAGTAACCACAAATACAAAATACCAATTTTACAAAACACAAACAAAATTGGTTTTAATTTTTTTTTTGTAACAGAATAGTGTTAGTGTTCCGCTTATATATTTTTTATTTGTATTATAGTTGTAAATGTACATTTTATTTTTTAATTACTTTCGACCAAATAAAATTGTAACGTTTTTGTGTTACGTGATTTGTGTGACGAGATATATTTATATAATTAAAGAAAAATAATTAAAATGCAATCTCGTTTTAGTATATAAAATATTTCTGGTAAAATTATCTGAGGCAGTGAAATATATACTATTTCTTTGATATCATTCCCATTTTTCAAAAAGTTTCTTAACTAAAAAAATACCGTGTGTGGCAACTGATCGCGTGATCAAGTACGACCCTTTATCGCGCGATTTCTGCCACAAACCTAAGTGTAATAGAAAATATAATCTCGTTGTACAATATCATTGAAAACGGAGCGTCTTTCACGTCGGATAGTTTCAGCGTTTTATTTAATAGTATTAATTGTATTTTACGTGTATAGATGTAGTTATAGTTGCGCACGAGTCGAATTGAAACTGTCCGATTGGAAGATTATATTGTGTAAGGTGTTTGTTGAGTGAAGCCTCGCGCGTCTTGCGCTGGGCGAGAGGGATCCTCATTTCACTATTGTATCATTCAATTGTTTATATTGACGTCATTCAATGTGTATATTTGTAATTAGCTTTTGGGTTCATAGTGCTGTCTTCTTCCATCAAGTGTCTAAATTTAAGTTTATAGCCTAACATCTGTAACTGTACCTATGAAGAAAAAATAAAAATATGTTCAGTTATGTTTAGCAATTTTGTTTTACATTGTTTCTTCATTCAAATCAATGTCTTGGTGCCTAACAAAATATATTGTACAAAAATATGATCAACTATAGATTTATTTTGTATGTTTTAAGAACCATTTGTTAATGTTAATTTAAAGTGTCACTTATCATTCAGTTGTTAGTTAATGAGAGATATCTACACAGAGATCTCTGACTCAGAAAGTCAATATTTTCCTTATTTGTTATGCGGGCTTCTTTGGTTCGTGATTTTATGTTTTCTCACGCCGACCAAATGGTACATAATATACTAATCAAATATATATATCTATGTAAGCACTATTTCTAATAGTGCTTTGTAGTGACAACTTTATGATGAAATCACAGACCTTGAATGCCAACTTTATATTGCATTATTTTATTTAAGTATGTAATTAGTCGAAACACGTATCTCATATGAAATGTGGATCCCATTACAAATAGAGCGCCCTCTAGTCCGCGCGCCACGCTTCATGCAAACTAGGATAAGAAGAATTTTAATATTTAATAAACAACGATTAACTTGATTTTTATTATTATTGCAATAATTATTTTTATGTGTACTGTAATAAATGCGGATCAAATTTTATACTGGCTGTTTTAAATTTTCCCAAAATAATAGAATGGATACTCACTATTTAAAGGAAATTATAATGACACGTCTGTGGTCTCTCTCTCTCAAAATTTTGATAACTTATAAATGAGATATATATGTATTGAAAACATAAATATTGAAGCGTTTAAGGAATTTGTGCAACTTCAAATATAGTTTTCTTAATAAAATTTTATCATAAAATATTATAAACTGTATCAGCCGGATTGTCCATTGCTGAATACAGCCTCCTCCACTTTGGGGGGATTTGCCATAATTCCTACGCTTGTCAGTAGTCTTGGGGCTCGCAGTGTGAGATATCGCTTCCTCAGAAAGCGCTGCTGCCCACCTTCTGGTGTGTTACCCTTAAGTCGCCTCCTACGACACGGTCTAGCCCGGCACCCCACAGGCCAAAAAATAATATAATTTTATTATATTTTGAGAACGCTGGGGAATTCAGTATTTGGACAAGACAACCCCTATGTATATTTGGCTTCCGCCAGATATGCTACATAAAATAGTAACTAAGACTAAGAATAGTACGAAATGTTTTTCCAATAATTAATTTTGAACAATCTGCTAGTGCAGAGGTCACCAATTACTTTCAATTTTTAAAATGATATGTCCGTCGCGGTCCAAGGATGTCTAAATATACCCCCTTCCCCCCTTCTCTATTGCACATAATATTATATAAATAACTAAGTACCTACTAAGATTTTTAATAAATTAATGTGAAAAATTACTCTTTTGCTTTAAACTGTCCGTCCCAAATTTTAAAGCAAGGATGATGAGGGCGAAGTAGCTCCAGCTTCGCCTCAACACGGGATTGGGACCCAGAGTGGGCTAACGCTGCGTGGACCACGTAAAGTTCGCAAACGTTCCTGTGGCCCAAATATTAAGGCATCCTGTAGGAACACCGAGTGGTTTTTAGTCGGTAAGGGCACTTGCTGCATGACCACCCTGTTGACATACAGAAGATAATATCACGTTATTTCGGCATGTTCATTTAGACAGGGTGAGGAGCATTCCCAAAGAAGAGGGTCATAAATCCGCAATTTTATCTTTCACTTCAGTCAAAAGGTGCCTCTTACCCAGTTGAAGACATTTTTGTATCCACCTTGAAGCACCTCCACAGTTTTTTTTTATCTATAAAAGTGCTAATTGTATGTACAGCAACTTCTCAACTATATATATAAGGAGAGGAGAGGGATCTATAACAATGTGTTCCACTCATGTTTAATTTTCACAGAAACAAAACAGTACCTACTATTGCCTAAGTTGTGGCAGATTGACTTTGAGAATAATAGCGACGACAACCGCCGTCGAGGAACGCTGTGTTGACTGCTCTTGTTGTGCCAAGTATAGCCGATCATTGTCTTCGCGTAGCGTTCGTGCGTGTGTAAATAATATAAATATCCACCTTATATAGTCTAATTTCTGTATCTTTTCATACGGATTAATGAAATTGGTTCCTTGAAACTGAACTTAATGATATGCACTTACGAGTAAGAAGTTTCCTGACCCCGTACACGTTCATCTTCGCCATTTTTGAAGCGCTCGTAGCGAAGTTTGCTTAGCCGTCCTGAATCGATCAGCAAAGTTAAGCAACGTCCGCCTGGCTAGCTACCACCCTCAAGTTGAAAATGTGTTCCGGCAGCTGTCCTTGAGAGCCAGTAATTCTAGACTAGCCTGAACAACATCATCACTTACCATCAGGTGAGATAGTGGTCAAAGGCTAGCCTATATGCAATAAATAAAAAAAATGATCCCACGCCCTTATTTATTTACTAGCTGTACCCGCGACTTCGTTCGCGATTGCCGTACCTGCACACTAATTATTCACATTTGTGCACTGTTTATATTAAGCAACACTGTGGTCTGCGGTGAAGCACTCTTATAGTAAACCATAGCTCAGAATGGAGCTTTCTACTTTGGATTTCAAAACTCCCGGGTTGTATTTTCCAGAAGACAGTAGTTAAGTTACTCAGAGAGTTCTTTTCCGGTTCGCACAATAAATGTTGAAGCAAAGTACCTTGTGCGTTTCTTTAGAATTTCGATTTTAAAACGGCGGTTTGTTTGACGGTAGATCGAATATTTTTTTTATTTCTCATTCTCGGAAAGTAGTGTTTGTTTGATCTGAGTAGCGGGTGGGAGACGCTCCTTCCCACCTAAGGCAAAACATTGGTGTAAACAAAGCTATATGTCTAAGATTTTTCGTTGTAAAATATTCTGTTGTTGTAAAACAATTAATAACAACTATGTTTGGCAGGGTAGTAACTAAATATGAGGTAGAAAGTGTAGGTAAAAAAAAATTAAAACTTTCCCTAAATTTCATTGTTCTAACTGCTAGTGTATCTTTGTATCTTCTACTCATGTTTATTATTTTTAGTAAATATTTAGAAAAACTACTATTTTTTTACCCTCCTCATATTTTAAATGAAAAGTAGAGTGTTCAACACGGATGTAAGTCATCGATTCCTACTTGGACTATAGCCGCATTAATTTTAAAAATATACTGCTCATGTTATTAAAATCAAAATAAATTATATAAAAAAAACATACTATATTTATATCTTTATTCCTTATATTAGTAGTGAAAAGCAGAGAGATTCCTATTCGGGCTATAGCCACCCGTAAATATTCCAAACAAAATTTTACGTAAAATTTCACAAATAGTTCAAACCGCTCAATAAATTTTTAGTAAGTATGTTATTTTATCAATGAATAATTTTTAGAAAAGCTACTTTATTTACTTTCTTTAAATTCGATATGAAAAGTAGAGAGCTGACCGCGGGTGAAAGTTACCAATTCCTTTCGACCCTTGTATAACAATCTACTAAAGTTGTGCACTTCCAACTTTAAACGGATTAAATCACGTATATTTATCATTATTTTTGTCCCGACAGCCACCCCGTGACCACGATCACTACAAAGTGTTTGAAACGTCGGGACAAAAATAATGATAAATATACGCGATTTAAATCGTTTAAAGTTGTTTAATTACAAAGTGTAACAATCGCGAAAACCTAAGACTACATTGTGCACTTTCATTTCGCAGTCTCCGAAATGTATCCGTCAAAAGAAAGATAATTATGTAGTGTAAAAAACTGATTGTGGTAAATGTTTTTTTTTTTTTTTATTGCTGATAGGTAAGCCTTTGACCACAACCTCACCTGATGGTAAGTGACGATGTGGTCGTAGGTGTTAACAGGCTTAACCTAGAATTACTGGCTCTCAAGGACAGCTGTCCTTGAGAGCCTAACGGTGTGTTCCGGCAGCTGCCGGAACACACCGTTAGGTGCTTGGCGACAGATTTTCCACTGGAGGGTGGTCGCTAGCCAGGCGGGCATTCGCAAAAATGCCCTTCTACCATGCGGTGAAGCTCAAGCCAGCGGTGGGATTCGAATCATGGACCTGCTGCGCGGCAGTCCATAGGCAAAGCCACTGAGCTATCACTGCTTCAAATGTACCACATTTTAGAGTTTTATCGTAGCAAGCTTGGAAAACTAAATAAGGGTGCCGTGCTGCCCGTGGGGCGCCGGGCTGCCCGTGGGATGCCAGTCTGTCCGTGGGGTGTCGGGCTTCCCGTGGGGTTCCGGGCTGCCTGTGGGCTTAAGATGAGCCGTACGTTCAAGGGTTTCTCAACATTCTGCGGTCCAAGTTATTTAAAACGAAATATTTAGTTTGTGATATCTGTAATTTCTGAACTGCAAAACTGAGGACTGAAATATTTACGGGAAAATAATTAAATAACCACTATTGCTGCTTTGTACTAACAAAAAAAGAATGATTGAAATCGGACTACGCGTTAATAAATTACAACTAAATGTACATTTTGACTTTCATCCCCTTTCCCAAGAGAACCGTACTGAATTTCGGGATAAAAGTATCGTATGTCCTTCTTCGTAGTATGAACTCGAATCGTGCTAAGTTTCATTCAAATCCATTCAGTAGTTTTGGAGTGATGCGAGGCCAAAAAAAAAAAAACAAACAAATTTTCAAAATATCTGCAATGTACAGAATTGGACCTGTTACAGTTTTATTATAAGTATAAATAGATAAATTTAAGCGTCTAACCCCTCGCGCTTCCCTACCTGTTGTGATGTCTGTTATTTCTGAACTTCAAACCCGATGACTTTGAAATATTTACGGGATAAATTTTAAAGTACCACTATTCTAACAAAAAAATCGGCCAAGTGCGAGTCGGACTCGCGCACGAAGGGTTCCGTACCATTAGCTATACAACATTAGACTTCATATTTTAACCTTTTTTTGTTTTAACATGAGCGAGTCCAACTCGCACTTGGCCAACTTTTTGTATTTGTTGTTATAGCGGCAACAGAAATACATCACAAGTGAAAATTTCAACAGTCTAGCTATCACCGTTCTTGAGATACAGCCTGGTGACAGACGGACGGACGGATGGACGGACAGACGGACGGACGGACAGCGGGACAGACCGTTTTTACCCTTTGGGTACGGAACCCTAAAAAGAACGTCTGAAATCGGACTACGCATTAATAAATTACAACTAAGTGTATATTTTGACTTTCATCCCCTCTCCCAAGGGAACCATGCTGAATTTCGGGATAAAAAGCTAAATTATCCTACCTTGTAGTATGAACTCCAATCATGCTAAGTTTCATTGAAATCCATTCAGTAGTTTTGGAGTGATACGCGGCCGGGATACAGACAGACAGACAGACAGACAGACAGACAGACAAAAATAAAAAAAAATATAGTTTCGGCATCAGTATCAGCTACAGAGTACTGTACATTTTTTTTTTTCAAAATATCTGCCTTGTACAGAATTGGACCTGTTACAGTTTTATTATAAGTATAGATAAATACAGAGCTAAATTGAACAACCAACTCGATGATTTGTAATAACAAGTATGTGTAAACATGTCGACTGGAGCTCAAATAACAAATAATAATAAACGATTAGAAAACCTCCCACACACCCAATTCCTTTCAAAAATGCAATCACCAGACTTTTTGCTACGGGAGTAAATAAAATTACAATTAATTTAAAATAACTTTATTTCAAAAATAAATAATTTATAAATAACAATTTGTGTCAACAAATTCTTAGGTGGAATAAAAATGGTGACAAATGGTATGTAAAAGTTTGAGTGAAACAAACAAAATAATACCTACCGAAACATAGACCGTGGCGATATTGTAAAGTGCAAGGATAGGCCGAGTTCGTCTACGTCCGATTCTCGTTAGATATATGTCAGATTCTCTTAACACTTCTCAAACAATATATAAAATCGTCAGCAAGATCCATTTATAAAATAATAGATGGCTGCAATATATTATAACTATCACTCACGGGTTTTTAGTAAAGACAGCGTTATTGTATGTTCCTAGACAAATAGGTACATCTTAATGTATGTTGCTGAGTCTGTTCCCAAATCATAATAATCTGGGTATCATTATTATTTAGTAACCGGCTAGTAGGTACTCGCTTATTAATTACCGGATATTGCTCCGACCAGTTTCGAAGTCGTTCGAAGTGATGCTAGCTAGCCAAATATATGAGACTAAATCGACGATTCTGAACATTATTCATAAATTAATATAAAGCCTTGTAACTGTTTTGTAATGTATGGTTTCTCAGTGTGCTCCATTTTTTAAGAGTGACTTAAAAGTATACCTATAATAATGCTTATAAAGGTGCTACTACATTTCTTAATTGCCTTTGGCTCAATTTACAAAAACTCACAAATTGGCATATTTCTTTTACGTCAAGTTTCAAACACAAACACAATAATGAAGAGTTCGGTAAACCTCGATTAAATGTATTAAGTAATAATTTATAATAAAAATGGTAAAACAAAAAACAATTAAGTGTTATTTTACTTAATATATTACTTAAACTTTAAAAAAAATAATTTCAATCACTACTATATATAATTCCAATTGTAGATGTAGTAACACCTTCACAGGCACATATTAAAAATACAGTTACAATAGTAATATAATAACATACTTCATATTATACTCTTTGATTACTTACTCTCAGAGTAAATAAAAATAAAGAGAGAGTCAGTAAATAATCAAAGATAGTTTAAGTAAATATAATTTTATTTCCAACTAGTAAAAATATATAATTTTGACGACACCAACGAAACATAAGTAAAAAAATAATTACACAGGTAACATTGTTATATTAAAAATTATGATCTTACGTTGACACGTTATGCATTTCCAGATATAAACTTATTGTTTTATCCTCAAGAAACGGCACACCTCTAAAATACTATGAATAAAAATACGCAAACCACAACTTCAATCACATAAAAAATAACTAATTACACTCTTTGGCTCAATTAAAAAAAAATACAGGCGTCATGAAATCGGCAAATAAAATATCATAAAAATCATTCATAGGAATACAATGACACATTTAATAACAAACTCAGGCTTTTCGTGAGACGCAATGCAAAGAAAGCATTAAATATAAATAGTTTGCGCTTTTTAAGGTAAATATAATATTAGAACCTATCATGTGGCAAACGACGAGACGCTACCGAAGCTATGTCTCGGTCATCCGCGTTCTGGCATGTACCAGGTTAAATCGGCACAGACAATATTTTGCCTTCAAACAATATGCACTAACGTACGATCAATCACGACTTTTGTTAAAAGCGAACGCGTCATCTAGCTAGGACGAAACATTGCGCTTGAAGCTACGCTGAACGCTTGGAGCTACGCTGCACGCTAAGCGTTTACGCCTTAAAATTACAAAGTCGAAGACTTCCATTGACGAAATAAGGGCAGGAACAAATATTCGCCATTATATTTCGCCAAAGTATCAGTCCTTAAGGTGCCTGGCCCCAACTATAAATTTTGAAATATCTAAATATATTTTTAGTTAAAAGTATTTCATATAATACACATATGTGTTAGTCACAGGCACCCATCTCCTAAAAGCAGAGACATATTTAAAACAACAAACTATAGTCTCAAACTCTTTATAGCAACATTTAAAACATCATCTTAATACTAAAATAAATAATGTTTAACATACAAAACACAAAAACGAATATCACGATTAAAATAAAATCTGACAGCCTCAAATCCACACTATCTCTCACGTGAAACGTCTGACTAGTAACAACGCTAACTACCCCAGTTTTGGTAAAAGAATATTTTGAAAAAAAAAATAATTTAAAAACTTAGTCTAATTTACGTCAAACCAGTCATCGTTCAAGAGAATAATGGATCAAGTTTGTTTTTAAATATGGATTTTTCACTCCACCAATCAATCGCATCGGATTGGTGAGACATACCTTAAATCCGACCAAATTACTTGTGTTCATAGATGTTACGCTTTTAGCAAATACTGCAAATACCTCGTGCAAGTAATCTATGCTTGGCAAACTGGCTTACTTGAAGTAAACTAAAAATTTTAAACTTACGTAGGCAGGCCCTACGTCATGCTAATGAATACAAAATGGCCGAAATAAGTACTACGCCATTGAGCTTGTAAAATTTCGATTGACTAGTTACAAGTTACTAGAGAAGTTTAATTAGGTACACTTCATTAGATATGTCGGTATTTGTAAGATATTAATTTGCAAAATTTGAATTATAATATAAGTGAAATGGCGTATACACGTGGCGGAGTGGCGTCGAAATGGTGTGTGCGTCGCATCTTAGTCCATTTCTAGGCGGTTCTAAAAATGTAGTACTTACAGCGAATATAAAAAAATCTATTAAAATATTATAATAAATAGTTTAGTTGAATTGAAACTACATGCTACTTAATATAACACTTACATACTATTGAGTAGTGGTAACATATCTACACTTATTTTATACCGCGTGTCGCTAACGGCTTGTTTATCGTGTAAAATTAAATCTAATAGTTACGCCACTCCGCCATAAGATCGCCGTGTGCATACCGACCCTAGGCTGGCACCCTTCATAAGAGTGCTTCTATGTCTCCATCGATCTTTTATTGCTCTCACTTCAATTCCTCTGTATTCTGGAATAGAAATATTAGAGAATATAAATAATTTGAGCGTTTAATTTTCGGTACACATAAATAAATGCATGTCAAAGTTGAAATGTATCTTATTAGATGCAGCTTTGACGCGGAGAGAATGGAACGTCTGTCAAAAACTGTATCTTAAGATCAATCTCAACTTTCAATTTTTTATTATGCGGATAACTTTATACAACAAACTCGATAGGCCTTTGCTTTTAGAACGTCAAACCTAGTAGGAGATGTTAAACTAGTTCGATTCTGTCGTGGCAATAAGGAAACTCCCTGCTTTGGTTATTAGTAAAGTGGCAATATTTGTTTTTAGTTTATGGAACTATACCGCCTAATTCGGCAGTAGATATTATTTTTTAGTATTGCATTCGAATTTTTCCTTTGCTACAGCCAACTTTGGTCTGACTGATGTCAAATTATATAAAAGTCAATATTGTACTGTATCAGCCGGATTGTCCACTGCTGAACACAGCCTCTTCCTTTATGAGGGGTTTGCCATAATGCCCACGCATGGCAGACGTCTTGGTGCCTCAGTGTGAAATCAGTCCCTCAGAAAGCGCTGCTGCGCACTCTGGTGTATTACCCTTTAAGACGCCTCTTACGATACCCACGGTTAGAGATGGGGGTGACATTCTAGCCCGGCTCCCATGGGCAAAGAATACGGGCGGCAGAAGTCAATACCACGGCAAATTTAATTTACAAAACTGCAACATCGATACGTCTGTGGTGAATAAGGTCTATCATATATTTTGTCGGATACTGATATTAAAGTTATTCTCGTATAATTGTCCTAGTTTGGTGAAGTTGACCCTAAGTTCTACAATAATTATTCTAAGATTATAGGTTACACCCATACGATAAATCTGTGGATTACAATACCTAGTTGTCGAGTGCAGTTAGTGCGGCCGGCCGGCCTTTGCCCGCTGCGGGCTGCCTGGCGTGGAGGCGACGAGAGGCGCGAGCGCGCTCGCCTTGTCGATCGGACTGCGCTTCAGGTACTCCGAAATGTGCTGCACGATCAGATCTATCGCAACTGAGGACAAAACAGAACGTAGACGCTTACATATAGTTTGTTATTATCATTTGAGTATCGAAACAGGCAAAGTACCTGGCTGTCTAATTTTAAATGAATGCCTTTTTAGGGTTCTGTACCCAAAGGGTAAAAACGGGACCCTATTACTGAGACTTCGCTGTCCGTCCGTCCGTCTGTCACCAGGCTGTATCTCAAGAACGGTGATAGCTAGACAGTTGAAATTTTTACAGACGATGCATTTCTGTTGCCGCTATAACAACAAATAGAAAAACTTGGCCAAGTACGAGTCGGGCTCGCGCACGTTAAAACAAAAAAAAGGTTAAAATATGTAGTTTAATGTTGTATAGCTAATGGTACGGAACCTTTCGTGCGCGAGTCCGACACGCACTTGGCCGATTTTTTATGTAGGTATATAGGTTAGCCTTCGACTTTTGTGGTCGTGGTAAAGCAGGTATAATCTAGACTGCGAGCTTTCGTGCTTGGCGACAGTCAGACTGCCATCGACAGCAACCGGCACCGAGGGCGACTTAGAGCCCTCAGTGCTCAGTAATAAATGGCACTAGCGGCCACTTACCAAAGCATTGACCGCAGCGTACGTTGCGTCCTAGTTGATCGGTTAAAACTAAATAGAGAACTTCGCCGCGAGCGCTTAAAAACTGCGTCTAAGCAAAACTTACAGTATCCTTAACCTCGGCTGTGTTCACCATCCCAGAATTCCATGCGGTGCTCGTAATACTACTGGCTATTAACTTGAAATGAAGCAATACTATACAGTCAGTAATGTATACAACTAAGAGACTTTCTATATAGTGGCCTAGGTATATATAACTAGCTACAAAGATGCCCTGGGCAAATAGGTAACTTGCACAAAACTAATCGAGTTTTGTTGTAAGGTAGGATGGGCGATTAACGCCCACTGTTTAATTACGCCCCTGAAACCGAAAACACACTATTTATGGCGTGATTCAGTTAACACATTACGTACCCATAGAACAAACCAATAGGAAAGCACAGGGCAAACGGCGGCTCACTTGCACCGCTATTTTGCCAGTGAGGCCCTTTGATCCGGCCAGACCGATATCATACCATGTTATTGTAATAAGTGCAACGGCAAAATTGCAAGTTTTGCTGTTTTTTTATATGTTTTTTGGTCTAAATTAGTTCAAGATGAAGTTATATTATGATTTCTTGAATATTTTGTATCAATTTTGATATTTTTGAAAAATTATTATTTTTCTAAAAATGTGTCTTCTTGTTTGGAACGCCCAACCGGGTAATAACGCCCGACAAATTGATTGCGCCCAATGAACATTTATAATTATCTAAATTCAGGCTTAAAATGGCTAATACGCAAAGTACTCATGATAAGTTATGTGAAAATAATCAAAAATATCCTCAAATATGATCAAATAAGAATATACCATGTGATATAAGTAGTTTTGTTAAATTAGACTAAGTTTGTCTTAAATGTTGAATTTCGGATGTGAAATAATTGTATTTTTTAGCGAGTCTATTTTTGCATGTAAAGAATAGTTTAAGGAGCGGGCGTCAATAGACACTTAGTTTTTAATAATATAAAACGCCCAAAACAGAGTTAAGAAAAAAAACTTTGTAGACATGCGTATTAGAGGTAAAACACATTCTAAAGTGTTATTTTTTATAACTAAATAAAGAAACCATTGTTTGAAACATCGTCTGTTTTCATAATCATATAAACACCAAAACTATTTGAAATCAAAGTTAGGTGGGCGTTAATCACCTACTGTACCTTATCATAATTAAACAAATATATTTTTGCTACGCCCATCATCCCTGAGACATTTGTTAAAGACTCCTAGGCATGTAACTTTACTGGCTCTCTACTTTACTGACTGCTGCCGAACACATTGCGACAGATTTTCGACTTGAGGGTGGTAGCTAGCCAGGCGAGAATTCGGAAAACCTTTCACCTTGCGGTGAAAAGCTCGACCCGTCGCGTCGGTGGGAAGCGAACCGTGGACTATCAATGATTCAATCAAATATGTCAAATTAAAGTAACCCGACCTGGGGTCATATTGTACAATTCCAATGGTAATGAAAATTATTTTCATTTTGAAATTCGAATTCCATAATGGGCATCGTTTTCAAAGGCAAATTTCAAAATTAGGTTCATCTCCATTACCACTTAGTTCGACAATAAAGTCCCTGATAAAGATCGAGTCGAGATGTTTTCCGTATGACTTCCGAAAGACATGGCAAAACATTTTGTGAATTATTTTCGTAATAATTATTAATGTAAGTAAACAGAATGTGATCTTTCATCGTAAGAAACAACACAGTGGTTTTATAAAAATTTTGCTGAACGCGGCAGTACAATATTTTAATAGTAAATTATGTAATTTTCGTTCATAAGAGTGTCGTAGACAATAAAGTTTTGTAAATGATTTTGTCTTTCGCACATTACATTTATACTAGTATATCCCCGAAGAGGAAAGCGGAGGTACCCACATTATGCCACAATCTGAGTTCTTAGTTATAAAACAGATTGGCAATCGCGAAACTACCATTTTTATATTATCTATATTTCAATGAGATTATGTCATTTATAACATACATAATTATTGGGCCGTAGATGTTTAATCGAATACTTACCCGTGGTTCCACTACCTTCGGCATTAGGGCCAAAGACCACGGGTACCATAGTGGTAGTCACGATATTCGTCCGAACGAAAGCATCGCCGTACAATATTTCGCAGTTTGTACAAAATGTTATATGACATATTATCAACACGTACCGCTTATCTACTAGTGGGCACTACCATCATTATAATACGAACTATAAATGCGAAAGTTTGTATCTGTGCTTGGTTCCACTCACCGCCCAAACGGCTGAACAGATTTTGATGACATTTGGTATGTAAATACCTCCGTGGTACAAAGGTCCGTACAGGTAGCCTAAGTAAAGATTTTCAGGGAGCCTACAATATATATTGTGTATGATATATACTTATATTGATAAAAAATCATTGACTTTTCGCGTTTGAGTGACTTATATTGCCATTAAGTTTACAATAAAACAAAATAGGGGATGCAAACACTTTATTAATCATAATAAAATAATACTACACATATAGACGTACATTAGGTTTTACACATTTTTTCTCAATGGAAACTATATATATTAGGTAAGAATATACCCATATAATAAAAACATAAGCATGATATAGTCATTTGTGCACTATATAGGTAAATTGGGACAATATTGCCTTACATAGGATAAGGAGATTTATCATTATGAAAACAATCAGGAAAGTTAAGAGTAAAATGAAAAATATTCACGGTTAAACAATAACACGTTTATAACCCACAATTAATACATTATTCTAATGCTTAATGTATTAATATTTTTTTTTATCTTGAGTACATTATGCCGACCCCCGACAGCGTGGGATAAAGGCAGGAAGATTAGCAAATGCATTATGAATGGAAGTATTTAAATATTCAGTCAAAATGTACCTTATTCAAAGTGGGCTGGTTACATTTTAAATTTTCCAAAATATCTAATTTGTTCATTACTCCCGCTATTACTATTCAAAACTAGTAATAGCAACATGGGTAACAATATTATAGCTAAAGAAATAAAATAAAAAAAGAACTAAACAGCATTGTTTATTTTTCAAGAAAATTATGTGTATTGTCGTTTACTAATTCGCATTGTTTGATTTTTCTATAAGGACTTCAAAAGCGAAAGCAAAAGCGAAAGAACTAGGTACCGAATACAAAACTTAATTATTCCTTTTAAAATGTAGATATTAAATGTCATATTAGCTTTGCATATGGTAGAATGTGAATTTTTAAACACCTGTGTTTGAGATCGTATTCAGAAATTGTCACGATGTCACATCATAGAATACTACAATTTTATTTTTGTAGTATTCTATGATCTCAATAAATCAAAATCAGAAGGACGTTTTTAGTAAGAAATTTATTAGTCTATTGCTAATTACCCCACAGTTACTAAGGATAGGCTATATCTTAGCTTATATTTTCTAGATTCCCAATTTAAAACAAAATAATTCAGTCTATTTCTATATAATTTAGTGATTCGAGTTTTAGAATTACCAAATTCTTAGACACAGCATTTGGTAGTCGCTATACGACCCAAGAATATAATAAATATGGCAAAATAGTAAAAGCATTGGATAGTACAAAATAAGTATCTTTGATATGTTATATAATATATTGATATTGTTAAAGGTTAGTGTCTTTCCACACCACCGTACTTTCTTTACATTTTAGACACCAATAGTTCAATATAGTTGAAATTTTGCGTGCATATCCTTGAACGTAATATCTATTCTGATTGGACAGTTATATGTTTTATTATTTATTTTATCTATAAATGTGAAAATCAGAATTCCCATACAAAACGATTTATCCAAATTATTTTGTTAATACATAATTTTATGGTAAACTGACAAACCAAACAGCATATATTTTTAAGGTTTTATTGAAATTGCACACTTGAAATGTATATGATAAAACTACGTCCGTATGGAAAAGCTTTGAAAAATATAATCAATAAGTAAATAGGGATGTCGAAACATGTCTTTAGGGACAGATATAAGGGAAACCTATATACCTTAAGGGATTCATACGTTATAGTGAAATGCTGGCAGTTTCCCGATAAAATCCGAAGAACCAAGTTCTAAGACTCACTTCTGTCAAAGGTTCTAAGAATTTGAAACTTGAAGCAGCAATGGGCACCTAACCGCTACGCTAATCTACCAAGACAATAACTAATAGCGGAATCGGTAATATCGTTTTTTCTTCTAATTTTGGTACCATACTTTTAATTTCCAATTTGTTACGTTCCTTTTGTCCTGGATATTGTTCTTGATACTTAGGACACTTTTGATTTCAATTTACCGAGTAGTTCCTCAGCGATATACATTAATCAGTACTAATATTATAAATGCGAAAGTAACTCTGTCTGTCTGTTACGCTTTCACGCCAAAACTACTGGACCGATTTGAATGAAATTTGGTATGGAGATAGTTTGAGACCCGGGAAAAAACATAGGATAGTTATCCGACTGCGCAAAAAGAGGTTAATGTTTTCACGCGATAACCGACATACGCGCGGGCGGAGACAAGTGAAAGCGGGACGGGTGGCCACGTGCGGACATAATATATCATATAGGTAACTATAGTATATAGGTTCTTTGTACTTTTGGCATGAGTCAAAATCCCTACGTAAATTACTTAAAAATTCATCTTCTTAATTAGGAATCGTTGAAGTTGTGTAATATTTTTCTGAAAAAAAAATACGGGGTAACCTAAGTCCGATAACTTTATATTTTCATTCACATCGGCTAGTTTGTATAAAGGAGCGATAGTGTAAAATTGTGCTTAGATTAATTCACTGGATGATATAAATATATAAGTAATAAAATATCAGTACCTATTTATATCCGAGCAATTAATTGATTGTGCGTCATTAAAATAATCCATTTTATAACAAGAAAATATGCACTGGATCGTTTTAACAAATATACATATTATATAAATGCAAAGAAAAAGGTATTAAAACTTATAACTAAAGATAGGCGAAAACTTATATTAATAATATTAATTGTTATGCAATATGTTAGTCATGTATTTATATGTATATTAGGAATAGTTGTTACAAAAAAAAACCTTTTGATTATACGAGGTTATGCTATTTTTAGAGAATTAACAAGGAAAAGATGAGAATAATATACAATATTTAGTCACATTTCTGTATTCACACTGGTACAGAATCAGGTCGAAGCGTAACGCCAAGTTTTCAACTACCAAAGAAGTCTCAGGTCACAAAGGTTTGACAATTCCCAGTAACAGAAGTATTTGAATGCAAAAGTGTCGGGACCTCATTGTAAATAATAGAGGTATCTCACATATCAAGAGCACACTTATCCACATTTTACTGTACTATTTCAGTGTAGTAGTAGCAGTTTTGAAATTCACATCGAATCATAAAATACCAACAAATGAGTTCTAACTGCGACCTCCAACCAAATCATTTTTTCAGTTATTTTTATCTAATGTATTTGGTATTATGCTTTAATAAAAATTTTATAAAATACTAGTATTTGATTTTAAAAAAAAATATGAATGTATTTAATTTCTTATAATAGGACAAATAAGTATTACAAGAGGGAGTACCTTAGGTTCGGACGGCGCTTCGATGCGCTTCTTCTTGTGCCTCAGTGTGAATTGAGCCCCTCATTACATATATTATTATCTAGTTTGCTGTTTGTATGAAAATATATGACATGATATTTGTGATTTTAATAATATGTAGTGAAGCACTTTTTCTAGTCAAAAATATTTGTTTCCATGGTAATGTGAAACGAATCCTAAATCAACTATATCTTTTATTATTCTTACACCATGTAATAATTCAATCTTAGTCTATAATGCTTTCTTAAGCTTCAGCCTTATTAATAAGTAAACGGTCGCGGCCCCACTCGGCAAATAGATCTCATCTCGTGTTTTCACATCACCCAGCGGGAGTGTAAAAAGTGGATTTTAAGATGGAAATGTATTGAAAATCGAAAACTACAAGAAATTATAATTTTTGAAAGGGGTTGTACGCAATTTAAAATAAAAAATGGACATTAACTTGTTTATAAATTAATTGCAATCTATTACGGTGGCCTATATTGGCCCCAGCCATATACGAAATTTTATATATTTATAATGCATTGCATTTTAGATGTTTTGTTTTTCATGATTTCAAGAGGTTTATTAGGGCCATTGGATTGAAAATATAAAAAACCGTTTATACACCAACCGATTATCTAGTGATCAATACCTAAAAATAATAAAAATCTTATTAACTTTTATTATTTTTTCTCGGAAATTTAAAATTTCCCAATCTTCTCTAAAACTTTCTTTAAGCTTACTTGGCATTTACCTAGATGTGTTCTTTTATTGGCGATAAGTTTAAAGGTCATGCTTAATATGGAGCTATAGCATTTTCAATTGGCTGTAGATCTGCCAATCCTTTGGCTAAACTACTAAGCTAATAAAACAGTTATCAGCTGTTTATTTAGTTAGTTGCGCGACGTCCAAGAGTGTGGTTTACAAGACAACACAGTCGGTTCGTCAGTACCAGTGCCTTGTGTGACCACGGCCTTGGCACCCTATTCTACCTACGAAACTATTTGCCAAGTGGGTCCCAGCCCTAATAATAACATAACATAGCACTTAATATATAATTAGGAAATACATTGATAGTCAATAACTACATTGGAAAAATAACTTAAGTAAATCCTCCGCGCGCAAGATGTACTTATGTCCGTGAAATCAGTATGTAAGTCAAATATATTACATAAAAATATTGAATAAACGCCCAGTTTCTGGAAGGTGCGTAAGTCGGAACTTGAATACTGAACGCTGATTGGTCACTCATCGCGTCATTCGTTATCATTAACCAATAAACGTTCAATTAAATCTGTCAGCTAATCATGGTTCTCTTTAACGTTTCAGAAAAGGAGGTTTGACAAACAAATGAATATCAAACTAGGAGGTATCAGAAACACTTTTTGAAAGTATTTGTTATTACTACAGGGGTCTGCATCGTTAGTTAAGAAAATATTCTAACAATTCAGGCTCTGTTGCTTTAAAATATAGTTATAAATGTGTGCGAATAAAAATACACAGATACATATAGTTTATACATAACTGAGGTAAGACGATTATAAAATACACTGGCGATGGATTATTTGCGGTGTGGCTTCTGTGACTGCACCGCTCAAACATACTTTTAAAAATATGTAAATCTTTCGGTTTTCTTCCCGCTATTCTTGCCAACAGTACAGCGCTAATTTTGTAAGCTTATTTGCTTAGCTAGTGTTAATGCAAAAATTACAATGTTAGTAGAGGTACAGTGAAAGGGCACTCGTACGTCCGAACATGCCAATGGCAAATCAAGCGACGTCTCCCGTGTCTCTGTAGTGTGCGTATGTGCGTCTATTACATGCTTGCTTCCTGTCTTTGTGTGTGTTCATTAAAACGTATTCCCTTGTATCATATACAAGTGTAGCTGTGTGTATTATATGATTGTGTTGAATTTTCTCCACATTATATTGTCGTGACATTCTAATGTACCGTAGCTTGTACCTAGCGTACCCTATCTTGTATAGACGTATAGGACCCAATGCTGATTTTAAATAGGCCTGGTAAGTTGCACTCGTTCTCTTGGCCTTGGAATTCAATTGCATTGCACTAAGATATATTTATAATTGCAATAATTTGATATCAATGAATATCCGGTAATCTTTCTCATTGAGTGTTGGAAACGCCCGCGGTAACGTATCGCTGCTTTTCTTTCATGAAATCCGCTTTAGTCTTTACCACAGCGATCTGTGGTTTTTACACAATGATCCTGGATCTTGGGACCTATTTATACCGACAAACATTAAATCCCATTCATAGATAACTTATAACGTATAATAACGTCACAAAAGCCACACCGTCACCTTATGCACGAGCCTTATTTTTAAGACATTCCACTATTTACAGATACAATCGGTGCCAGCTGTTTTACATGCAGATTCAACTAACTGGAGAAATCACATTATATATATTGCCTCAACGTATCGACAATCGTAATTTTTTCACGTAACTTTTTACTACATACTTCCCCATATTTACCGTATCGTTTGTTGGGGGATTGAATATAACATAAAGAGGAACACGCGTTTACAAGAATGAAAATAGTTAAATTTTATCGAATCGAATATAACGTTTGGATTGTTTCTTTCTAACAAAGGGACGAAGCAGTTGTAAGAAAGAGACGCAGTACATACATACAGTCCTCCAGATTTGTACATTTGTAATTAGAATCGCAATCTCTTCCCTCAAGCAATGAGGATTCAACCTCCTTTGGAGGGAGACAGATTTAATAACGTCAAACTAGAAACTCATTTATAAATGTAGGTAGCTGGATGGAACATCTTAAAAAGTGCCTAGTTCAAGTTGGGGAACTCCTCACAGCCACTACCGACTCAGCGTATCTTCCGAACTGCCCGACATTCTCCTCCCATTGGTCCCCTCTTCCGCCTCATGATGAGTCCCGTTACACGTCCCGTTCATCAACTTCGCAGGCGTCGCGGGCCGCTTCTTGTACATAATGTCCCATATGTGGTGCACGATTAGGTCAATAGCCACTGCAACAAGGGAAAACGGACTTTAACACGCAACGCATACGGACGCGTTTGGCGTTTAGCAGCTACATAGGGCATAGCCGCTGCAAGAAGTTTGGGACTGAAAGGGTGTGGCTAACTCGTTGCAGTGGCTATGACCTTGTGCTACTTACCTTGGGACTTGGGATATTTTATAATCACATGTATCTAATATTTTGAAGCACTGGGTGGGTATATCTGTGTTGAGTGAGTCGCGTAAAGAGTTCCGCTCAGTGATCACTTATATTTCGTCGCCAATAGTCTCGTCTGGGTGGTTGCATGCCGCTGACTATAATTTAACCCTGGCCGCCGACTTCAAACGATATACGTGAAACAGCATGAAATGCCGCCTACTCCAAGGACTTAGTGGTAGTATAATACACATTGTATACACTTTCGCCAAAATTAAGTGAGGCGCTTAAAACTTTGACTTTGATGGAAGATTGATTTTTGGGCTAAAATATAAAATAATAAAATACAATACAAAAAAATATGTAAAGAAGTGTAACTCTCGTACAGTTACCGCTTTGATATCGGACTCATCAAGTTTACAATTAATCAAACACGCACAATTTTCCAAGTTCAATTGATTCGGCACTTAGAAATGAACGCATCGTAGTTAAGGTTGTTGTTGCGCCGCACGGTACATATTTTAAACCTCGCCCGCCGTGGTAAGGTTTGCGTTCTGTTCTTTTTGAGCTTTATTTACTTTTCTTTGCATATTTATTCGTAAAGCTAAAGTAATATTTTTTTGTTACTTAAATATAAAACAAAATCACATTTTACAATATTTTTATCCCTGAGACGTTTGAAACACTTGGCAGTAATCGTGGTCAAAAGTTATATAAAGGTAGTAACAGTCTTTATTTTTGTTGACTAAACTAGGATATCATTTGTAGGATCTCAAAAGCCACGGAAACTACTAATCATTTTGAAGGTTCTGTTTACTATTGCTTTGTAAGAAAAGTTGATGTTGATTTTCATTAGAAATATATCGAAAATTTAAAAAAAATTTAGACAACGCGACGTTACAGCACTAAACTTGTAAAGAAAAAGCTATCGGAGCAGTTGAAAATAGAAAAAATCAAGAAAGCAGTAGGTAGTAGGGTACGGCGGGCTTGAAGGTACAAGGGGTATTGTCAACGGCATAGGCACGGTAATGTTATCTATAGATAATGTTATATATAGATAACATTACCGTGGCATAGGCAACTGACACAAAAACGTCTGAAAAACGACGTTGCCAGGTAACGACGGCAGACATTGATACATCAACAGCTGCCGTCAAAATGGTGGTGACAGTTAGCTCTGCCTTTGGAAAACGCCGCTCTTGTTTAAGAGCTCAAAGAGGTCTATACGCCTATCTAGAAAACTAAAACCCCGTTAGGCAATTACTTGTCAGACGTATGAAGGGATTGCGGGAAGGTTACGCATGCCCCAGCCCAAAGTGTATTCTCGAGTACCAGCAGGAAAGCGCATGTAAAATATCTAAAATATACACATAACTAATATTTTCCACATCACCTAAGTGTACATGTATATTTTCTGTTGGTACCATTACGAAGTTGAATTTTTGTACGTAACCGGTCTGTACTTTCTGTATGTGGTACCATTGTTTTTGATTGTACACATTTTTTATAACCTTTGAAGCAGTGATAGCTCAGTGGCTTTGGCTAGGGACTGCCGCGCAGCAGTTTAATGGTTCGCATCCCGCCGCGGGCTTGAGCTTCACCGCATGGTGGAAGGGCATTTTTGAGAATGCCAGCCTGGCTAGCGACCACCCTCAAGCAGAAAATCTGTCGCCAAGCACCTAACGGTGTGTTCCGGCAGCTGTCCTTGAGAGCCAGTAATTCTAGGTTAAGCCTGTAACCTTCGACCACATCATCACTTACCGTCAGTTGAGATTGTGGTCAAAGGCTTACCTATCAACAATATAAAAAAACCTCAAACTAAAGTCAACCTATATATATAGGGTTATAAGGACCACGGCGATTCTTTGTGCCCCGCAGTAGACCGTTTATCCCTGCATAAACAATGATCAGATTACATATGTTTAAATTATTTATTTCCAGAATGCGACATTACAATGATATGGATATATTATAATTGAGTTTAATAACGCGAGGAACAAAATCAGTGACTTGATGTAGCTTGCGCCAGAGTAACAAACGATTTTAGCAAAAATAAAGCAGTTTGTCATGACTTTGAGATTGACAAAACATCAATGATAAAATTTATAGCACGTGTAAAGCGAAACCTAGAATCGCCAAGAGATGGATAAGGTTCCAGAGATAGAAAATATAATTTGATTTTATACTCGTAAATACATTTCAGAATAAGTGGCATATAAAAGACTTCAGTATAGTCTTATGAAACGCTGCGCCACAAATCACAATTTTAAACTTAGTCAAATTGTGATAAATAGCATATAAGCTAGTTTTCTCAAATAAATGTAATATTGATTCGCTTCAATTTACTATTTAATACTATTTATAATTGGTTATTTTTACCAAAACACTGTTTTACCCCGATTGGAGAACATAAAGGAACATTGAACTCGAGGTTCTATATCAACCATATCTATGCTGTGGATATTCTGGCCACGTTTAAATACATAAGATGAAATATTAACTAATAGTATTAACATAATATCCGGCAACCTTATACGTGCTTAGTTGTGAGGCAATATAAAATAAAATGTATTTAAGGTAAAATGTACCTTTTAGCCTCGCCTTACCCTACATCCAAAGGTTTTGAGCACTGACAGAGAGAAGCTAACTACACAACACAAATGCCAAGGATAGTCAAAAAGTTTGATATGAGCCAAATGGTTATTTATTTTAGTAATAATTTTATAAAACATTGATTTTATCTTAAAAATATATTACTTTTATTTCAAATTAAATGTCCTTGTCCATCTTATACTTATCAAATGACTGGTGGCGGTTGATCTGCTAACGAAAACTCCCAATAAATGGAATTTATATTTGTAGATGTGCGAGTACCCCCTAGGTAGCTATGCACCATACGTCTAGTGATGCCTATAGTCACAGGGTGACGACGTAGCCATCCCAAATCACCAACCACATAAAAATGGGCAACGTATCGTGTGGACCGACCTAATAAAGTAAATGTAATTGTTGTATAATTAAAGGTTGTGGACTTACCCAAATTGTCCGCGCCTCTCGGTATGATCACATCAGCAAACTTCTTTGTCTGCAAAACAGATAATGTTGGGTTATTTGTAGAAAATACTTCAGTTTACAAACGGAAACGGAATATTCAGTTTAATTACACGACAAATTTACAGTGCTACGGAACTAGGTACAGTGACGTCAGAAACACCACACCCCAAACTCCTCACTTCCTCACGAATAATCGTTGTTATATTTCATAACTGTACTGCTATACATCCTAGCAGTCATGATAATAAACATTTATTATTGTTATTACTCTGGACACACGCGCACGTAACCCCATGTCTCGAATCTTATAGTCATATCTGTAAGACAGGCTACAGAAGGTTGGAATAAATGGCAATACTTCTTCCGGGTCTTTGGTAAGAATAGGAGTACCGCAGGGATCAATTTTAGGACCTTTTCTGTTTCTAGCGTATACTAATGATCTGCCTGGCGCGGTTAAATATTTCTGCGATATTGTTTAACCAAATGTTACTTATGTTGAAACAAACTTTAAGCTTGGCCCTGATAGATAATACACTAAAATTGATGAACTCTATATTGACAATGCGACAGTCTTCCTGGTAATCAAAATGGATTAAACTTTACATGGGCACATGATCTATCCAAAAAACTTAAAGTTAACTTGAAATCGTCACTAATAAGTATATATAAGTATACTCACGGGAAGGCAGAACTCCTCGAACGCCGGCTTGACAAAGTTCATGTACTGGTTGAGCACTTGTTCAAGATCTCTGCCGCGCTCCATGATGTCGCGGGGGACTGGGGAAGAACGTTCATATTAAGACTTCATTATGAAAAAAAACGTAGATAAAAATAATAATCTAAAAACCACGTTTTTATGCGCCTTAAAATTAATAAAACGAATCGGGAGTTGCTCGAAATTTGAGTTTGAAGCAGTGATGGCTCAGTGGCATTGGCTATGGACTGCCGCGCAGCAGGTCCATGGTTCAAATCCCGCCGCGGGCTTAAGCTTCACCGCATGGTGGAAGGGCATTTTGCGAATGTCCGCCTGGCTAGCGACCACCTTCAAGTTGAAAATCTGTCGCCAAGCACCTAACGGTGAGTTCCGGCAGCACTCCTTGAGAGCCAGTAAGTAATGAAGAAATGACATGTACAATGAGACTAAACAAATGTATGTCTCAGGGTGACGGGCGCAGTGAATTTCGTTACTTATGACGAAATGCACCTGTTATAGGCAGATGTTACCGTTTAACATCAGGTGGGCCTCGTGCGCGCTCCGTCATAAAAGCATTAATAAAAAATTAGGATACTGTTAAGCGCCAAATCCACCAAGTAGATTATGTGCAAGCGAAGTAGACAACAGTTTAACTGTACGGGTACTGTGTCAGCCAGATTGTCCACTACCTACTGAATACAGCCTCCCCCATTAAGAGGGGGTTTGGCATAATCGCCACTCTTGATTGTCGTCGTCTTGGGGATTGCAGTTTAATATATCAGTTTCTGAGAAGGCGCGGCTGCCCATTTTCCGGTATTTTACCTTAAGTCGCCTCTTACAACACCCTCAGGTAGAAATGGTTACATTCTAACCCGGCACCCCACGCAGCACGGTACCCCACGAGGCAATCCTCTTTAATTTTGAGACCACCAAATTACATGACAAAAATCTTCGTTTAACATATCTAAAGTTGTACAGAAATGACTGTACAAATTTTTCACCAAATTACATGACTGTTGTTGACAAGCGTTAAAACAAATATGGATTTCAGTTTAAACAGAATAAAAATTAACATAATTGAGATTTTTTTATTAAGAGAATGCCTACTAGATGTAACACAAACCTACATTTAAGGGTGAACTATGGCCGGTCAGTTCTCCATACAAACGTCGTATCATCCTCACATCACTCCCTTATTTGAGGATTTAGGTCCAAAACAAAGCATGACATCGATTGATTTCTTTATTATCTAGGCTTGCATAGTAAGGGTTTGTTTAATAAGATAATTAACTTGAGAATTATGTGAAACATTTTCATGTAAAGTTCTCGAGGCACATAACTTTTAACTTAATTATCAGTTTAAAATTTCGGTATCATACAAGCCTAGATAATGACGAGATCAATCGGCATTATGCTTAATTCTGGACCTAAAATCTCAAATAAGGGAGTGATCACCCTACTAGTTCAACTTTAAATACTTGCCTCTCCTCGCCAGCCTGGTGTCGGAGTCAGTATCAACAAACAGCTTCATGTGGAACAGTTCCCGTACTTCCGGGAAGTAGAACACCAGGATGCCTTCTATGAGTACCACGTCCGCCGGGTATATTGTGTGTGAGCGATGTGGGCTAGAAATAAATAAGCTAATTAGTTATGAAAATAGTGATGATTTTTTTTTATGTTATTGTGACGGATCAAGCTCGAGGCCCACCTGATGTTAAGCGGACTCACCTCTGCCTATACTAGAAGCATTTCGTCACGAATTGCACTGCGCCACACGTTGTGACTTGAGGCTGTTAAATCTCATGTACATGTAATTTCACTGGCTCTCAACGACAGTGGCCGGAACACACCGTTAGGTGCTTGGCGACAGGTTTTTCTACCTGAGGATGGTAGCGAGCCACAAAATGCCCTACCAACATGCTGTAACGGCTGCCATCCTAAGACAACAACCGGGACCGACGGCTTATCGTGCCTTCCGAAGCACGGAAGCGCTCAGTAGTAATGTCACTAACGATCACCTATCCAAGTCATAACAGCGGCGGATGTTGCTTAACTTAGCTGGTCGGTTAAAAATGGCTAAGCAAACTGCACTACGTTACCTACTAATTAAATATAGTATAATGAATAGTTCTGTAAGAAGGAAGACAGTGTATATGAGAATTCACCGGACAGGGTGCAATGTTGTCATCATCATCAATAGCCATAACGTCCATAGCTTAACGGAGGGATTGTCATAATCCCCACGCTTGGCTGGCTTGTTGGGGATTGCAGTGCAATATGGCAAATAGGTGTCCACCCATTTGGAATGCATAAAGGCTAATTTCACATGAAAAATAAAAGACTTCAGTCTGATATTAAAGTTATACAAATTACCCAGAATAAGATTTAAATTATTATGAAGTCTAAGAAACAACATCTAGTGAAAGGCCGAGATTGATTGATGAAAACAACTAACATACATTTCGCTTTAAAAAAAAATACTTAAACAAGTATAAACAAGACACTAGGGCTTACCTGATTGAATTTGTAATGTAATCATATTCTGGAACATCGACTTTCTTCCCGGCAAGTATATCTTTCAATACGGACAGCAGCTTCTTGTCATCGAAGGCGTCTGGATGGTCAAAGTTGAACTGACCACGCTCTGCCCTGAGCCTCTCAGCGGGTGTTAGTGTGCGGTAGAACGAGTCCTGGCTGATGCAGACCACCCGTCTTTCTGTTTGTTCTTTTTGCTGCTGGCCCAGCTTTTCCATGATTTTTTGGCATACTGTTGACTAAGGAGAAATAAAACTCGTTGAATGCTATACACAGTGCTATTTATTAAGCTAAAATGGAATGAAATAGCGTATAACTATTACCATAGACAAGCTTTCGTAAATGATAAAACTAAACAGATTAACAACTTTTATCTTGACTCATAAAGACCTCAAAAGATAAGGGATTAAATGACACATGGCTATCACAAGGTCTGCTATGGATAGGCTCGGGAAAATATGGCAAAACAGGAACATCACAATAGACACAAAAATGTGACTTGTTAGGGCTTTAGAGTATCCAATATTTCTCTACGGTACTGAGACAAGGACGCTGCGAGAGACTGAGAAAAAAAGTAGAAGCTCTGGAAATGTGGTACTGGAGAAAAATGCTTAGCATATCATGGGCTCAACATCAAATCAATATTTCCCCACTTGCGGAACTCAAAGTCAAATGGCGACGGATTGTAAGGCCTGTCGCCTTACGTTACTCTTGATGTGACATCCACGAACACTATGTTAAGAGTGTAGAGACTAAGAAGAACGACCTTAGGAATTTTTTCTTTATTTTAATATATTAAACTACGAATATACTTATTCTAACATACAAAATATATGTATTAAAAACTGATATAAATAACAATGTACAGGAAAGCAGATAGTTTAAGGCATCCCTGATTCAAAAGAGGTGGCTGTAATACAAAGAGATATGTTTTCAAATGAAGTATCGGCCTGCCTAGCTTTCAAAGTTCCAAGCATAGTGTATCTAATTATTACAGTCCCATCATTTTTCATTGATTTATTAGAATCAACAGAAAAAAAATCATATGATTGTAACAAGAGTGAATGTTGCCGTTTGAAGAAAATGCACTAGACCCTTGACAATATTGTGCTTTATTTTACGAACATCCCGCTTCCAAAATCTACTAGATTCAGCAAAATAATATGTTTCAATATTAAAAAAGATATTGGAAGAAAAATCGCCATAGGACATTTATACATATCTTTATTTATTCGACAAATTTAAGGTTCTAAATTTAACTAAATCGCACTATTGCACGACACGAGTCTTCTGGCGCTTTGTTGAAACTACGAACCACTTATCTCTCTAACAAGAAATTTAATAATTTGCGGAATTGTGTGTTTACTGTTTATAC
Source organism: Plagodis dolabraria (assembly GCA_963854805.1). NCBI lineage: Eukaryota > Metazoa > Arthropoda > Insecta > Lepidoptera > Geometridae > Plagodis > Plagodis dolabraria. The sequence continues at coordinate 36,295,109 of OY978441.1, read as the reverse complement.
CAGTGAAGGAATGTTTATATGCCTTCAATGGTATTATATTAAGAGCTCAATATGATACTGTTCGCAGAATTTCATTGACACTGTTGTGCCGCCCTGCCATCTCAGAAGCATTACCATCAATGCCGCCATTACCGACTACATTCTGATTCTCAATTCACTTGTCAGCTTTCTCCACTGGCTCTATATATCTCTCTCTCTCTCTTTCTGGGATCATGATCAATAATCGTAATATTGCACAACATAGCTTGGGTTGCTTAGTAATATCAAGATTATTAGTTAAGTTATCTACCAGATTCCACTTCATATTTTTAGCGCATAGCTATGAGAAAAAAAGCGCTAAAGGTCCTAGAAATGTACTTGATCTAGCGCCAAATGCGCCAAAACTGCAACACTAGTTATAAATGGTAATTAAACACAACATGAACAAATGTAATTTAGTTATGCATTTCTGGTGGCGTTGCCAAACTGGGAACATACAGGGGGGACAGCTGCCAGAAAACACTGTCAGGTGCTTGGTGACTGCTATTACACGTGAGGGCGGTAGCCGGGAAAGCATTCGCAAAATGTCCATCAATCATGCTATAACGACTGCCATCCTAAGACAACGATTTGGACGGACGAGTCACCTATGCATGATTATGACCACAAATCTTTAGGGGAGTTTTCAACTTAAAAAAAACAATAGTGTTAAAGATGGTGTTCAATATTAGCAATATTGTGTTAGACGATTAAACATACAAACTGATATTTATTTAAGGTTGGTCAAACATTCACAAAGCAATTATTATGCAATTATTGTGTGCATTGACACAGTGGGAATCCGTTAGGGCGACATTCCAATAGGGCTCGTTAGTAGAGACATTGTGCAGAGCGTCGTGTAAAGTTAACTCAAATGCATAACCATACAGGCATTCATGTAGATGCGCGTTGAGTGATATTAAAATAACACATGCTTTGTATGCTTTGAAGTAAAACTGGGCTGGCAGTACCTTGTATGGTAAGGGTCACCTGAACTAATATCTAAAAATATAATAATAATTTTATTGTAATGAAGATGATATGCAATTTTTCTCTCGTTTATGTCCTGTTGCAGCTGTTCATGTAGTGATTTACCTATTTCGAGGAGTCACAGAGAGAAGTCTTCCTAAATGTATATTGATGAATTTTAAAGTTTCTTTTTGACCCACTCTGCTTGTGTTTAGTCCATCGCCAACCCTGCTGATGATAGCCCTTCACTCACTTCTAAGAGAAAGATCTAGAAACTCTCCTAGGGTATTTGTTTTTCTTTTCATCAACCAAACATAGCATTTTAATCAGCTGGTCAAATGTGATGTGCTTTCCTAGCGGACATCTCGTAAATAATCAAGTCAAATTTACATATCTTTCAGGCTTTCCGTGTAATTACTTCACTACTTTCCCTTGCTTGTTGTTTAGAATTACATATCAACTATTATATCCATTTCAATAACTGTACAAATATAAAAATTTCTAAATAACTTTGCATGATTATTGAGTACAAACTTATGAATGCAGAAAATGCAACAACAGTTCTCGCAGTTTCAACCTTAACTTGTTAATGCATCCTAAAGCACTTTTTTTTTAAGAACAGAACATACAATATGTTTAAAAGTTAAGGCAGTAAACAAACATATCTTTTGCATAATACTGTATCAGCTGGATCATCCGCTGCTGAACACAGCTTCTTCCAATAACTATAAATTCCAACAAAAAAACATTGTTACAAAATAGTATCACATTACATAAGTGTTGTTTACAAAATCATGAATTTGTAATGAGGAAAGTTTGCAAAATATTTTTGTATATTTGCAAAATATACTTGATAATCAGTCTAAATTAATGTATTATGCACTTAGGAAACCCATAAGTAAATAGTTAATGGTTTAACACAGATTCTGATCTGCATAATTCTAAGAAGCACCATAATAATACATTAATAGTAAAATTTTATTCCTTTAACTAAAACCTGTTTATTATTATTATTATTATCATTGGTAAAACAACAAAAAAATAATATATTTTACCAAGAACAACATACACTTCTGAACAGAAATTCAAAATTCAAATTAACAACAGTATTATACAGTTACTCTCAAGTCATCCCTTACTAACACAAAAACATGTACCTCGATTATGACCAATTTGAAAATCAGTAAACAACCATGCAATACAATAATGGGAATATCAGTACTAATATTATAAATGCGAAAGTAACTCTGTCTGTCTGTCTGTTACGCTTTCACGCCAAAACTACTGGACCGATTTGAATGAAATTTGGTATGGAGATAGTTTTAGACCCGGGAAAAAACATAGGATAGTTTTTATCCGACTGCGCAAAAAGAGGTTAATGCTTTCGCGCGATAACCGACATACACGCGGGCGGAGCCGCGCCCGGAAAGCTAGTATTAAACAAACGATGCGTTTTTATAATAGCTAGCAATGTTCTTGACGCCAATCATGTCACAAAAGACTTTAATCCGTATTGTCTTACTTGACAGCCATCATTGTGCGTTATGCATCCTTATATGTCGATTAAAATAGTAGCGCACGAAACAGGATCTTATTCTAGAACAATAGCTGAAAAAAAATCTGATATCAGATTTTTTTTCAGCCGAGCCCGGAAAGCTAGTAGTTAATAAATAAAATAATAATAATAAAAATCTAAAATGCCGCGACGTCTTGCGAGGGCGATCTTGATGCGAACGCGAAGCGGCGCGGCGCGGTGCGAAAACAACAAACATTCAATACGGGTGCGTTCCTCCTACCCGTCGGCCAAGACAAATTATGGTCTAAACGCAGATATACGCCGTTCCAGCACTCTAATCGAACTTAATTTGATCCTGTCAAGATTTGATCATACCCGTTCCGGGCGACCTGTCAGAGCAAATTTTGATCTGCCTGGCCAAATTTTTACTACCTTTTGAATCGGCCAAATCTTGGCCAGCTGTCAAATGTGACAGATTCTACAATAAATAATAGATTTTGTACAAGCTAAACCAAGGATTAGTGGCATACTATGTTAATATTGCTTAATTACGAATTATGCCCCATTTATTAAAAATGTAGACTGTATTTTATCACCTAAAAACATCGCTGTCAATTCCATATTTTGAAAGGAGCTTTATAGGTCGTTCCAGGTGCCTTAGAGCAAATATTGCTCGACCAACATTTACTGGAACGCGCCCCTATATAAATGTCCTACTTGACCAAACGCATCTCTCGACAGCGACACAAGCCGAGATCCGAACCACAGTGGCGCCCTTGAGCTCGCTGTCAACCCCTCCTACAGTAGTGGCACGTTTTCGGCGTCCACAGGAGACGGAGGTAGAAAGCGCTTTTCGCCTTCTACGGCCGTCTCGGGAGAAGTGCCTTAGGCACTTCTCCCTCCCGGGCTATTGTAGAGCCGGGCACTCGCCCAAAATCGTCCCTAAAAAAAAAAAAAAACAAACGCACGATTGTGCGGTGCGGCGCGGCGCGAAACGAAGCGAACGCGATCAGTCGGTTTGATATTTTCGGGCGGATTGGTTGCGGTGCCATCGTTGAAATTTTAATTAATTCTATCCAAAAACATCCTATATTATGGAATAAAAGGAATGGCTTACATAATAAAATTAAACGTTGTAGGGAATATTCGACAGTATTTCTTGAATAAGCCCACACACAATATACAGTGTTCACTGAACGGCAGCGCGGTTGCCACAGCGGTGATGCGGTACGATTCGCGCATATGTAGGACAAAGCCGCCGCGTCGCACCGCTTCGCATTTAATTAATTAAAATAAGGAAATTGTGTGCGGTTTTATAATAAATTGCCCAAACATATTACAACGCTCACAGAAAGAAAATTCAAGTTGCATGTGAAGAATATTTTGATAAAGAAATATTACTACACAGTTTGTGATTACTTAAACAACAAAAATGCTTGGACTGGTTCGCCTCTGCCAAGCTAGCGCCTAACACCTACGTAATGTAAACTAAGTATTGTAATAATTTTACTATATAATATGTACTTAACACATTTTTAAAAAACGTTTAAAAGAATGGCCCCGAGTTTCTTGCCCATTCTTCTCGCAGTGGCTCTATAATTTTTGTTTGCTGAACGTGGCAGTACAATGTAGTATATTTCAATATTAAAATTTGTAATTGACCTTCATAAGAGCGTCGTAGACGCCTAAATTGAATAAATGATTTTGACTTTGACTTTAAATTCGCGTGTCACCGCATCGAATCGCTTCGCAATCGCGTTCGCTTAAAATCGCCTACGTTGGACGTCGCGATAGTGCTTATAGAACTTACTGTGCCGTGGGAAACAAACATACCTAAAGACCACACATTAAGAACAAATAAATATTATGACCTAACAAATGAATTAACCAAAAATGGTTATGTGGTTAATTTATATGCTGTAGAAGTTGGAGCAAGGATTATACCAGTGAAAGCCCTATATAACCTACTTAAAGACCTACCGTAACTTTCTTCCTAGACTGTGTACCTAAGGCGGCATTAGTAGGATCTTACCAAATTTGGCTATGCAGGGGAGGAGGCCTGAGCGGTGAAGGGGAGCATTGATATATCGTAAAGCTCTTAACCCTACTCCTGGGTTGCAAGACCCAGGCCCCTGTGGCCTCTTCCTCTGCAACGCTATGGACCCAGTACCTGCACGGTGAATCCATGGAATGCTAAGTAATTCATCTCACTACTTATCACAGCTATTATGTTTAAAACAATATTTTGTAGAAAATAATAAAGCCTTTTATTCAGAAATATACAGAGTAATGTATATAGCACTTTATATAACGTCCCTTATTTCAGTTTACCTGTTGGCATAAGCCTCCTCTAACCCATTCCATTGCTGTCTGTGTACGACAACTATTTATGGATGGTTGTTAGCTTGAGATTATCTTCCTATCTTTTGTGCTGTCTTCTTCTGTTCCTTTGCCATCTCTAGAGTATTATTCTGTGATAGCCTTGTTCCATTTCTTTCTGTGATCTCTGATCATATGGCTCATCCAGATCCACTTTTGTATATCTATTAACTCCACTATGTCTATAGGTTTGGTTTTTTGTGTTGCATGTCTGCATGTCTTATTTTGTTTTTTACCTTCAAACCTGCAATGCTTCTCTCCATTGCTTTCTGGCATTCGGCAAGCTTGCCTCTTTGGTGTTAGTGCATATGTTTCACAGCTGTAAGTAAGGCATGGAAGTATGAAAGTTTAGAAGATTTTCCTTTTGGTTATCATGTCTGTTTTCTCCACTAATAAGACCAGATTGTCTGCAAACCTGAGGTAGTTGAATATTGAACTATTAATTGTCAGGCCGAAACCATCCCAATTAAAACTGCAGAAAAAAGTTTTGGTGATAATGGGTCACCTTGTCTGAATCACCACTAATAAGGATATTCTATACCTTTAAATATTTAGAAAAATCCCCTACAGATGCCTTCCTTAGGAGACAGGAACTTACACCAAAGATATATTCTTAATATTGTAAAGAGATGTTTGATGTGTTTAATAAAAAAGAATAGAAAATTGAAAAATTTTATGTGAAAAATTAGAGAGATGAATTACTTACCAGGATACAACCCAGGAATAAGGGTTAAGGAGCCCCTTTACAATGTCATCAATGCTCGCCTTCTTAATCCGTAACTAAATTTGATAAGATCCTACTAATGCTGCCATAGACACATGTTCTAGGAAGTTACAGTTGTTCCTGGCATGCCAAGGTCTTTTAGTAGGTTATATAGGGATTTTGCTGGTATGAACTCTTTAGATAGATAGATAGATAACACTTTATTGTACTTTCTTATTACAATTAATATAACTAACAAAAATTGTTCATCTTAAGATAAAATAGATAGTACAATCGGCGGCCTTATTGCTAGGCAGCAATCTCTTCCAGGCAACCGTAGGCAGAAAAATCAATTTGATTAACATCGGGGTAGAGTGTAAAACTAAGTGAGATTAGTAAACTAGTTGCATACTTAAATATATATACAAGTACCTATTATAAATATTTAATATCTGTATAATATATATATATATATATACACAAATAAACATACATAAATAAATAATACATATTATATACACATATAGATACACAAATATAATTCATGGTAAAAACTAAATATTTAATTGTGATCCATTGAGGAGAGGTAATACATTTTAACATCATTTAATTAAAATTTAAACAACTCTTTACTCTGACTTCTACATCACATAAATTAACTAATAACTGTTTTTGGTTAATTCATTTATTAAGTCATAATATTTGCTTGTTTCTATTGTATGGTCTTTAAATATATTTGTTTACCATGGACAGTAACTTCTATAAGTATATTTATATCCAAGCACAGTAACTTCTATAAGTACTGTGCATTTTAGATTTTTTGAGAACAGAAATATATCTGGTCTGGATGATGAATTCTTCAGGAATTTTACAGGTGTTTTTCATACAAGTTCATAAAAAGTGGTCAATCAGCAGCTGCTCCTAAGATGGAGTAAGGCTTGGTTTTAGATAACCCTTCTTTTTCACTTCCCAAACAATACCTCAAGACTTTTTGAACTCAGAAGCTTTCCCCAAAAATATAACTTAATTTACAAATAACACATATTAATAAACTGTAAACTATGCATCACTTTTCTTCAAAATGTATATGTAACATAACAATATAACTGGAGCGATATTACATTAATTCATTGATAAATAAAAAATAATAATTAAATAGTTACTGAGACATATACCATAATTATATATATTTAGATATATTTTTTTCAAAACTATTTCCTCTTTATTTTGTTATCAATGATATGGCGAAATAGTATGTTTTAGATTTCTATAAGGGGCATTGTTCTAGAATCTATAATGTTGTAGAATTACCACCTACTATACATGTATAGTAATCTTACGAGAAAACTGCTGTGATTTCCGCAAGTTGATATGTTATGGTACTAACTCCGTTACGTTGTTATTTGTTTTGATACAGATACCACACAATGAAAAGGAGTGCAACTTGAGAGGTTAGGCAAACACACATAACATTATCCTCTTGTTACATTTCTTCTCACGGTGCTGACCTTCAAGCAACGAGCAGAAACTGACCCAAGCCAGGGTCACTTACGTAATTTCGTTTTAGAAGCGAAAATCGGTTGGAGTGTACCCTTGGGGGCGCAAAAAAAAAAAAAATTTTTTTTTTCGCTTTAATGACCTTCTGGGAGGTCAACAAACGTCCTCGGTCAATGACCTTAACTTTGGGGTCATTGACCTTAGTAACCTTAATACAGGTCCGACACTTAGAAAAATTTTTCAACATTTTCGATGTATGGTTAACCTATGTTTTTTTTGATGCCAAGTGAAAGAGGTACCAATAGCTAGCATCTTTAGTTTGGGACGACGTCGTCTAGCCCCGCCGGTAGCCCACTTACCACCAAATAAGTTTGTCTTTATGTGCCTACCAAGGGAAGTATACGACTGAGGTGGGGGTCGCCCTAACAAAATTAGTAGCTACGAGTGCCCTCCGCCCAAAACTACGAAAAAAACCAGGGGTCAATTGGACATGAAATTTTCGTCAAAATTTTTCTAAGTCCCAAATCTCTCAAATCTAGTTAGTACAGCAGGTGTAGCGAAGGGGGCGCAGATTTTAACCCCAATTAACCTATGTTTTTTTTGATGCCAAGTGAAAGAGGTACCAATAGCTAGCATCTTTAGTTCGGGATGACCTCGTCTAGTCCCGCCGGTAGCCCACTTACAACCAAATAAGTTTGTCTTTATGTGCCTACCAAGGGAAGTATACGACTGAGGTGGGGGTCGCCCTAACAAAATTAGTAGCTACGAGTGCCCTCCGCCCAAAACTACGAAAAAAACCAGGGGTCCATTGGACATGAAATTTTCGTCAAAATTTTTTCTAAGTCCCAAATCTAGTTTGTGTAGCAGGTGTAGCGAAGGGGGCGCAGATTTTAACCCCAATTAACCTATGTTTTTTTTGATGCCAAGTGAAAGAGGTACCAATAGCTAGCATCTTTAGTTTGGGACGACGTCGTCTAGCCCCGCCGGTAGCCCACTTACCACCAAATAAGTTTGTCTTTATGTGCCTACCAAGGGAAGTATACGACTGAGGTGGGGGTCGCCCTAACAAAATTAGTAGCTATGACTGTACTCTACCCAAAAGTACGAAAAAAACCAGGGGTCAATTGGACATGAAATTTTCGTCAAAATTTTTCTAAGTCCCAAATCTCTCAAATCTAGTTAGTACAGCAGCAGTAGCGAAGGGGGCGCAGATTTTAACCCCAATTAACCTATGTTTTTTTTGATGCCAAGTGAAAGAGGCACCAATAGCTAGCATCTTTAGTTTGGGACGACGTCGTCTAGCCCCGCCGGTAGCCCACTTACCACCAAATAAGTTTGTCTTTATGTGCCTACCAAGGGAAGTATACGACTGAGGTGGGGGTCGCCCTAACAAAATTAGTAGCTATGACTGTACTCTACCCAAAAGTACGAAAAAACCAGGGGTCAATTGGACATGAAATTTTCGTCAAAATTTTTTCTAAGTCCCAAATCTAGTTTGTGTAGCAGGTGTAGCGAAGGGGGCGCAGATTTTAACCCCAATTAACCTATGTTTTTTTTGATGCCAAGTGAAAGAGGTACCAATAGCTAGCATCTTTAGTTCGGGACGACGTCGTCTAGTCCCGCCGGTAGCCCACTTACCACCAAATAAGTTTGTCTTTATGTGCCTACCTAAATGGTTAATTATAAGAGACATAAAATAACACATTTTGGGTTCACCCAATATTACGTTGAAGGGAATAAAATAAGAAGAGATACGACTAAAATAAGAAGAGATACGACATACCTACACATTTACAATAATGAATTGTATGCCCATTTTCGAATAAATATGAACACTAGGGAGATGCAGTACCTATTTCTTCTGCAATGAGAATAGTTGAAACATTAATTTAAATAGTGAAGCAGTGATGGCTCAGTGGCATTGGCTATGGATCGCCGCGCAGCAGGTACATGGTTTGAATCCCGCCACGGGCTTGAGCTTCACCGCATGGTGGAAGGGCGACCACCTTCAAGTAGTAAATCTGTCGACAAGCACCTAACGGTGTGTTCCGGCAGCTGTCCTTGAGAGCCAGTAATTGTATAGGTTAAGCCTTGTTAACATTTTCGATCACATCAACACTTACAATCAAGTAAGATTGTGGTGAAAGGCACTATATCAGCAAAAAAAGGCGTTATAAATACCTAGTATAGTTATATATATTACTATTATATATATTACTATATAGTTTATTTTTAGGTAAGTACTTATCGGCTTTTTTATTTATTTTTAAGTAGTTCAGTACCGACCTATTAGTACAGTACGTTAGTATGAGGTCAGAATGTTCGAGTAAGTTCCGGTTTTACTACCCAAAACATATTTAATATATAAAACACTATCTTTGCGTTTCACAGTCATCACTTACAATCAAGTAAGATTGTGGTGAAAGGCACTATATCAGCAAAAAAGGCGTTATAAATACCTAGTATAGTTATATATATTACTATTATATATATTACTATATAGTTTATTTTTAGGTAAGTACTTATCGGCTTTTTTATTTATTTTTAAGTAGTTCATATCAGTAAAGTTGTATATGGATACGCGTATATGGATGCTTATTTTCGCCGTAGGTCTTAAAGTAAGCGTGGCGCAGTGGCGGGTAAAGAGACTGGGAATCCAAAACCTATGGTTCGAATCTGTTGATCACCGGGTATTCTTTTTGGCAAAAATAAAATATTATTTTATGACTGGTTTCCCTTTTATTGTTTTTGTTCAATTTTTTAAGACGAATGGTTAGTTTTATTCGATTAGATTTAAGAAACCTGTTTACCATAAGAATAAATACTTACCTACTTCTAGAAATGACATTCTTATTATACGTTTTTGCATGCCAGTAATTTGGTAAAATGTGCTAGATCTCAAATTGATTTACTTACTTTTAACAACATTATTGTTATTCACATTTTTGTATACTCACATTTGTAGCAAATAAATGATATTTTATTCTATTCTATTCTATTTTTTAGATTTTTATAATTCTTTTTTTATTTGAAAACTGATATTTGCCGTTTGATCCCACTTAAATTTCATCGCAATCGGTCAATGCCGTTTTTAGTTACACCCCAATAACTGAAACATATTTGATGTTTTTGTATAATTATCGAGATAAAAAAAGAGAAAATGAAATCATCAAAATTTAAAAAATCCCACTTAACAGTAATCCAGTATAAACTTTCATTTAATTTAACAATATTTAATAAACCTGCAGTTCATTCATGAAATTCAATTTAGTCAAAATATAATTCTGGCAGAATTTTTGTGAATTCATTATTCAATCCTATAACATTATTTATTTTGTTTGTTATATGGTATTCCATTTAAACTTTATCTAAAAATAGAAAAAACTGATATAAAACTAGGGCTTAAAATATTTTCTATCCAATATCTAACACGGAAATCGGAGACAGAACCTCAAGAAAGCAATCAATGCAATAATTTACGCCACTCTACCAACGAGACGGTCAAATACAATGAAATAGTTTCTATATCTTTTTGTTCTGAGCTGTTTATAAGTAAAGTATGAGTTTGTAAAATTATTGTATATTTTACCTACTTATTAATGATACAATTAGCTTTTGCTGGGGCGCGCGTGTCATGAGTCATGACACGCGGACTTTACCTATAGAGCATTTATTATTTACATTACATAATATCTAATGGGAGAATGGTGTGGAACCATTCTCCCATTAGATCAAGACATCCCCAACCTTTATTCAATTGTAACCTATGCTAGGGTAGACTCGCGAGGTTTACAGCTCCGAGAGCCCCTATATTATTATAACGAGGAAAGATTTGTATTTTTGTATGCAACGAATACACTTAATACTACTGGAGAGATTTGGATGAAATTTGGTATGGACATAGTTTGAGACCAAAGGAAGGAATATAGGATAGTTTTTATCCAACTGCGCAAAAAGAGGTTAAAGCTCTGTTCCGACGACGCCGCGCGCTCGCCGCAAGCCCAGCGTCTCAAGGGCGGCGAGCGCTCGGCGCTATGTTGCGTTACATTTCATACCAACGATCGAAGTCAAATCGAAGACAAAACATAATAAAAATGGTCGAACTCGTTGGGAGGCGATTTCTAACTAAGTATAGGTACACCTATGTAGGTAGGTAGAGGTACCAACTTATTTTCTTGCTATTGTACCTAGCTATATTTTCATTTGGATGTCTTTGTACCTAGGTATACCTAGTTTAAATGTAAGCTATGATATTATTTATACACGGAGGAATGTAACCAATTGTTTTTAAAAGATAGGTAGGTAGGTATTGTAGGTAGAGGGTCGTTGTCGATCCCGGTTGTTGTCTTGGATGGCAGTCGTTACAATTTGGTGGTAGGGCATTTTGCGAATGCCCGCCTGGGTAGCCTAGCCACCACCATCACATCAAGTAGAAAATCTGTCGCCAAGAACCTTCTTTTGTTGAATTGTGAGTATTGTGACTTGTGACTGAACATGCAAGACGTCCACCTGATGTAAAGCAGTAACTTATGCATATTATAACATGCACTGCGCCCATCACCCTGAGATATACAAAACTATACTTAGTGCTCTCAATGAGTGCTACCAGAAAACACTTTTAGGTGATTGGCGACAGATTTTTTCTTGAGGGTGGTAGGCGAGAATTCGGAAAATGCCCTTCCACAATATGATGAAGTTTGAGCCAGCGCGGGCGCGCGGCAGTGGGCAGGGCACAAACCATGATAGGTAGGTACCTACTGTGTATAGAATAGTAGATTGTTATAGTATAGTACAAGGATCGAAACGAATCAATTCCAATACGAGATATTTAGACTATCTACTAAGCGCTATAACACTCCATGTAGGATTTGATGACTCAGCCGTGTTAAACACTCTACTTTTCACTTCATATATAAGGAAAGCAAATAAGAGTTGTTTTTCAAAAATATTAATTAATAATAGTAACATTAGTAGCGCCTATTTCAAACTAATAAGAGAGGTTACAAAAATGTGTGATATATTAAGTTTTTTTTAATGCCTGATAGAAGCCGTCTCGATCGGTCCCGACATCCGAGGACAGCACTCCCGAGTGCTGTGCTGTCCTCGGATGTCGGGTCCTCGCGTCGTTGTAGCATGGTGGTAGGGCATTTCGCGAATGTCCGCCTGGCTAGCTGCCACCTTGAAGCAGAAAATCTGTCGCCAAGTAACCTGCGTGTTTCGAAAGCTATCCTTGAGAATCAGTAATTCTAAGATACTCTGAACAAAACTTCGGCCACATCATCACTTACCATGTGGAGAAGTGGTCAAATCCTGTCACCTGAATAAAATAAAAAAAATCTACGGCAACTATCTGAAAAGCAGTTATTTACACTGCTGCGACTACGTAGATATTTTATTGAGTTTTTATGGTAAAAAATCGTATTTCTGTGCTAAAACTGTATAAATCCTGTGAATTAAATAAATACATTGCAGTGGTTTCTTTATGGTGACATTTGTGTTTACAAGTGCTACATCTACACTTATATTATAAAGAGGAAAGATTTGTATTTTTATATGCAACGAATAAACTTTAAAAGTACAGAACCGATTTGGATGAAATTTGGTATGGAAATAGCTGAAGACCCGGGGAAGGACGTGGAATAGTTTTTATCCAACTGCGTATACGGAGGTTAATGGTTTTGCGCGATAACCGACATACACGTGGGCGGAGCCGCGGCTGGAAAGCTAGTATTGTTATACGATATAGCTTTATATAGGTATATCGTTTATAACGTTCGATGAAATAAACGGCACGTTTCGACTAAAACGTGTAACCACCGCCGATGTCATTGCGCCTACGACCTTTTGGACGCGATATACGAGGCGGGATTATGTTTGCCTCACGCCATACATTGACGATTGCTAAGCGTGTGTCATCCATATTGTAAACATGCGAATTTTGCGACGGTCTTGCCCTTAATAATATAGATCCCATAAATAATGTTATTATTATTACGAAGCGTGCGGACTCGGTCGCGTCGCGGCTCGGGCCGCGCGGGGTGAGGGCCGCGCGGGGCGCGGCGTGTCACGCTTTGGCTGCTGTGGCACGCTTGTGCACTATTGTATGCACTTCGTAAATATTATCGGTAGGTACTTATTATTTATCTAAATATCACCTCGGTAGGTAGGGGTAATAATAATAACATAGGTCGTTTTTAATTCAGAAGTTTGAGTTCAATTAGAACTTCGTACTTAGTTAAAGTCAAAGTCAAAATCATTTATTCAATAAAATCTCTACAGTAATTTTATTAAGTATAGTTTATTACCATATATACAAATAAAAATCACAAGAGTATGTTTGTTGCTTCTTCACTCCTAAACGGCTGGATGGATTTGGATTAAATTTGGTATGGGAATAGCTGATACCCTGGATTTTTTTACTAATACATAATATTTTTACTTCCTTATGGGATTTCGACCAATTCTAGCTTTAACAGCATTAATTTGTAGTTCTAACAGCAAGCGGCTGCCCTGATTTTTTTATGGTCTTCGACAGAGTAGGTAAGTGTTGATGTATCTGTTGATATTACGATATACCTACGAACATACGGCTGATACCATAGCTTTTGAAGTGTCTGGAATATGACCGACGCGACGGCGCAATACCTACCTACATTGTAAAAAGCGAATACTGCTATCCTATTTTCTTTAACACCTCATTTCATATTATTATTTGATAATGAACACGAAATAGTAGGTATATGAAATATCGTGAAATCGAAAGAAAATTTTAATAATAGTAATAAACGCGTTCCAAATTCTAAATAATTCTAAAGCTGAAAAGTTTTAAAATTTTACATTATTTATGGCCAGACTTAATTAAACAAAATACTATGAACTATTTCCAACACTACAGCGACTACAATAAAAGCATTTAACAATAGCTGGCACATATATTTGGCTCAATGAATAAGCATTGCAATTCAACGGGGCAATGCTGCCAGCATACTGGGCTTTATATTATAATAGAATAATTATTTATAGGTAGGTACATCCTACAGCATATAAATTAAATGACATTCAAATTCTTACAATGTAGGTACCAACGGATTCTGAATCGCGCTATCGTTACGTTTTCATTTGAGTATATATACCTATAGAATTCACAAACAATTTTTGTTTAATTTTCGAATTAAAATTGAAATAATAACTTGGCGGCAATCGTACTCTTATTTCTTAATTTAGCAGGAAGAAAGTGGAGGAGAATAAAGAACTACAGAATCGTTATAAGTAGGTACCTATTATGATAACGGGCTTCTAGGGAACCCTACATTGTGCGTGGCACGACACGCATTTGACCGTTTTTTTAATTCTAGTATCTCATTTTGTAACTCCATACCGCTTTGCGCCAGCCAGCCTAAGCGCGATAGGTATTTCACGTCACAGTATACCTACTATAGCCGTCTCCCCGCCTGTTAAATTTCTTACTTACTTAATTATTGATACGGCATTTTTTTATATTAGAGTATCTAATTTTTGTGATTAAATACTTTAATGTTTAGTTTAATTGACTATTATTAATATCTATCTAAGCATTGTGTGTAATGTAAATACTTATAGACATCGTTTATATATAACCCAATAAATACCTAAATAGTTTTAATTTCATTTCGTTGTACTGGATATGTTCGTATAATAAAATTGGTCGAGTATTCACTGCATATTCTGATTTCAATTTTGATAATTTGCAATGGTCATATGAACTATACTAACTACTCACCATCAGGTCCGATAGGCTATACCTTAATAAAAAATACTATGTATTTTTACAAAAGTTACGAAGACCTATGATGTATATTTTTTAATTATGTATATATTATCTGTACTTCCTTGCCATAACTATACAATACATCTACTATAGGTACATGGAGCACTACGAAGGTCCTATTTGAAACTAATGTTATTGTTCTTATCTAAACAGCGCGAGCGGCAGTACCACTCCCCCTCCGCAGCGTGCCGCGCCGCCGCATTACCGCACCCCCGCCCGCCCGCTGCACTCTTAGCAACGCATAAAGAGATTTTTAACTTAGAATTTACATTCCATACGTTATAGGGTGCGCGTATAATTGAAATTTAAATATTAATCATATGATTATTTCGTAGAGATTTGGTTAAATGAAACTTCCCTTTTTTGCTGAAGTGGTTGCTTTTCACCATATATCTCTTCAGCTCCGCGGACGGGGCTGGCTGAGGTGTCGAGCTTTTGCTCATGACCCCTGCAGTTTCTCATGCGACCACTATCGCACGGTCACTCTGACTGCTTAGGGTAAATAGAAAGGTGCTTTTGCGATTAACATCACTGTACCACAGAATAAAAAGGACACTGTACTTCAAAAGAGGCGGTCAGCTCAAGGGTATGCATGTATACGTACACGACTCTTGCACTGATCGTCTCCTTTGTATTCTATAGGTTCTAAAATAAATGTAAGTGGTGTATAGGCACATACATAATATGTAGGTAAATACTCGAATATAAATCCCGAAAAAAAAACACAAAATCTAAATCAGTTGTAACCTCTCAATTAGAAATAGGTGCTACTCATGTAAAGAAAAACAACTATTTATGAAGTCAAAAGTAGAGTGACGATATGCATGTTAATTATGCAGAAGTTACTGCTTAACATCAGGTGGACCAAGAGGCGCATGTTCAGTCAGAATCTAATAAAAAAAAGGTTAAAACAGATTTTCTACTTGAGGTGCCCTACCCCCAAAAAAAAATTTAACGACTGCCAGCCAATACAACAACCGGGACCGTAGACGACCCTCAAGTAAAGTGACCGCTGGAGGCATTGCTACTGAATAATGCCTGTAGCGGTCACCCATCCAAGTAATTACCGCAGCGGACGTTGCTTAACTATAACGTGCAAGTAACCTGACATACTTAGGTACATCTACCATCTTGCGCCCCCTTCGCTACTGCTGCTGTACTAACTAGATTTGAGAGATTTGGGACTAAGAAAAATTTTGACGAAAATTTCATGTCCAATTGACCCCTGGTTTTTTTCGTAGTTTTGGGTAGAGTACAGTCATAGCTACTAATTTTGTTAGGGCGACCCCCACCTCAGTCGCATACTTCTCTAGGTAGGCACATAAAGACAAACTTATTTGGTTGTAAGTGGGCTACCGGCGGGACTAGACGACGTCGTCCCGAACTAAAGATGCTAGCTATTGGTGCCTCTTTCACTTGGCATCAAAAAAAACATAGGTTAATTGGGGTTAAAATCTGCGCCCCCTTCGCTACACCTGCTACACAAACTAGATTTGGGACTTAGAAAAAATTTTGACGAAAATTTCATGTCCAATGGACCCCTGGTTTTTTTCGTAGTTTTGGGCGGAGGGCACTCGTAGCTACTAATTTTGTTAGGGCGACCCCCACCTCAGTCGTATACTTCTCTAGGTAAGCACATAAAGACAAACTTATTTGGTTGTAAGTGGGCTACCGGCGGGACTAGACGACGTCGTCCCGAACTAAAGATGCTAGCTATTGGTGCCTCTTTCACTTGGCATCAAAAAAAACATAGGTTAATTGGGGTTAAAATCTGCGCCCCCTTCGCTACACCTGCTACACAAACTAGATTTGGGACTTAGAAAAAATTTTGACGAAAATTTCATGTCCAATGGACCCCTGGTTTTTTTCGTAGTTTTGGGCGGAGGGCACTCGTAGCTACTAATTTTGTTAGGGCGACCCCCACCTCAGTCGTATACTTCTCTAGGTAAGCACATAAAGACAAACTTATTTGGTTGTAAGTGGGCTACCGGCGGGACTAGACGACGTCGTCCCGAACTAAAGATGCTAGCTATTGGTGCCTCTTTCACTTGGCATCAAAAAAAACATAGGTTAATTGGGGTTAAAATCTGCGCCCCCTTCGCTACACCTGCTACACAAACTAGATTTGGGACTTAGAAAAAATTTTGACGAAAATTTCATGTCCAATGGACCCCTGGTTTTTTTCGTAGTTTTGGGCGGAGGGCACTCGTAGCTACTAATTTTGTTAGGGCGACCCCCACCTCAGTCGTATACTTCTCTAGGTAAGCACATAAAGACAAACTTATTTGGTTGTAAGTGGGCTACCGGCGGGACTAGACGACGTCGTCCCGAACTAAAGATGCTAGCTATTGGTGCCTCTTTCACTTGGCATCAAAAAAAACATAGGTTAATTGGGGTTAAAATCTGCGCCCCCTTCGCTACACCTGCTACACAAACTAGATTTGGGACTTAGAAAAAATTTTGACGAAAATTTCTTGTCCAATGGACCCCTGGTTTTTTTCGTAGTTTTGGGTAGAGTACAGTCATAGCTACTAATTTTGTTAGGGCGACCCCCACCTTAGTCGCATACTTCTCTAGGTAGGCACATAAAGACAAACTTATTTGGTTGTAAGTGGGCTACCGGCGGGACTAGACGACGTCGTCCCGAACTAAAGATGCTAGCTATTGGTGCCTCTTTCACTTGGCATCAAAAAAAACATAGGTTAATTGGGGTTAAAATCTGCGCCCCCTTCGCTACACCTGCTACACAAACTAGATTTGGGACTTAGAAAAAATTTTGACGAAAATTTCATGTCCAATGGACCCCTGGTTTTTTTCGTAGTTTTGGGCGGAGGGCACTCGTAGCTACTAATTTTGTTAGGGCGACCCCCACCTCAGTCGTATACTTCCCTTGGTAGGCACATAAAGACAAACTTATTTGGTTGTAAGTGGGCTACCGGCGGGACTAGACGAGGTCATCCCGAACTAAAGATGCTAGCTATTGGTGCCTCTTTCACTTGGCATCAAAAAAAACATAGGTTAATTGGGGTTAAAATCTGCGCCCCCTTCGCTACACCTGCTACACAAACTAGATTTGGGACTTAGAAAAAATTTTGACGAAAATTTCATGTCCAATGGACCCCTGGTTTTTTTCGTAGTTTTGGGCGGAGGGCACTCGTAGCTACTAATTTTGTTAGGGCGACCCCCACCTCAGTCGTATACTTCCCTTGGTAGGCACATAAAGACAAACTTATTTGGTTGTAAGTGGGCTACCGGCGGGACTAGACGAGGTCATCCCGAACTAAAGATGCTAGCTATTGGTGCCTCTTTCACTTGGCATCAAAAAAAACATAGGTTAATTGGGGTTAAAATCTGCGCCCCCTTCGCTACACCTGCTGTACTAACTAGATTTGAGAGATTTGGGACTTAGAAAAATTTTGACGAAAATTTCATGTCCAATTGACCCCTGGTTTTTTTCGTAGTTTTGGGTAGAGTACAGTCATAGCTACTAATTTTGTTAGGGCGACCCCCACCTCAGTCGTATACTTCCCTTGGTAGGCACATAAAGACAAACTTATTTGGTGGTAAGTGGGCTACCGGCGGGGCTAGACGACGTCGTCCCAAACTAAAGATGCTAGCTATTGGTACCTCTTTCACTTGGCATCAAAAAAAACATAGGTTAACCATACATCGAAAATGTTGAAAAATTTTTTTAAGTGTCGGACCTGTATTAAGGTTACTAAGGTCAATGACCCCAAAGTTAAGGTCATTGACCGAGGACGTTTGTTGACCTCCCAGAAGGTCATTAAAGCGAAAAAAAAAATTTTTTTTTTTTTTGCGCCCCCAAGGGTACACTCCAACCCGAAAATCAATAAATTTTCAGGCGTAGATCAAGATTACTAATGCTTACCTTTCCGCTCGCTGTGCCGCCCGCGACTCCAATTAGAAAGGGGGTTTTGCTCTCGAAACCATTAGTAGATGAGTAATCAGCCGATTTCTCTGCCATTTTTTGTGTATAAATGGTTCGAAATGTTATTTTCGCAGCTAAAACTCCACAACACACATTCGCACGGCACCTTCGCAAAACTGCTGACATGACAGTGACATTTCTGACAATGACCATTGTTTGACAAAAATATTACCATTTTTTTTAAATAGATTGGCTACTGGGTACGACGTACTTAATGCTACAATACGTTTTTATTTATTTATGGGTGTGGTGTCGTCTGTTTTCATACAATCGCTGATAATCAGTCTGTTCAGAAAGAGAGAAGATTTGGGGGCGCTACTGTGCCAAATTACCTTTTTTGTGTAGCGAGCAACACAATAGTGATTTTGATCAAATAAGATCCTTTTACCATTTTTATTAGTTCATGTTCAAGTATCTGACAGAGTAACTAACTCCCATTATAGTTTCTTGTTCTGTTATGTTTATAATTATGAAGCAAATTTTAGGCATAAGGACTATGTATCCAGTTGCCAATAGATTAAATAAAAGAAGGCAAATTTAAAATAAAAAGTAATATTATGTATATAAGTATGTAATTTTTTGTTAATTTTATGTTGTCAAATTGTATCAAAATATATTCACATGGATTGAATCACTAATCATTATTACTATAATGTAATTAGTCTCTTAGGTAGGTATGTGTTGTAATCAAAATCTGATTCTATATACCTACCTATTCAATGTACCAGAATCCAGCATCATCTGATTAATACGCAACTCTATATATCAGAATCTGACCCATTTATAACTAATTCCTGCATATCGTCAATGAACTACGTCAACTTTCCGAATATTTCTTTTCTAAATTTAAATCTTTGTCACCTTCTTTTCTCTAATGGTCTATAGGTAGTAATTTTGTCAAACCTCTCATAGAGATGTTAATTGGCGTCAGTCTTTACTTACACAAACTTTTTTGCTGCATACGCTGCCTTTTTAGTTTACCTAAATCACTACAATTGTGTTACTGTCCCAGTGATATGGGGGAAACATGACGACAGTATGACAATGCGCCACAAGCAATACATCGATACCGTACATTGTGTCGCTTTTTTTGCTTCATTAAATCTGAAAGTTTAGCCGTTAATTCATTTTCTACTTAAAATATACCATTGTCATGTAGTTATTTCTTCTAGGTGGCTTTCTATTATTGGCACTAGGAGACTTGTTTATGTGTATATTGTGATAAGAAGTTTTATCTAGCAAACCTACCGACAGCTGATGAAGGTTTGGCACCTTCATCAGCTGTCGGTAGTTTTGCTAGATAAACTTCACCTTGTTGGCAACCAGTCGAAGAAAGTATACGGTGACTTTTATAAATAAGTCCGAGCCGTAGCGTTGAAATAAGTAATCAAATATTTCTGGTGTATGATTTTGAATTTCGTCAGAGCAGATCTAGAAACAGAGTTAACGGCAGACAGACAGAGTTACTATCACTTTTATGATATTAGCGGTGTTCAGAGTGGGTGTCTGAACAGAGCCTCAGTTTGAAACATCGGTCATGACTATATATGCTGACATGGAAACTTCTACTTAATAGAGGCTATGGAGCATTGTAAATAATTGTAAATGAAACGATTCTTAATTTTTTTGAAAAATCAAGTTTATTTAATTAAGGAATGATAGCAGTAATAAAAAAAAACAGATGACTTTCTCTGTAAGTAACAAAGATTTTCTTCCCACTTTTACGAGAGGTATATTCTTCTTTCATAAACTATTTTATTAATGATTAATGTACTTAAATAACTAGACATTTATTGGAAATTAAAAAAACATATACACGATATACAGAAGTTACTTCCTATAGCTCAATTTTAAGCTATTCAGTAGTATTGGCACTCAGTTTTTAATTCAAACTGAAACGTTTCTGAGTTTCTTGTCTGCCTGTCGCAGCGATGCGGCCATGTCGAGCTGTTTGACGCGAAGCCGCGCCCACACTAGATAATCCTGCAAGCCGATGATCTGCGCCGCCATCAATGCTGCACTATCGGGGTAGATGACCGTAGCGCAGCCAAGCCCAGATGGCACAGAAAGGGAAGACCAGATGTCCTAAAAAGTTTAAAATACTGTTAAAATTCTAGACGGTAGGTGATATGTAGGGGTTTGTTGACAAATGTCACAAAAAACGTTGGTAAAAACTCTCAACATGGCGGAAAACAGTTTATCAATTCTACAGCTAAGTTAGTAAGTTTTTCTATCCTAAACTAAAGGTCTGTCTGCACCACTATTATTATATGTTATGTGGTCTGCACACTGATTAGTGTTTAGTACCTATTTTGTTTCGTGACGTGTTTAGTAGCGCATTTTATCACGACCCTCCTTTACTTCACTCTCACACTACGGTTTAAATCACGCAAACACTGCTGTCACTGCATACATTGCAAAAGCTCGGTTCATAACTGAAATACGAGAATATGCATTGTTTGCGCGCAAACGATGTGAACCGATATGTAGCCGCGCTAATAATATCTGCTAACTGTCAATTTGCTTTTTCGCAATTAACCCAAAATCTAATTATTGATAATAGAAGTATTGCACTTCAAGGCATTCTTTTGGGAACAGATGTTTGTACGTTCAACATTCTAACCACAACAACAAAAATCTCCTCATCTATCTGTCAAGATTTGAGTTTGACGTTTGTGCATACATTGCACTACCACTTTTCTGTGAGCGTTGTTTGCGGCCGGAGGTGACGTTATAGATGACGTCTGGTTGGGAAAAAATAGAACATAGGAAGGCTACCTGGTTCGAAACTCGCCCCGCGTGCTGGATGTATTGCGACGCGTCTGCAATGTTCCTTTCTTCCTTCTCCAATATGATGATGTGCTTTGGTGATGATTTTCGGTTGATTTCCGTGCGCGAGGATCGCGGCTGATTGTTGAACGTTGGGGTTTTCGATATTTTAGCGAGGAGTTAACCGGAGCTCGACTCGTTGGTATGCACGCCAGACGTCAACGGCTAGATTTTTCTACCCCCAAGGTAGCCAAGGAAAAATATAAGGATATGTTGGAGGTAGGAGTTGAGTTAGAAAGGATGCGTTCACAAAATTGGATAATATTTGGGAATATTACCAAACATACCGCCCCCCAAAGAGCTGCTAAGCTCTTTAGAAGAAAAAGTAGTTCAAAAAAAATAAAATAAAAAAAAAAGTAAAAAAAATAATTGGTGTCAGTGTTCTGGTTGATTTTCATATAACTAAATTAAAAAATAAAAATGAAATTAATAACATGAGATGATTAACGATCAAAGATGATTTAAGCATGATTTAATTTTCAAGACATGGCATCAAAGGGCATAGTTTCACAACTGGACGCAGCAAAATACCATTAGATGTTCTCAGTTCAACAACTCTAACTACACCATCGGATCCCGGACAGACACGAATAATTCTACCCTTTTTCCACTGAAGAGGTGGCAGATTTGAATCTATAATTAGAACCAGATCACCGATTTTACAATTCGTAATTTTAGCGAGCCATTTCGGACGTTGTTGCATTGTATGCAAAAACTCCGAATGCCATCTTTTCCAAAAATGCTGGCTAATCTGTCGCAGATGCTGCCATCGCTTCAAGAGGCTCGGGTTAAACTCATCGAAGTCTTGCTCAGGCAAGGACTGAAGCGGTTGTCCTATGATGAAATGTCCAGGCGTAAGAGTTTCTAAGTCGTTAGGATCATTTGTAAGAGGACACAAGGGACGAGAATTTAAGGCTGCTTCTACCTTTGCAAACACAGTACTAAGTTCCTCGAAAGTAAGCGAGCGGTCCCCGACAAGACGCATCAGTATGAGTTTAGCTGACTTTACTGCGCTTTCCCATAATCCACCCATATGAGGATTCGAAGGAGCGTTTAGATGCCAAGTTATTTGGCGGCTGGCCAAGGATTTGCTGATTTCAGCTTGAGCGTCCTTGAAATGTTGTGCCACGTGCTTGAGATAATTTCGAGCGCCAACAAAGTTGGTTCCGCAGTCACTAAATATATCACTGGGTAGCCCCCTACGAGAGACGAACCTGTCTAGGCAAGCCAAGAAGGCGTCGGTGGATAGCTCGGACACAATCTCCATATGGACACATTTTGTTACAAAGCATACATAAATGCACATGTATGATTTTACCGACTTGGCATTTCGAATGCGCGATGTTTTACACATGAAAGGACCTGCAAAATCGACACCAACCTTAGAAAACGGGCGACATGACGTCACACGATGCACAGGGAGATCTCCCATGAATGGTTCTATAGCCTTTGGCCGCAGCTGGTAACAACGTTGACAACGAAAGATCTGTTGACGGATTACTCGTCGCGCTGATAAAATCCAAAATTTTCGTTGAATCATACTAGTGAGAGCCATTAGACCAGGATGATCGAACAACCGATGGTAATGGTTCACGATGAGTTTCGTTACATGATGTGATTTAGGTAATAAGAGTGGATGTTTGGAACTGTATTCTAGATTTGACTTTACAAGTCTTCCACCAACTCTTAAATGGCCTTGAGAATCAATGAATGGATCCAAACGCCGAACGCTGTCCTTGAGAGGCTTATCATTGCGCAACAATTTTAGGGTTTCAGGAAACTCCGACGACTGGACCATCTTTACTATGTTGAGCAAGCTGTCGTTGAGCTCAGGGATAGTCAATGGACCAGTTCGACGATGATTTTTGTTGCGCAAGTTGTGGATGAACCGTTTGCACCAAGCTACAACAGACTGTAGCTTAGGAAACGAACTGAACTTGGTTAGAACCGGAAGTTCTTCAGTAAGTGCAGCGAAGTTGGAGATAGGCATTGTGGACTTTAAGCCGGGCAACTCACTTTGATTGGGAAGAGAGATGTCTTCTGACCACGCTGAGCAATCCTCAACCAGCCATGGAGGAGACCACCATAGATCACTTTCAACTAATTCGGCAGGAGTCAGTCCACGACTTGCCAAATCAGCTGGGTTTTTGGCGGATGGTACATGCTTCCACGTAACACTAGGCACTAGAGCCTGTATCTGTGATACGCGATTACCCTCAAAGGTCTGCAATTTATGGGGAGAAACCTTAAGCCATGCAAGTACAATACTGGAATCGCACCAAGCAGTCATACGGCTGATTTTCAGTTTTGGACCAATAACGCCATGAACATGCTGAAGAAGTCGGGCAAGCAGATGAGCCCCATTGAGTTCCATTTTAGGAATGGTAAGTTTTTGTTTGAGCGGAGCTACACGTGACTTGGCCAGAAGGAGCCTAACCGAAATATTGCCGCTTTTTTCTTGAAGGCGCAAGAAGACGCAAGCACCATATCCACGTTCAGATCCGTCGCTGAAACCGTGGACCTCAATCTCTGACGTTTTATCAGTGTTCAGACATCTTGGTATGGATATGTTGTGAAGTTGAGAAAGTTGTTTGTTAAAATCATTCCAAGTGTTTAGGATTTCAGATGGAAGAGGATCGTCCCAACCAAGCTGCATAGACCAGATAGTTTGCATTATGTGTTTTGCAAAGAAAGTAATTGGTGCTAGAAACCCACAAGGGTCATAGAGTTTTGCAATGTTTGACAAGATGCCACGCTTGGTTGGAATGGTACTCATTGAGGAGGCATGATAAATAAAACTGTCATTTTCTGAATTCCACTCTATTCCCAGAATTTTATAAGTTGCGTTACCATCCTCTTCAAACCGGTAAGGTTGCTCACAGTGATCAGCAATTTGTGATTTTAAAAAATCCTTGGAATTGCTGGACCACTTGCGCAAGGCAAAACCACCCTGAGAGAGGATGGAAACCAGCTCTTGCTGCATTTTCAGGGCAGAATTCAAATCATTGGCACCGCTACACACATCATCAACAAATGTATCCTCCAAAAGAACCTTAGATGCATCTGGATGCAACGATGCGTTCAAGTAAGCAAGTTCGTGTATAACCCGAATCGCCTGAAAGGCAGAGCTGGTAACACCGTATGTGACTGTGGTAAGCTCATACTGCTTGATAGGCGTTTCAGGTGATTCACGCCAAAATATCGTCTGATACTTGCAATCCTGCCTAGCCAGAAGCACCTGTCTATACATCTGTTTAATATCACAAGTGAAGACGATACGATGAGATCTGAAGCGGAGAATAATGTCTTCAATGTTTTTCTGCAGCTTCGGTCCAGACATCAAAACCTGGTTGAGTGACACACCTGTTGAACTTGTTGAAGATGCATCAAAAACTACTCTGAGCTTAGTGCTGCTGCTATGGGAACGCAGTACACCATGATGTGGAATGTAGTAACGTTTGCTAGAATCCTGATGAACCTCACGCATGTGGCCTGCTTCCTCATAGTCACGCATAAATGCAACATAAAGCTCGCGAAGATGAGTGTCTTTAAGAAGACGACATTCTAGATTGTAGAAACGCTTGAGAGCGGTTGTGGATGTGTCGCCCAAGGGTTTAAAGTTAATTTTAAAAGGGAGCTGAACTATAAAACGTCCTGAATCATCCCTGGAGTGAGTGTCACTAAAATGCTTTTCGCAGAGAACATCTTCAGGATCTAAAATGGGTTGACTGGGCGCTTCTTCGACTTCCCAGAACCGAGTTAGTGCCTGATCAAGACTTAAAGTGCAGGCCATCACTGTAGCACTATTAATAAGCGGTGATGCTGCGGGTGATGTGCCCATAACTATCCACCCGAAGATTGAAGAGTAGGCAGTTGGCATGTCTTTGCCAAGGCTGAACCTTCTACTGTCGAGTATTTGGTCATAGACATCTATGCCTAATAAGAGGTCGATTGGTCCTGGAACTGTAAAATGCTTGTCAGCCAGAACCAAATTTCTACAGAGATTTAAGACGGAATTATCCACGGGTACCGATGGGAGATTACCAGTGATACGCTTTAAGATAATACAGTCAGCTGATATGGAAGGAGTACAATTGCCCACAGGTGATATTAAGCATGATATGCGGCCATGTGTCTGTCGAGTTGGTTGTGCACCTAAGCCAAGAACAGGTCCAGATGGCAAGCGTGGCAGTTTTAGCTTTTGTGCTAAGTTTTCCGTGACAATTGACACTTGGGAGCCACAATCTATCAGTGCACGAGCTGAGTGGAAGTGTCCATTGACATCCTTCAACTGTACAAAGGCAGTACCTAATACCATGGTCGCCCCATTGTTGGCACCATACAAAGACTGTACAGTGGAACTAGTTGACACAGATGTTTGACCACTGGTGTCTGATGATGGCCTATTCAAGCTATTGTTGATGTGCAGCTTTGTATGGTGTCGACCATGACATACTTGACACACACTTTTTGATATGCACTTGGATACATGATGTGTTCTCAGACAGTTGAAGCAAAGTTTTTGTTTGATGACTAATTGTTTGCGCTCTTCTGGGGTCATTAAGTTAAATTTTTGACATAAGTAAATTGAATGAGCATCTTCACAACATGGACAAGAACTAAAATTTTGTTTACTTTCCGCATTGACAACATTTAGAGAACTAGAAGTATATTTTAATGAAGGACCAGCAATGTTTTCAAGTACTCGCAGTTGGCTTTCGAGAAACTTAAGTAAGTCACTAAAGGTTGGTATATTCAATGGATTATCTATGCTAGCCTCAAACTTACACCTCAGCTCAATAGTGATTTTTTTTAATATTATATGCAGAAGAAGGAAACTCCATGAATGTATGTCAAATTCTAATGCAAGTAGAGCCTGTGTGTTTTCTTTCAAAGTGTTGATAAATTTGTTCAAAGTTTTTGAATTGACTTGTGTTAAGTTTGGTAAATTTAGAATTGCTTCAACATGTTTGTCAGCAATAATTCGTTTATTTTCATACCTTTCCCTTAGCAAATTAAAAGCAATACTGTAATTTTGCTCTGAAAGTGAGAGGTGCTTCACTAGCGAGGAGGGTTCCCTATCTAGGACACCTAGCAGGTAATGCATCTTTTGCACTGCACTTAACTTTTGATTGTCGTGAATCAAACTTTTATAGATTGATACAAAACTAGGCCACTCAACATGAGAACCAGAGAACTTAGGTAAGGTAATTTTTGGTAGATGAAATTCGTTCTCATGCTGATTATACGCAGTCTGTTTATGTGCATCAGATTCAGGCTTGGCTTCAATCAGTGTGCTGTGCAAAACTTCGATCGAATAAAAAATATCCATGAACTTTTCATAAGATTTCTCGATGTCTGATAATGAACGCTTTTCCTGTGGTAGAGCTTGTTTACTGCTAACAATAACTGTATATGCCTCATCCATTTGCATACGATATTTTTGTAAGTCTTTGTGGCGGGCTACAAAACGTAATTTTTCTTTACTAGTTACATCTTCTTTTAAACTCAATTCCTGAGAAAAATCGTATGTAGCCTGCAACCATTTCATGGACATGTCGAATTTCACTAAACATACGCGTAAATCTGCCATTGTGTACAAAATAAGCTTTCAAAACAAAATAAATAGGAAAATATCTTAGTGAAATAAATACACAACAACAGGACCAAAGATAATATGATCGATTGTTTGTTTGATTTGATTGCTTTGTCAACAGATTAGAGATGGATATTCGCAAATAATGAGATTGAACCACTGAGCAAGTGATATATGATTGAACGTCTGTTTTCGTTAAATACGTGGTAACACTGCAATAGTATGCTAAAAGTATTGCAATATGGCGTCGAAAATGAAACACAACAGGATGACTGGATTTGGATGAAATATGAATTGATAAGGTTTTTGGACTTTTTGGAAATGTTGTTGATTTAGGGGATGAAATAGGGATTAGGATCGAAGGACCATGGTATGGTTGGGAAAAAATAGAACATAGGAAGGCTACCTGGTTCGAAACTCGCCCCGCGTGCTGGATGTATTGCGACGCGTCTGCAATGTTCCTTTCTTCCTTCTCCAATATGATGATGTGCTTTGGTGATGATTTTCGGTTGATTTCCGTGCGCGAGGATCGCGGCTGATTGTTGAACGTTGGGGTTTTCGATATTTTAGCGAGGAGTTAACCGGAGCTCGACTCGTTGGTATGCACGCCAGACGTCAACGGCTAGATTTTTCTACCCCCAAGGTAGCCAAGGAAAAATATAAGGATATGTTGGAGGTAGGAGTTGAGTTAGAAAGGATGCGTTCACAAAATTGGATAATATTTGGGAATATTACCAAACAACGTCATTATGCTATCGTGGTGTCTGTTTAGCGAGTTATAAAACCGACCGTTTGCGTGCATACAGTGCAAATAGCGCATATTTGCGTGACTTGAACCATAGTGTCAGTGTGCCCGGCGGCGCGGCGCCCGCGCCCGTCTATTGAGCGGGCTCTGTATGCGCAAATAGAAACAGGCCTTTGTACTCAACATTCCTCGAACACATTTTTAAGCTATTGCATAGATTCTATCGTGGGCCTTGAGCGTGGAGACCGAATCCAGAAATTCCGTAACGAAAATAACCTAACACCCCTACTCCGACCGGCACAGCGGTGATACTATATTTGATCAGCGCCTCTACAGTGCGTAAAAGGAACTAAATTTTGGCAGAATAAAGGTTTTGACAACTAACGCGTCGAGATTTATAATTGCATAAGTTGATAAAAAATGTTATGTAATAGCTTTACCGCGGCAGTCACCGAGTGCCACACGTCTTATTTTTTTTTTTATTTTCTTCACATTATACCTATGGCAAAAAAACATATATTATGTTTGCAGTTGGCCAGGCTTTACATTTTTGTATTATATGATGTAGGTACACTAGTGTTAGGGTTTGTAATTTTGTTCAAATTTATTGATTGTTATTTAGTTGCAATAACTTATTATTTTAAATTTTATACTGGCAACGATATCTTCAGTATCTTTGACAGACGGAAGACTCGTCATCAACGATTCTAGAGGTAGATTCCAGTAGAGGTTGGAAGGGGACTTCCGGAAAAAAAGATGGTCGGTGGCACAACGGCACATTCGGGTTTTAACGTCGAGACTATCGAGTACAATATTAGATATACGTTACTGTGTATAAAAAGAATAAAAATAATTAATCTCTTGTACATTTTCTATTATTCTCTTCGGAGCCTGGTCAAACTTACAGATCAGAAGTGGCTACGCAACTAAACTTCAATAAAACGTAAGTACACGCCCAAGTGTTTTGCGTAATGAGTGTTTTTTAAGCTAGTGTTTTATTTTTTTTTGCCTGTTGTAAATGTTCGACGCCATTGTTTGACTCTCCAGGTTAAATTAGGTAAAATTTATTGCATTTCTCTTTTCTTTCGTGTGTTACTCTAATATAGGGTAGACTGATAAAATGTTTTCTGATCATTTTAGTTCAGTTTAAGATGGTTTCCCATCGTGATATATAGAACCCCTCCATCTTTATTATCCAAACTTAAGTCATACCTTCTTAGCAATTAAGATACACCTGGTGGTACTCCTATTAGTGTTCTATGGTCGTATATCGAAATCTTGGTTATTAGTGATCATTGTTGTCAAAGCTACCCTCATTAAACAAAACATAATATAGCAACAGATATTAACGTATGTTTTTTCGGGGTTGCCATGCAACGAAAAAAATTTCAGACAATGGAAGAACCGGGTCGACCGAGTCGGGACAGTGACAGACGAAGCCGCGAGACACCTGCTACTCACAGGGTTCTTTGCACTGCTTCTCGAAGTCGGAGCCCTAGCAGCTTGGACTACCTGCGCCACCGGCCGTGAGCGAGTGAAGCTACTGGATGAGCTACTCCGAGCACGACAGAAGCTTTTTTGCATCGATCAGCATCATCAGTCATCATCGCGGCGGGACAGCGAGCTTCGCAGAAGGAGCCATCGTGACCAGCACGTCGGACGCGTGAAAGGGGATGCAGAGTGCCACGCAGAGCCACGTACCGACGCCGGACAGTCTAAAAGGTCACGTAGCCCTTCATAATTTTCTAAAAGAGATGTTGTCGATATTTTAAAGTGTATGAGAGATGGTCTTGCGTCTGCTCAGCCTTCACAGAAGCTTGACTTTAAAAATATCTTGCCTGATTTCGATCCTTCTACAAATACTTAACGTATTGATGTGTAGTTGAATAAGGTTAACGAATGTTCATCTGTTTACGGGTGGGACGACAAAACAACAACTCACTTTGCTAGTCAAAAACTACAGGGTCTGTCCAAGATCTGGTAAGAAGGACTTAATTCGATTATGTTCACCTGGGAAGAGTGGCAAGAAATGCTTTTCCTTTTGAACAGAACTATGGCCAGCCCTTGGAGGACATGCATGGAAGTAAGATTATATATAATGAGCCAATAAAGATTTACTACTATGAGAAATTGACACTTCTTAATCAATGTGATATTGTAGGAAAGGTCTTAGCGATTGGACCTTAAGATCTGGAGTGCTAACATTACGCTGCACACACTCCGATCAGCTTTTACAATATCTGTGTAGCAATAAAGACTCTCACCAGTCCTTACCCGAACGTATTTCAAACAAAAACAAGACGGTTGATAGTTTCACAATAGGAAATACTTTCAGACCAAAGACAAGGATCTATGCTGAATGCTGCAACGAATATTGGCTGCTACAATTGTAAAGAGATAGGACATAGCTACTTGTACTGTCCTAAACCAATTATTAAATGTTCAAAATGTAACAAAGTTGGGCATACAGCTGATATTTGTCGCAGCAAATCAGGCGACAATACAAAGCATAGACCGAAAATGAAATACAAAAAGCTATGTATTGTTTTCTCTGAATGATAAAAATAATGCGAGCCCTCATTCAAAATTTACGTAAGTAGTGCAAATAAATGGGACCGCAGCGTTCGCAGACTTTGGGAGTGATGTCACATTAGTAAGAGCGTCGGTTGCTCATAAATTAGGATTGTCTCACAAATTCAAATTAAAAATCATTTATTCAATTTAGGCGTCTACGACGCTTTTATGTCACAACAACGTAACATCAGTTATGAAAGGTTTTGGGAATACTTTAACGCAGTCGTTCGGCAAGTTACCGCATGAACTAAGTGTGGACGATGTTACTGCACAGGTTGTATGTAAAGCTGTGGATGATGAAATGTTGGACAAACCAGTGTTGATAGATTAATCTTATACTGAACAACCACACATAATCGCATATAAAAACGTAACTAAATTACAATTTCTTGGTATTTTAAATTAATTGCCACAACCCGATATAGTTAGTGTGGTTGAATTGCATTGTGCAGCCATGGTTAGAGCTCAAACTATCACTTAGTGGTAGTGTTATTGATAAAAAAATAGCGTTGTAGGTGAGCCGAACAGGCAATATTACGTATCTGGAGAGCTTTATCATGCTAAATATGGGCGTATTTATGTAGAAATATTTCTATCTTCGGGGCAATGTCAAATTATGAACGGTTCCGTAATTTGTCGAGCAGAGGAGGTACATTTTGTCAGGTATGAGCATGGGTACAGATGAGCTCGACGTAACTAAGGCTTGCTTAGGACAACACGTATCGGAAGGTGATAAGCAACGACTTTTAGATTTACTCAAACGCTTCAAGTATTGTTTTACGACATCGATTAATGTTTTACAGTATACTAATTTAGCTGAAATGCACATAGAGCCGAATAGTGATCCCCCAATTATGTATCGCCCATATCGTTTGTCCCATCATGAACGGGAGAAGGTTCGGTCCATGGTAGGCGAAATGTTAAATGCTGATATAGTTAGGGAAGCAACCTCCAACTATGCCAGTCCAATTTTGCTCGTACGTAAAAAGGATGGTTCGTTTGGTATGTGCGTAGATTATCGCATGTGAAATTCAGTAACTGTTATCGGGTATGAAATTAGGTGCGACTAGGAGAAGAAAAGATTGTAAGCGTTCAGGATTTTCCACGGCCTGAGAACGTACACAATGCTAGACAATTTCTTGGGTTGGCGAGATATTTTCGTAAATTTATAAAAGAGTTCGCTATAATCGCTTTTCCATCAAGTAAAGTGTTAAAAAGGGCCGCAGTATGGGAGTGGAGAGTTGTAGAGGAACAGAATTTCAAATGTCGTAAGACCAGATTGATATCCAGACTGATTTTCTTGATATACGACCCTGCAGCAGAAACCGAATTACACACCGACGTGAGTAGAATAGGTATTGGTGGTATACTTCTCCAACGCAAGCCCGTTTGTGACTCATTCCCCCAGTAGCTTACTACAGCAAGTAAACTTTGCCAGAAGAAAATAACTTTCACTCATACGAGCTGGAAACATTGGCAGTCATCTTCTCATAGCAAAAGTTTAGAGTTTATATATTGGGTATGGAATTTAATATTATCACCGACTGTAGTGCATTGCGTTCCACATTTCTTAAGTGAGACTTAATCCCAAGAATTGCTCGTTGGTGGCTAACACTGCAAGAATTTGATTGTGTAAGAGAATACAGGTCTGGTACGAAAATGAGCCATGTTGACGCATTATCGCGAAATCCTATAACTGAAAGCAAAGACATTCTTTCTGACCAGTTTCCGAATGTGATGGCCATCAGCGATGAAGTAGGATTAAAAATATTCTAAACAGTGATCTTGATAAAAAAAGGGTTCAACTACATCAATGACAATTACCTATGTTGTGAAGGAAAATAGACTTTAGCGTTATATATCTGGATGGTGACAAAAATAATATTCGATAGGTAGTTCCAACGGTGCAAGGTGGCAACTCTGTCGTATGAATCACGAGGACATTGGACATTTTGGCATCAAAAAGATTAAAAGATCAAAGAAAAATTATTGGTTCTCTTAGATGTCTAAGTTTGTTAAGAAATATGTTAACTCCTGTATAGAATGAGAGTATGCCAAAAATTACTTAAATGCAAATGTGGGGGTTACTCTACCCCAATCCAAAATAGATGTGCCATTTCATACGCTGCATGCTGATCACCTTGGGCCCTTCGTTAAGCCAAAGCGATGGTATACGCATCTTCTCGTAGTTGTGGATGCCTTCACCAAATTTTGCTTCATTAAGCCCAATTATCCCAAAGCAAAATAAAATTAAGTCCAAAATACAAATACACCTTTATTTATATTTTATATACCTTTAGGGTATGATCTGATCCTGATCGGTTGGTGAGCGATCGTGGTAGTTGCTTTATCTTTCATGCTTTCAAAAGATTTGCGCTCAAAAATTATTTTGTGTCGTGGCTAGTCCTTGTGACTGAAATGGGCAAGTAGAAAGGTATAATCAGACCATAATGTAATTACTGAAGGCATTGAATGTAAAAAAAAAAAATTATGAAAAAGATTGGGATAGGTCCAATGGGGAATTATTAAAAATAAGATTGATACAGAACAGGTAAAACAAAATGAAAGATATGACGAGGGTAAAAAGCTAGCACGAATTTACAGTGAAAACAAATTGATTTAATTAACAAAAACGTTTTATAAATATGATGGGCAAAACAAAAAGCTTGTGCCTACATTCATGGACGCATATCGAATTATTAGAGTTCTAGGAAGAGACTGATATAAAGTTGCTCCGATTCGAGGATTAGACTCCATAGAAAACAAGTTTACAGTTGTAGTCTCAGCAGACCGTATCAGACCTTGGATACACATAGCTGCCCTACAAGTCCATGAAAGTGATTCTGATACAAAAGATACTAATTATGACGATGAATGATGTTAAGTGCTTATAATTTCTTAATAAAAGAGGCATGTTACTACAGATAGTTTTTATTGTATCTTTCCAGATCAACCACGAGAATCGATCACGTGTGTTGATGCAGCCAGAAGAGATCTCCCACTGCGCTGCCACAAGTAATCGATCGTCTTGTGTCTGCCAGCTGGTTTCGAGTATTTTCGAGTTGGTAGTTGAACGATCATGCATGGATTCGAATCGATCGTTCCGTGTCTTGAGACGTCCAATACCATCAAGTTGTCCCACCTGCGTGTCACAAGTAATCGATCGTCTTGTGCACACCAGGTTGTTTCTTCGAATTGGCATAAGAGGGTCATAATACGAAACCGAATCGATCGGTCCGTATGCAGAGATGTCCGAAGCCATAGTATATAGAGACCATGCATTGAACTGAATCGATCAGTTCGTGTCTTGATGTTTTCGAGTTTACTGTACTAAGCATAATTTCGTTATGCACACCAGGGTGTTTCTTCGAATTGGCATAAGAGGGTCATAATACGAAACCGAATCGATCGGTCCGTATGCAGAGATGTCCGAAGCCATAGTATATAGAGACCATGCATTGAACTGAATCGATCAGTTCGTGTCTTGATTTTTTCGAGTTTACTGTACTAAGCATAATTTCGTTTATTTCGAGTCGTTATTCTATTTAATTGTCCGTGTTCTGTAACTGAAGTTTACTTGTATGATCATTGACAAATATAAATAATGTTTTGCTATTCATTGACTATATTGTTGTTATGTATACTTTAAATATAAATATTATTCTGGTCCATTCTGGAGTTAGGAAATGTAATGTAATTTGTCAATCTTGTAATGTAATTTTGAAAATTGAGTTTAAGAAATTGTATTGAAAACCAAGTTTAGAAATTCTTGTGTATTAATATGATTAATTTACCTATTAGCTGTTGTGCAACCGAACATAATGCCGATTGTTAGGGTCCCACCGGGGGCGTGTGCGAGGACGCACACGTCGTCAGGATGGTCGATTGTTAGGGTTTGTAATTTTGTTCAAATTTATTGATTGTTATTTAGTTGCAATAACTTATTATTTTAAATTTTATACTGGCAACGATATCTTCAGTATCTTTGACAGACGGAAGACTCGTCATCAACGATTCTAGAGGTAGATTCCAGTAGAGGTTGGAAGGGGACTTCCGGAAAAAAAGATGGTCGGTGGCACAACGGCACATTCGGGTTTTAACGTCGAGACTATCGAGTACAATATTAGATATACGTTACTGTGTATAAAAAGAATAAAAATAATTAATCTCTTGTACATTTTCTATTATTCTCTTCGGAGCCTGGTCAAACTTACACTAGCTACCTACATATTCGTAGGCGATACCTGATACCATTCTGAAATACCTTGTACAAACCTTTCTACTCCCGAAGGCACGCCTATGGTTCATATTTTTTGTGTGTAATTGAAACGAATACTGCCTACCCAAACCAAGCAATCATATTTTACTGTTTATTTTTGTATGTACCATTAGCATTTACACCCACACGTCGTAGTGTACAAATGAAACCTATACGTATAAATGCGAATCAATAATTTACTGTGGAGGAAGCTTCATGTATGAATTGCTAGATTAGCAATAACTAACCTTTATCATAGTTACCTACATTCTTTCCATAAATGAATAATCCAATGACCTCTCTCTCTCTGTTCTTCTCAATATAAAGTATGACTTTATATTAGATTTTACAAAAAAATAAACACACTAAGGTAGTAAAGGTACATCTTTTTGTTTATATAGCATAATAATTACCTGAACGAGCTTGTCCGAAGGTGGCGGACAGTTAATCACAGGGTAAGAAGTGTTACCAGAGAGCACTGGGCCCAGTCCGTTAGAACGGCCAGCAACGGCGATGAACACAAGGGCTCCGTGCGTGTCCTCATACTGCTGCATGATGCGTAACGTCTCCTCTGTCGCTTTGTGGGCTGAGGTGACGCGAAGGTCCACGTCTAGACCAAGCTCACGAGCAGCTTCAATAAACATATGCACAGTATATTTAATAAAGTGAAATAAATACTGGCTTAGTGCAAGTCTCGCTCAGCATTAACAGTCAATCAAAGAAAAGCTTTTGTTGGTTTTGATCGTAGCTTCAAAATAATATAATAAATCAGTGTTTTGAGATTCCAAACTAGTGTCGTTTTGAGATAGACTAACTTATGAAAATGGTCTAAAATTTACAACTATGACAGCCCTCATTTATTTAATTAGGGTTCCGTACCCAAAGGGAAAAAACGGGACCCTATTACTGAGACTTCGCTGTCCGTCATAAAATAAATATTTAAGGGGACCACCCATACAACAAACTTGATTTTTTTACTGTATCTTGCTAGGAACGGTGACAGGTAGACGCTTTAACTATTAACAGAACATTTACTTTTATGTTATCTTTAAATATAATTAATTAAAATAAAATAAATGATTAAAGTGACTCCCATACAATAAAAGAGGTTTTCATAAAAATAATTATACTGTAACTTGCCAGATTAAGTTACAGATAATGGTATGGATGCCTTCGTGCGCGAGTCCCACTCGCACTTTGGCGGACTTTTTAAAATTGAAATATACAAAAATATATTTGTACTCTACACAAAGAGGTTTAGAAGATGACACCTCACAAGCGATGGTGTATACAGTTTTTTGTTTACCTATGTTCAAATGTTTTTTTTTTACTCAGATCTGGGTAGCACTTGACCACTATCTCACCTGATGTTAAGTGATGATGCGACTTCACTCGCGTCTTGAAGACCCCCATATTGTACTTAAC
Source organism: Plagodis dolabraria (assembly GCA_963854805.1). Taxonomy (NCBI): domain Eukaryota; kingdom Metazoa; phylum Arthropoda; class Insecta; order Lepidoptera; family Geometridae; genus Plagodis; species Plagodis dolabraria. The sequence continues at coordinate 36,258,844 of OY978441.1, read as the reverse complement.
CGGAAACAACTTTTTTTTTATATTGCTAAGTTTGCAATAACGCTTGCTAGGGGAATTACATTACAAAATTACAAATTTACGAGAGAAAAAAATTAAAGTCATGTGTGGGATTCGAACCCACGTCCATCCACCCCTTTAGCCGGGGTATGTTCTAACTAATTGAGCTAACATGACACAATGACTCATAACTTTAATTCTTGCTCTCGTTCTTCAACCATCGTATCGGGATGGAGCGACACCTATAGTTCAACTTGCGTTGTACTACAAACAAGACCAATTTTGCAAATGATGACGCAACCTTATAATTTTAATATTGTTAAGTTTGCAATAACGCCTGCTAGGTGAATTACATTACAAAATTACAAATTTACGATAGAAACGCCTAGCCTAAATTATTAGGGGTAGGTACCTAGTGGATATTATATGTCTATATATATTAATTTGAAATAAAACCTGACTCCTTTTTTAAAGAGTATCTTGCTGTTATAAATTTGCTTTATAAATTTATAAAAAAAATCTACTTATTGTGTTTTTTAATGTGTTTGTGACGGCCCACCTAATGTTAAGGGGACTTACCTGTACTAATAACAGGTTGTTTGGTAAATTTCTTTTTAGGTTCTTGGCGACAGATTTTCTACTTGAGGGTGGTAGCTAGCCAGGTAAGCATACATAAGTAAATTTATTTATTAGTTTTTGTTCCAATAGTAAGCTCTCACAGTGACAAGATAGTCATTAAATACCTTTAGCAATCTTTTGGCAGTGTTCTTGGTCAGCAGGGGAGCCCATGAAAACCACAACCTTGTGGTGCACCGAAGGCTTTAGGTAGTCCAACTGATCTGCGATCCACGTGAAGTTGCGCTTTACTGTATCCAAGTCAGCAGCTGTTACGTTGGTTAGGTTTCTGTATACCTAGAATAACGAAGCTTATTATTGTATCTCTACAGTACATAGTGTACCAATACCCATTTTCACTATTCACATTTTATATCAGCTAAGTTTGTAACAGCTCAAGTGCATACAGTACATTCTTTTTTATATATTATGTACTTCTTTTAATATTTTAAAAATTACTTAAATATTTGAATCAACGCAATGTGGCTAAATATGTTTAACTAAAAATATATTTACCTGTTTATCTACCATTAATCTCTTATCACCGGAAGGCCACAATCTCCACGAGTCAGAGTCAATAACGTCAGCCAAAACGATATTCCCTAAAAAAAGCTTACCAAATTAGAAATACCGTTGAAGCTCTACCGAACTTCTATCAAATTATACATACGAGGCGGTAAATAATATCGATAATGGAACATTATTCTATGTTAATTTCATTAGCTGTTATATAATATAGGTGCTCAATATAGTCTTGTAATAAAATAACTGTTATATAATTATTTAGTAGGAAATAAATGGATTACCATCAACATCAACTCCGAACTCAATCTTCATGTCAATAAGAGCGCAATCACGTAGAGCCCAAGCCTTTTCTAGGATCTCGAATACAAGGATTGTTGACCTTCTCATGAAGTCAACTTCATCTTGACCTATAAATATTCGAAATATTAATAATAAAAATAGTAACTAACTCGTATCAAAATATTAGTAAAAATGTATATCTAATAGAATTCAAGGTTTTGTTTATTGTTTCTACGCTCATAAAACAATTATATAATCAGATGGTAAATTCTTTTTTGGCTGTCAAGCAAAAAACATGCAAGTGCCGGAACACGCAGTTCACTATTTTGAAACAGATTTTCTACTTGAGGCTTAAGATTTACAGTAACTATCATGCCTAAAGCGCGAGTCAGGACTGCAAATCTATACCCATTGCCACTGGGCTACCACTTATTGATAAGGAAAAATTAGTATGGAAACATACCAATTGTAAGCCCATTAATTGTCCATTTCGCACAAACGATCTGCTCCTCAGACCACTGCGGGTCATGGTTGGCATCATCTTTGAAGAAAGTTTCCTGTTTGGGAGGAGTAAATCGGAACCCTTCAGGAACCCCTGGGTTCCTTTTGAGGAAGGAGCCGGTGGCCAGCCGCCGCGTCACCCATTCAATTGGGATCATTTCGCACTTTTTGGAGATGAATGCGGTTGGGGATGCAAGTTTCACGAAAGCGGTTTTTATACCTGTAAATTAACACGAAGTATTTTTCAAATATTATATATGTTGAACATATTAATATTATATAGCTTTGGGTCTTTGACCATTGTTAGATCGAAGATCGAAGGCACTTCTGTGCACTTCTGTGTATTCGAAGATTTTCATAATTGCAGTTTTTTTGGTCAGCTGATGTAAAGATGCAGCTGATTTGAAGAAAACCAATTTTATAATCTTTTAAATGCAGAGCATTTTTTATGTATGTTTTCCAATCTTGTAAATATACTATATACCATCGTATTTGCCATGTATAAGTATTGATGTAAAATAAAAAAGTGTTTAGTATTACTGAATAAAACTATACAATTATAGGTATAAAGAGTATAAGTAAATAAATTTCAAAACGCATATGACCACCTATTTTAAGCAAAGATTGAATTGATTACAATAACTGATATTATCTAATATGGAATAATATGCATGGAATTTTTCAAATCATTCATATCGCATCTTGTAGAAGAAGACTAGGGAATAATAAACATGTTTATTGATACAAAAATAAAAAAAAAAACACGTAGGGTTTTTATTGCAAGAAATACTAAGCTTCTTGATAACATTATGACTGTTATTATTATTTTTATTGCAGCAACGACGATATGACCTTATAAATATACACGATATTTCATAATTATTACGTTATGTATTTAATGATTATCTGTTTGTTGTTTGCTGGGGTCGAGACGGGGTTAAGTAAATAGTAGGTACCTATACGATGAATGAAGTGCCTTATGTTTGAATATTCGGTGTAGGAAAATTTTGTAACTAAATTTTCATTAGTATTAGAAAAAATATTACCTACTAAACACTATTAATAGGATAATTATAATTTATTATGTTAAAATGTTCTCATTTCACAGTTTATGAACGTAGTTGGTACTTAAATTACTTACCTATGTTTTAACTAAAAAAAGGGTTTGATGATTTAATTTCGCTTTATATATTAATTCTAATTATAGTATAATATATAACTAACCAGTTTTTTTATAACGACAGCTACGGGCATAAGAAGGTACTTACTACTCTAAATGGGTAGATACTTATTATTCTAAATTATAATACTTACCAGCTGCTTTCAATATTTCGAAGACCTTAGCGTTGGTCTGATTTGAGATTGCTGCTTTTCCTTCCAAATCGTGGGCTTTGACTCCATCTCCTGCTGTGATCCTGTCCTTATTAAGAAGCAAGCAATGCCCAGCAAGCTCGGGCAGATCAAATACCCGTTTGGTTTTACCCTCTATTATAAGACCACCCAGCTTGTAACCGCCAACTAAAAAAAAATATCTATTCTTAATAGGTATATAGATAAGAGAGTTGGACCTTCAAACTGTGGACTGACAACAGTGACAAATATTTACTTGATAAGGGCATAATATAAAGAAACAGTTGTAGATCTTTCAGTTGTATTCTACCTTAGTGGATGTACGGGCATTTTTAGGCTAAGAGTATATTATATTAAAAAGGCCCGTCCCTCCACTGAACGTGATTATTATAAATGCATGAGCGTGCAGCGTAGGTAGGTAGAAGGCAATTCACGCCTTAGAACAATCTATAATGGAGTTCGCCCGTCTCGGTTCTCACCCCTCTCCAGAGCTGTTATAGAGGGCCTTCCGTCGTCCAAAGCCTGGTGGAGTTGTACTGTCACAGCGGCCAATAACATCCAAGTCAATTTTAGTTAAGATAAGTAAGCGATTTCACTATTAATTCGGACATATTCGCTGATTTTGATGAAGTTGCGTGTATTGCGTCTATACACAATTTAGCATGTAGGGGTAAAGACATTGGAGGGGCGTGCATTATTTTACTAAAATATCATCTACGATATTACAAGAATAGAATTATATTATTATAGTATTACACCATTAAGGAATTCGGGTTAGTACTAGAATCCAGCCGCTTAAATTAGATTCGATTTATGTCCCAGAGAAACCGCTTCAGATTTTTTTTCAAATCAAATCAAATCATTTATTTGCTAGAATACAATTCGATATATATAAGGTCTTAAAATTACTTCCCCATGTATTCAGCCTGCAGGCAGGCGTGCAAATATTATACAAATGATTAAAAAAATGTTATTTTACTTATTGTCAGGATCACATCAAATTTTATTACAATTAAATACATTATACATTACAATAATTTAAAAATTAATATTTTCCTTAACACTATAAAAACAATCGTCCAGTAACCAATATTTCAGTTTTAAGTTAAACTTATAGTTTTGTAATAATTTGATAATTTGTGGTAATTTATCAGTACTAATCAGTACTAATATTATAAATGCGAAAGTAACTCTGTCTGTCTGTCTGTCTGTTACGCTTTTACGCCAAAACTACTGGACCGATTTGAATGAAATTTGGTATGGAGATAGTTTGAGACCCGGGAAAAAACATAGGATAGTATTTATCCGACTGCGCAAAAAGAGGTTAATGTTTTCGCGCGATAACCGACATACGCGCGGGCGGAGCCGCGCCCGGAAAGCTAGTTATAAATAATTATGCACATGTTGTAAACATTTTTTTTATAAATCTGCCTATGGTAAGTTGGCTGGTACAGTAGATTATTAAACTTAGCTCTTTTTTGCTTACATAAACCTCATTATAATTTTTAATATATTATGGATGAGTTCTGACAAAAACACATGCGTCATAAGGGAAGTATATTACATTTCTTAAATAATGGCTTGCAATTATCTAAAAACCACGCCTTGTTCAAAACTATGACACACGTTTTTTGAACTTTGAATGCTCTCTCGGAGTTTCCCCACATTATTAGTCCGTAACTCAGAACAGATGACACGTAGCCGTGATATGCAGTTAATGCAGCTTCCGCAGAAACAGTTTGCCTCACTCTTTTTAGTGCGAAAATAATGCGACTCAGCCTGACAGACAGTATTTACGTGTATTTTCCAATTAAGGTGATTATCTAAATGTACTCCTAAGAATTTAAAAGAGTCTACTTCTTGTATTTTTTTATCGTTATAGCCAATGTCAAGTGGTGTTGGTTTTGAATTATACGAATGAAATTGAATTAATTTTGTTTTATTTATATTTATGTTTAGGTATTTTTTTCTGTCCAATTTATAATATCCGCTAGAGCTTCGTTTATAATATGTTGCATTGATTCGTTTTTATTAGGTTTTATAACTACAGTGGTGTCATCTGCAAATAATATGCATTTATGTGGAGTCACCTCTGGGAGATCGTTTATATATATTAAAAATAGCAATGGACCTAAAATGCTCCCCTGAGGAACTCCCTTATTGTTTATTATAATTTCAGACTTAAAATTTTGTTTTATTTGGCTTTTTTTCTCACTGTACATTATTTTAGTTATTTGAGTACATTGCCTCCTATTTTGTAAATAACTACTCAACCATTCCAAGGCTTTTTGCAAAAAGGTCTAATTTTAAAAGCCATATGTTGCGGAAATTTGATCTTTGCGATAACCACATTTTTAGAAATTGGAAATTTAATCTTCGCAAAAATATTCGCATGTATACTTAATCCTGTTCCAGATTTTTTTTTTATATATATATATTTTATTGACTATTCTAAGGCAAAGTCCCATAAAGAGTGACGACGCTCTCGTCGTCACTCTTTATGGGACTTTGCCTTAGAATAGTCAATAAAATATAATTATTTAATAATCTACTGTACAGGAGGAGCATTACCTGGCTAAGCCTACTCTTCACTATCACTATCAGCAATGATCGACTGTCATAGGCTAAGTAAAACGAATATGGTAAAAGAAAGTAAAACCGACAAACCACCGATTGCAGCCATCACATTATTTTTATATTATAGTGACGCTACAAGCACAACTAACGAACTGCACTGCGCCCATCACTCTTGAGACAAAAAGTTGTTAAGCCTTATTGTACCAGTAATGTCACCGACAAATACCGAAATACAAAATTTCTGTTTGGCGGTGAAATAGTTATTAATTGAACAGCAGTTTTTTACGCGAGTGTCAAATTTAAATATACAAGCGTAACGAGTGATCCTAATACAGACTACTGATCTGATCACTGTAGCGGATTTAAAGGCATGGCACCTAAAAATATTTTATCTCCTGATTACGTACACCTTGTCACCTCTACCAGCGGGAAAAATAGCCGGTAAGAAACACATTGAAGGCATTACGGTAACAAACAATAAGTTTAGTATAACTCACAAGTATTAAGTATATTATAACTTAATAATATTAAAAATGAGTTTATTATAAAATAGTAATATTAAAAATAACATAGATAAGGTATCTATAATCTAACAAATTCTAATCCTATTAATGAAAATTTGCGACGCTACATACGTTGACGTTGGAACGCTACCTCGGCGGAGCCACTCAAGAGGCGCAAGTATGCTAAATTGCTAACCTAGGTAGTGGTTACATATTTGAGCCATTTGGTGTAGAGAAGTTGGGTCCGTCATCCGTGAGGACCGGAAGCTCATCGGTTTTTTCCAAACTATAGTGTTGTAAATAGTTTACTTAGTATGTGTTGTACTTAGTATTTTGTTACTAAAGACACAGGTACTGACAGTAAGAAAAAAAAGTTAAAAGTAACAGTGCTGCAGTTCTGGAAGTTCATATTTTCAGTTTTATACCAATGCGATGCCACTACATATTCCTCACGCTATTTCCTGTGCGAAAACTCGTAGCAAAATCGACTGTTGCTGCGAGTTCTGAACACCAAAACTGTCTTTCCCATGCTTGAAAATAATTATGACTGGATACCTATATTGACTTTAAATACACTATTAAACAGATGTAATATGCCCCTACTACCTCACAGTGTATTTTATGAATTAGAAGTTTCTACCTACCTATTTTCTTTAGCAATCTACAGCTATTGGTTTTAAAAAACAAAGCTAAAAATCCAAAGCTGCGTCTGCTTCGAGTGTTTTTCTCGAAACACTACACAAAAACAGGACATTTTTATGTATGGTCGAAAAAAAACTTTGCTTTTTGCTTTCCGGGGCTTGTGGAAAACTTTTGCACATTTATCTCCCACGCGTCGTACTTGCATTTGAACCAATTAAATGAACAGTGCGTGATTCCAAAATAACGCCCTTTGTATGTGAATAGGATGTGATAGGTATATCCACGAAATGGACAAACACATTGCGTGAATGACGTGCGTGTTTCCAAAACGAAGTTTTGTGTCAGTATGAGTTTTTATTGAATGTTTCTAAAAGAACGTCGTCGTCGGAGACACGGCAGCACTAGCGAGCATGAATGTGTTCCAATGACAATAGGTGAACCGCGCGGGGGGAATGTCTAGATGTATGCCATAAACCATGGAAAACATTAAATTTAATCTACAAAAATATGGAAGAGAAAGGTAGGTAGCATTTTTAGAAATTACCTCTCAATGGATAGGCCATTTGTATGTACCTACGTGGTCCTGGATAGAAGGATTAAGGTAAGCGACCTCAATTACGAATCGCACGCATCGGCATCGGACAGATCGCATAAAACGGATTAGTTTTGTGGCAGTTTGTCCACTGTAAACGCAGCCATCGGAGAGCCTAATTAGCCCCACGATCACATAATATGCGATCACCGAATCCGTTTAAAACTGTACAGTTTTACTTCACCACACACGCACTACGACAGATCGAGAATGATCTTCATTTCGTTCCACGATGGATTCGAGGCTTATTCCTCGCCCTAAATGCCTGTTTGAACTTTGTTTAGTGTTTAGTAGGGCTGCTTAGTGATTATTGTTTAGTAGCTGTGTTTAGTAAAGCTACTTAGAGTGAGTAGTATCCAATACTGTTTGTTGTTGTGTTTTAATAGATCAGTGTCGACGTTGCCTCCGACGTTTGACAAGCTATTAATTTAAAATGAACAAACAATCGCATTCTCAATTATTATAAGAAATATAAAATGTAGTGGTGGTATCGGAAATAGAAGAATCAATATTTTTCTAATACATCTAATACGTTAATGTATACTATCGGTTATTTACATTGTAGACATTCGTATTTCATATATATTTTTACACAAATTGATAGACATTATAATTTCGTTCCACTTTTTTGCCATTAATTAAAAACGAGATACTTTTTTAAACGAGATTATTACCATATTACCTTTAAAGGCTGTGCTACAAGGGTCAATCTGCGCAAACAACCGCCCATCCAAGTAGTGGGCGCCGCCGGGCATATTGGGAGTGATGGTGAATGAGGATGCGCGGACTACTCGCACAAAAATAGTATGTGCTACTATATAGAGATACTAAGCAGTTGCTGTCCAATCGCGTTTTGTACTTGGCACTAAACTGATGCACTAATCAATGTACAAACAGGCCTTAAAGAAAAATATATGGAAACAATGACGGCCAACACAAAAAGAATATAAAAACATTATAATTAAATTAAACCCAAATAAAATATTGATTGTTATTTTGCCTTAATAATAAATCTAATATAACAAAACTCCTCCAGGACGGCTTGACCGATTCGTATGAAATTTTGTGTGTATATTCTGTAGGTCTGAGAATAGGACTTCAACTATTTTCCAAAGAGCTATATTAATTATTTTTTTCAGTTTTATTTGCTTATATGGCATAGCAATTAGCAACATTTGTCGGGTCAGCTAGTATTGTATAAAATTTAGTAGCTATACTAAACTGTATGTGCTACACGATCAAGTTAACTGCGCGATCGAAATGGAAAATGATAGCCTGCCGGCTCACACGTATTGATTGAACGGTACAGTTCCTCCGATTCATCTAGAATTGATTTTATTCCGTTCGAATGTATAGTTTTGAAAAATTAACCGACCTCGTACACGGTACGATTGATCCAGAACGTTCGACTGTGCAGTTCCAATCGCATTCGATTTTGTCAGGTATGTGGCTGGTGTAGGTATGACAACTGCCAGTTATGGGACATATCTGCCGAATCTGATATTCAAGTATAGAACATGGGAGGGTGGCTTGCGCGGGGTTGGTCCACTTATCGGCAATATGTACGACAACATCAGTCCTAGAGATATATAGGACACTGAATTTTAACTAAAAATCTACTTGTGTTAAAAAAAATACATTTATTTCCTTTAAAAAAACAATTATTAATATATAAATAAAAAAAAATTAAAAAAATATTATATTAATACCATGCCAAGACACATAATGTTGAGTCGTATATTCAATATAATTTCAACGTGAAAAAACAATATGTATACGATACTTAAGTCAATATATGCCAGTTTTTTTAATAACAGTCCTTTTTTACTAAACAATTAGATTTATTTGACAGTTTGGTGGCGACAGATTTCCTACTTCAGGGTGGTAGTTAGGTACCTACCTACTCAAGCGGGCCTTCGCAAAATGCCCTAATTCGCTAAAGTGCGATTTCTATATAATGTATGTAAATTTGCATCTATTGATTCCTTTGGGGTTTTCAATTTACTTAAATGAAGTTAAATTCATAATTTATTTTCTTTTACATGGCAATCATTTGTTTTGTGTTAAAACCATCTGGGAAAAATACCTAGCATTATTTTGTTCTTTTCGTATATAGGTACACATATATAGTTTTTTTTTTATTGCCGATAGGCTAGCCTTTGACCACTATCTCACCTGATGGTAAGTGATGATATGGTCGAAGATGTTGTTCAGGCTAGCCTAGAATGACTGGCTCTCAAGGATAGCTGCCGGAACACACCGTTAGGTGCTTGGCGACAGATTTTCAACTTGAGGGTGGTAGCTAGCCAGGCGGGCATTCGCAAAATGCCCTACCACCATGCTATAACGAATGCCATCCTAAGACAACAACCAGGACCGACGAAGGCTTAACGTGCCTTCCGAAGCACGGAAGCGCTCAGTAGTAAGTCAATGTCACCACCGGTCACCCATCCAAGTCATGAGCGAGGCGGACGGTGCATAACTTTGCTGATCGATTCAGAACGGCCAAGCTAACTTCGCTACGAGGGCTTCAAAATAACTTTAATAAATGACATATGTATTAACCTCAATATTTTATTATTGTTGTGACAATATACTATAGAAAGTTTTGCCTGCTTTTTTTTGCATCATCGAAAATATTCAGTTTGTGCTATAATAAAACCCCAATTTATGGTTTTTATAATACAATTCCGTTCGTCTCATAAAAACATTAATAAATACGTATTTTAAAATGAAGCTTAAAGATAATAAGCAAATATATTTTTTGTTTCATTTAGTACTTATCGAATTTAACTTTATCAAGGCCATTCATTGGGTGGGACCTTGCCACTTACTACGTTTAAAACTAATAAAATTGGTCTCATCTCATCATAACGTATAATAACCCTGCTAAAATTGATGTGTCTAAAACATCTATGTTAATTATAGTAAACAAGTACGTTCAAACATGGCCGAGTTATTCAAGTTAACAACACAAAAATGTAAATGAATAATAAAACTATCCATACCTTCTTTTGGATATGCCATCTTAGTAAATTTTAAACACGGGAAAGTAAATGATTGAGAGTTTTTCGCACAAAAAGGTTCACGCGATGACTCCTGTACAAGTTGAGGTTGAGAGCAAAATTGTGATACCCAGCTAGCGTCCGAGTTATAAAATAACCCACGTGCTATGGATTGATAAGAGGTTATAGTTGGAATGAATAATTTTGATACTGGTTAGAACAACGTGGCTCCAAATACTCGTCAATTTATTGTGTCTTTAGAGTGTGCATATAGAAATATACATGTATTACAAAATTACTAATTTACGAATGGAAAAATTATAGTTTTGTGTGGGATAATTATAAATACTCTTGAGCGCATGCTAAGAACCAAAAGAAATGTACAAGTTGTAGTCAAGTAGGTAACTACTGGACTTCATGCAGCATTTAGCTATCAGAATAATTATCAATGATTCTAAGCTTACCGAATATTTATATCCACTCACAAAATCTAAATAATTGATTGTGAGAGAGATCGTTACTGCCAGAAAACTGTAAAATGCTGAATGATGTCTCCCGATAAAAACTATAATATAGGCTACTTAATAAGAAGAATAAAAAAGCGTACTTGTTCAAGATAATAATATCCTCTTTTTACTTAGAAAAAGCTATTAAACGTATAGCGTCTGTCCATGACGGTAAATATTTAATAGAAAGAATATCGTCTTATAGTAATATTAATAAAATTCACACAAAACTTAATCGACCCCTACCTACGCTTATTTACCCTTCTTGTGAAGTAGCCTATATTATAGGTTTTATCAGCAGACATGATTCAGCATTTTACAGTTTTCTGGCAGTAACGATCTCTCTCACAATCACCAATTTAAATTTTGTGAGTGCGCTCTGTGGCTTTACTTCAACCTGTGCGTAAGCTTATTTTTTAGTCAAAAAGTTCACTTAGAGGTGCCTTTTCACTAGAGAAGTCGATGTATGTAACTGAGTCAGTGTGTTTATGAGGAGATATTATGCTGTAATCAATATTGAAATCCCAAATCCCTAGATAATCGGTCCAGTTCATCTTATATTTTAGTTATGTTATGTATATGAAAGTTTATGATATAAAAAATAATATTTTTGTAGTCAAATTGTAAGTTGAAATACAAAAATCACGCATGTATTTCATGGATAATATATAAATTATTTACTTCTCAGTACCTATCTTGTTTACGCTAACAGAAACAGTTAAGTAATAAACTTTTTCAAATTGACTTAATTAAATGCTGCAGAAGTAGACAGTTTTGATCTCTTTAGGCACATCCCTAAACAGTTCCTAAACTCATAGCTAAAATGATAGTATTGAAATGTTAATTATCAAAATCATTCAATCGCAGTAACAATGTTTGTTTGTCTCTCTCTCTCGCACCGAATTGTAATGTCAAACGTCAATTCAAATTAAAACACAGCTTCAATGCTTCAAATTATTTATTAACTTAGTGCTTCGTTACGAGAGCTACGCAAAGATACCAGTTTGTTTAATAACTTAACTGTAACGTGTAAATTCTATTTCTCTAACAACTCCTGCGCAGGTGAGCATTTATAAGCTATTTATTGAGTTGTGCAACAGGTGTTTTTTTTTTCAGATATTTTGCGACCAACTTTTAGTGTCCTGGCTTCTTAAGAATTTCGAAGGCCTAAAGTTTCTTCGTAATTGGTTAGGGTATCCTAAATCACCACATGGTTTTTAGTTACGAGATGTGTTTACTATTGTTAATTTTGTCATATTTCAATTATCACAATATATCTGCAGCTGCAGCATTTATCTTATGATTTTGTGTGTATATCTACACATAGGTTAGGACTTGCTAATATTTTTAGTGTGGTAGGCCTTAAGCCTCTATCATATTTCTGAATATGTAAGGTAAATCTAATTTATGTTGTAATATCTGTCTCTTGTAACTCTCTTGTAACTAATGACCTAAATGATAAATATTATTCTATAATCATATAAATACCTGTTACAGTAATTTCTACAACTTTATAGGAGAAATTTTATGGTACAATATTAAACCTTTCTTCTATTATTTCCTTAACAAAAATTATAAAAAGAATTAAATTCTGCCACCAAATTATGTAAAAACACACATGGATGTTCATCATATTTTTATCAAAAGACAAAGATGCAAGAAAAACTAATAAATAATTAAGTAAAAAAAAATTAAGGGATAAGTTAATGTTGGATGCCATCAAAAAAATATTTTATAGAGTTGAAAGTGTATAACAACAAAATATACATGGAAATATTGTACATCACAGTACGTTAATATTGTTGAAACTTTAAATATCATCTTCGGACTTATAGAAATCATGTTGTAGTAGTTTCTCAAGTGTTAGAAGTGCATAGATACTCATATTGGATATAAAAAAAAGGAAATATAGCAAATTAACTAAAATTCAAATTATCTAAAATAATAATGCCATTGACATCAGGCCTGGCAATAATGTTCTGTGTCAGGTCATTTGCTTTTTTTTCATTGAAGCCCACATATGATAGCACTTAACTGTCAGGAGCCTGGCATTGTATCCTTCACTAGCCATGGTGTTTACCCAGCAAAATGATTACCCGCTCTATGGCTTTTTGATATTTTACCTTCTTTATAGGATTCAATTTAAAACTCCGTGGGGTGCCAGGTTAGAATTGCACCTCCCCATATCATCCCAAGGGTGTCGTAAGAGGCAACTAAGGAAAAATACTAGAAGGTGGGCAGCAGTGCCTTCTAAAGAACTGCCAAATTACACTGCGATCCCCAAGACGCCTGCCAAGCATGAGGATTATGGCAAATACCCCCTATAGGGGAGGCCGTGTTCAGCAGTGGACGATCCGGCTGTAACAGTATAGGATTCAATTATTGAAACCATGATATCCCTGTGGCAATGGCTACAGAGTTCTAAGCTTTGCTGCTGAACCGGATAAACGTCAGTTGATCCTAGATCTTTTAGGGTTTCTTCATTACAACAGCTCATTAAAGAAAAAAAAAATCTTTGTGGTTCTCATCACAACTTTAAAAATATATTATGAATCGTTGCTTTCATTGTTTGTTGGTTTAATAAAGTATATATGCTGCAACATTGTCAAAATTTAGGATTTTGACTAGTTTTATTTTTGGGATAGACCCCATAGCCAAAATGGTCTAAAACAAGCTCTAGACAATCGATACTTCACATGCTACCATGCAAAACGACAATGTGATGGTGGGAAGATTTAGGTTATATTAAACAAAGGCCCTGTTTCAGAATGTCCTAATAAAGTTTCAGGTTGCTAATCAACACATTAAATAACTAAATTATATATATAATACTACCTTCGGGACAGAAAACGCATACTCTGCTCACCCATCATCGAAAACTGTTGCCCACGCAAATTCTCCAACTCTCACTGCACTCAATGCCCTCCTTGATGCCAGGCCTGAGTGCAATTTGTTTGGTGATGAATGGATGGTGATTCTGTCTCAATGTCTAGCGTATAGTGAGACAAACTCATGATCAATTTTAATTTGTTATGTATTACCAATTAAATTGAAAAAATGATTTGTTAGGAATAAATTTTTATTTATATGTATTTATTAATTATGTTATTTTGATTATTTATTCCTATTATTATTTTTAATATATTTGACGATGACTTTACTTTAGAGTTAAATTTAATTCTAACATGTAATTTGTAGTTGCTTTGTGACATATTATGATTTGATTTTGCCCATGGTCTTATTTTCATTTGACTACATTTTATATAAATAATGTGCTTATAATTATCTAATTAGCGTAATTGGTTTATCCGTGTTAATTAAGTAAATTAAATAAATAAATAAAAATGACAGTTAATATGCAGCGCGTTTCAAGCTTTAACCAATGGATAGGCTAAATTGATGACTGTAACGCAAAGATAGTGTTTTATTTATTAAATATGTTCTGGGTAGTAAAACCGGAACTTACTCGAACATTCTGAAACAGGCCCTTTATATAAATTTAAGGTATGTGATAAATAAAGTAAAATTGAGTTATAAATAATATGTCTACAATTTTTTTATGAGGCTGCTGACAGTTTGGGAAATTGTTGAGGTTTTTACGTTAAGCTGGTTTAGGTACTATTTTAATCCCTGATACAAACACAGAGATGTTATAATCAGCATCGAATTATACTTCGTGTATACTTTATAATTTAGCCGTTTAACATTGATGGCCCCTTTGAGAATGTCCTAATAAATTTTCGGGTTGCTATGCAACACATAAAATAACTGAATAATAAAAATGACAGATAACATGCAGCGCGTTCCAAGCTTTAACCGATGGATAGGCTAAATTGATGACTGTGAAACGCAAAGATAGTGTTTTGTTTAATAAATATGTTCTGGGTAGTATAACCCGAACTTACTCGAACATTCTGAAACATGCCCTTACAATAATTGACGCATTGTCAATTTATCCCTTCACCAAATTATGTCATTTTAATGTTTGTATGTTATGAGTTCTTATAATTTTTTCTCAAACATGCTTGGAAATGTGAGCATTATTTTGACAACCTTCTTCGAGATAAATTGAAATTGCTGTACTGGCCAAATACATGCGCGAAGCGGCCGGAAAAAATGTACGAAAATCTATATCTGTCGTGTCTAGCGGCTAAATAAATTGCATAGTAAACTCATATCTGTCGTGTAATTTAAAAATAGAACGATCTTTTACTTCGAAGCATGGCAACCAAGGAGGTAACTTATCAAAGGTTTTATTTAAATTTCGATCTGGCTTGCAAAATAAATTCTTTTTTAATTTCAATTCTTGCTTTGAACGCTGTTTATTGAAAATTGTACATTTAAAAACTGTATCTTCAAATAAAAAAATCTGCCTAGGTACTACTTTGTTTTAATTTCCGCGCATTATTTGAGAAAAGCACTATACAAGCCTTGGCCACAACTAGGCATTGATGGACTTACGTATGTGTGCCTCGGCTTCGCCTCGGCCTACATTTACACGTTCGTCCATCAATGCCTCCTTTGCTGGCCGCTGCAGTAATGTACTATACCGTACGAATAAATATATAATGAAATGTAAGAAAAGCTCAAAATCAGCAGAACCTAAACGTTACCGCGGCGGGCGTTTGCCGTTGCCGTTTTAAAAGTGTACCGTGCGGCGCAACATCATTACCTTGACGCGACCAATCAGATGCTATTATTTCTAAGCGCCAAATGAAATAACCGATCCAATGAATTTGGAAGATTGTACGTTTTTTGTCAATTTTGAACTTGATGAGTCCGAAATCAAAACGGTGACTGTATGAGAGCTCCACTTCTTTAGGTAATGAATAGACACTCCACTTCTTTACTTATTTATAAGTAGGTTCCAATGAATAGTTCTTTTAACACCAGGGTTAAATAACTACCTATATGACGAAATGACTGTGTTGACATTTTGACGTTTGGACCGATTCCCCGTAATCGCATTATTAACCTACGCATATCCTCCAGTTTAATATCGATACCTAGGTCCATAATTATCTACCTCATTCAAGTCTTATTATATTTTTATTATTGAGCCGTTGGTTATATCGTAATGTAAATCAGTGCGCGGCTGCAATACAGTTATCAGCAACAATGCAATGAAATGGATAATTATTGCAATATCGTCATTGGCCTAGTTCGCTATGCCTTGTTGATCACAACACCACGTCTAGATATCGCGTAAACAATCCTAGTTTACATTGGTAAGAGAAATCTTTGGTAAAAGTTATTGAAGCTTGAGTTTTGCCTGGCTCCAGCCTGTTTTCGTAAACCATAATTACTGTTGTTCTTTTAGTATGTGTAAACGTAATATATTTTTTGCTCTGAGGCGATAGGTTTGCAGAGTGCCATTACGTCTTCACTAATCTGTGTTTTGGGTGCAGATTCGGAACAAATTTCTAAGTATAAATGTGTGTATTTTACCGATATGCTGCTCGGCTGCTAGAAATACTCGTAGACCCATAGCCTATGGCTAAGGGATGGTGGCAAACTTGTCCAGAGCTATAGATTCTGTGTTTCCGATTACTTAATAGAATCCGTAAACCATATCTTATTTTTGAACCATCTGTAGATTTATTACAGATGCTTTAACGCACGGAAGATCTTAGAAGCGCTTTTTTCGGTCACCAGCTCATTCCTTTTTTGCCCAGGTTTGTTTTTGTCAAGTACATGTAATTTTGTCAGTGCCTTAGCTGGCTTCTGGGACAATTTCGGCGCATATTTTAGGAGTCTGCAATGATTTTAGATATGCGCCATTCTATTGCTTTGTCGACCTGAGGGCTGATGAATGTGGAAAGACGAAATGGAGACATACCCAGGATTATATCAAGCGCGGCAGATGGTGTAATATTCGTACAGCCAGTAATCCGGGATCATGCTAGTCTTTCCAATATCTGCAGTTTTTCTGTTGTAGTTGGTTATTTGTTCTGGGTTGCTATACGACGCAGCCATTTGTAAGGATATGCCATACCATGACTGTGTATAGACACAGACATAGATTTGTACCAGATACACACATCCTCGATTTCTGATGGCGTAAGCTCACTAATTTGCATTTCTCTAATCAATGCTTTGTTTAGTCTTTCTCTAAATAAATACCTCTGAGTATTTGTTTCGAGTTCCGTAAGTTTTTGTTACGGGTTTTAAAATGTTTAATCTGAACCTGATTCTTCTATGATCGGAGCAGGAAATTTCATGTTCCCATTAGACAGTCACTGAGCGGATTCCATTTGTGGCTATTGCAGCATCGGTAACAGTCTTTGACCAAGAAGTACCAAAGTAGGTTCTGAGCAACAATTTAAAAAACTGAGTATGAGTTTTAGTGTCAACACTATTACATCTGGATAACCCCAGACTGTACAGTGTGCATTTGAGTCGTATTCCTATACGCAATCCATGTTGTTGTTTGTGCAGCAATCTTCAAGAGCTGTAGGCGGTGCTTCAGTTTTGCCATCCTTGTACGCAGAGATAATATAATAGTGCTGAGCTTACCTTCCAATATAATGACAGTCTCTAGTTGGATCACAATGAGGTTGTCCGTGCATAAGTGCATTGATAAAGACCGAACTCACACCTTTAGGTCCGGGTTAATTTATATCAAGAATTAGGCTAACTGCAGGCCAGAATTTTATACAAAATATATAACTGCCCTCCTCACACTAACGCTATCCATTGCCGTACACAGTCCGGTTTGCAACACGATCGGATTGCCCTAGTACCAGTGCATTATCAACTCTGTAACTTTTCTAATAACGATCATTTTAGCTTAGTGTTTCGATTAATATTGAAAAAAAACAAAGTAACTCTGGTCTGAAATGAATCCTTGTTCATTTATTTATTTCTTCATAAAAACGGCAATGCAGATATAGGTACAAAAATACTCTATGTACGAAACTAACATAGAGTGAACTACTGATATAATTATAAACTGACGGAGCGATCAACATAATTATAATATTTACCATTTATAAATAAAACTTAAAATACGATAAAATTTAGAATTGTCAGTCAAATCAAAATAATATTATATGTCAAAAATTAAATTATTAATTAAACAGAAATAGTTAAGGTCATACAAATAACTAAGCAGTGATGGCTCAGTGGCTTTGGCTATGGACCGCCACGCAGCAGGTCCATGGTTCGAATCCCGCCGTGGGCTTGAGCTTCACCGCATGGTGAATTTTTGCGAATGCCCGTCTGGCTAGCGACCACCCTCAAGTAGAAAATCTGTCGCCAAGCACCGAACGGTGTGTTCCGGCAGCTGTCCTTGAGACCCAGTAATTCTAACATCTTCGACGACAACATCACTTATCATCAGGTGAGATTGTGGTCAAAGGTTATTAGCAATAAAAAAAATACCATAATTGTCACAAAACTACAAGACACACATCACGATCATTGTGCTGACTGTCAGGAATGCATTCGAGTTTTATTTCGCAAAAGGGGAAGTGGGGTGTTGCTGTACAGTGCACATTGGGCGTAGCTTCTTACCGTATCAGAATGGTGAAAGCATCCCCAAGGAGGGTGGCTTCTGGGCGTCAGCAGGACGTTAACCTTATACACATAATATGTTCTTGTGTTGTTATGTTCTATTAAAGTAGGTCTCCTGTGTCAATGTTTTTCGAACATTGAACACGAGAACAGAATTTTTGTCTATGGTCGAAGCAAAATCTGTTTTCATACTTTTCGTTGCCTGCTGAAAGCATCTAAACCCCCGCGCGGGTAAAAGAGGCGAGGCACTGGCATTCGGACCAATCAATGAGCATGTTATACTATGTGAACCAATGAAATGAACAGTGCGTGATTTGGAAAAAAGTTTTAGTGTATAGTCCAGTCTCCTTATTCTACGCGAAACAAAGTTTCGTTTGCCAATTTAACCTTCTTAGAGGAAATCATATTCTACCAACCCCACATGCGTGGAATAAGGGCAGGAAGTTGATGTATTCGTAAGCTAACTCTCGATCCCACTTGATTGACCAATTTCAAATGTATTTATTTATTAGTACTTACCTACCTGCATATTGTTATATAATATGCTTGCTCAACTATTGCTCCATTATACCGCTTGTATCTTTGAAATCTATAATACGGTTAGTTTTGTAATCAGGGAAAGTACCAGCTACTTCGTTATGCAAACAATCTTAAGGTTGCTCTAATCGGGCATGGAATATAACTTATTGTTACATTGAAGTCATTCTTCTAAAACAAATTATTGACTTTCAACACTCAAAACGTGAAAATATTATGTATAAATCGACTGGACAACAAAATAATATAGTATGTTGAAGTCGGTTCCGTACTTATACCAATTCAAACGCCTAGAGCCCCATTATACTAGTCATTGTTCGACTCGTACTTGACCAGTTTTTAGGGTGCCGTACCTAAAAGGCAAAACGAAACCATACTACGTCAGTTTGACAGGAAAATGAGGCAGAAATGTCACTAGATTCTATTTTAAGTGTTTTTCTAAAATATGTGTAATACAGTTATTTGTAAATATTAAATTTCCCCATAGTAACGCTTGAATCTATGAATTAGCATAACATTTTATTTTTCGGCTACCTTCTCTTATGTGTTCAAACCCTTCAACTAATTTAATTGTATTTCTAGTCCAATAGTCGTCTGTGGGGGATCGTTTTACAAAAAAATATAAAACTTCGGGTTTGTAACACATTCTGTTTACGAGCTACACATCCGTGACGTACAGACGGATGTACGGACAGACAGCTGAGTCTCAGAATAGGGTTCCTTTACACACATGCCCGTGGAGTGCAGGCTAGAATGTGACTTACCCATCTCTTCCCGTGGGTATCGTAAGAGGCGACTAAGGGTCTATACCGGAAGATGAGCAGCAGCACCATCTGAGGAACTGCTTACACAGCGATCCTCAAGACGCCTGCCAAGCGTGGGAATTATAGCAATAGGAATAGTACACACATGCTTATCGTAGTATAGCTGGTTTATATGGTTGAGTCGCGTTCTTTGTGTAAGGGGTTTTGATATCAGCCGACTTTATCGGAATATCCATTTTTTTGCCCGTCGATTATTATTTTAAGTCTTGCGTAAACTTGAAACAAACGATCATGTACATTTATTATCTTGGTCATAAATTGATAAACAAAAATCTATATTTGAATATAGAGCTTAAAGAGACACAATATTTATAATTTCAAGTTTATACTGATGATGCAACTGAATTATAAATAATATAGATACTCAGTTCACAGTAGGGAATGCAAAAGGCTGATTTAGTGTTATATTTTGAAGTTTTTTTTATTTTAAGTTTTTTGTTCTTAACACTGCAGAAGGCTGATCTTTGTTATATTTCTTTTGTTATATACATCTTATATATTGAAAATCAAAAAACGGAATTAATAGTATTAGCGAATGGTTTTAGTACAAATATCCAATTGGGCGAGATCTCGGAAATCTCGTAATCTCGCGAGACTGGCTTTACGGTCTCGCGAGATCTCGGCAAGGTCTAAAATCTCGCGAGACCGTAAAGCCAGTCTCGCGAGATTACGAGATTTCCGAGATCTCGCCCAATTGGATATTTGTACTAAAACCATTCGCTAATACTATTAATTCCGTTTTTTGATTTTCAATATATAAGATGTATATAACAAAAGAAATATAACAAAGATCAGCCTTCTGCAGTGTTAAGAACAAAAAACTTAAAATAAAAAAAACTTCAAAATATAACACTAAATCAGCCTTCTGCAGTATTATGAACAAAAAACTCAAACCAAAACAAAAAAACACTTCGAAATAATTCGAAATGTAACACTTATTCAGCTTTCTGCAGCATTAATTGTAATTTTTAAGGATATGTAAGTATTACTAAACAGTGTTATTAAAAGGATAAGTTATTTTTGAAAGTGGCTTCTCAAAAAACGCAGCATATCAAGTGTTTCATCTGATAGACGACTCCTGATTTTACAGGCCACGTACCCCGCGGCCGAAAATGCTCTTTCTGCCTCTACACTAGTCGGAACCACAGTCGACAAACTGTTGTGTACAAACTGAAGGAGTTCACCTTTAACCCCTCTTAAAATTTAAGCTTCATACAAATTAATCTCTTTTTGAATGAGTATCTCCAATGAATTTGCATAATTTGTTGAACGATTGGGCTTTTTCAATGCTGTTAACGATTCTTGTAACTCCTCTTGAAGAGAAATACTTTTTCCAGCCGTGGACAGAACAGAAAAGGGGCACATCATCTTTAGCGTCTTCGCTTTCGCCAAGTACAACATCATTACAAGCAGCTGCTGATGTTGAAGGGAGTGGCTCTTTAACAGATGAGCTTTCCTGTGTATGATAGTAGTATTGCGTCTTGCAGTGCAATCTCTCTATAAGTTTTTTAATTTCTTTTCGGATACTAACTTTCTGTGACATTTGAACGTTTCATCTCGCGCATACTCTTCCAAATCTTCCTCATATTTGACATAATCTCTCAAATATATCAATACTGAAGTCAAGTAAGTTCGGCGCTCAGCTATGCGGTTTCTCAATGACTCTGCTAGTTTTCTTGCCAATGTTGTCGTCAGTTCTTCAAGTTTGCGTATCATAAATCTTAAAGTCGTTTCGGCAGTAACCAGGTCAGAATCTCGACGGCATAAGACCTCCACAGCGAGTTTGACAGGCTGAAATAGTCTGTCTAAGTTTGTCAAAACTGTATACTCTTCTGCATTCAAAGAGTAATCCGAATTAGTGTCAAGACCTAAACCGCACGCAACTGCGCTACGATACACACACCGATTTTGCTGCGCCGCTCAATCTCGCGATCTCGCGAGATCTCGTACAAAAATTGAACGAGACTCAGCCTCGCAAAATATGGACGAGATCTCGCGAGATCCCGATCTCGCGAGAACGAGATTGCATTCCCTAGTTCACAGGCAGAATATGAATAAAATGTATAACTTAAATCTAGGTCCAGTCTGTATACTGAGTCTGAAAGCTGCATTGTCCTGTTTATTTGCATAGCTGATTATTTAAGGGCTTGTTTCAGAATGTTCGAGTAAGTTCCGGTTTTACTACCCAGAACATATTAAATAAATAAAAGACTATCTTTGCGTTTCACAGTCATCGATTTAGCCTATCCATCGGTTAAAGCACGGGTTAAACCTTGAAACGCGCTGCATGTTAACTGTCATTTTTATCATTAAGTTATTTTAAGTGTTGCATAGCAACCCGAAACTTTATTAGGACATTCTGAAACGTACCCTAAGCCAATTAGGTATCAGTCAGTATTTTATTTCCGCATCACATGGGCGCCATCTTCCCCTATTCTTCTTCTTCTTGCTCTTATCCAACTCCTGTGAGGTCGATACAGTATGTCTTCGATAACATTTAAATATATTTACGCTAACAAAATGGGCTCGATTACGGAAAATCATGTCGCAGATCGCGCTATCTGTTTGTTACCTGTCAGAAGTCTTATACTGCATACAAACTGTTTTTTTTTCTGTATTTAACTAGCTATTTGGTTTTAAACGGTTTTCAAGTTTTCCATTGACCTAATCTATACCTGGAATGTCACTGATTAAGCGAGAAGTTTAAATAAACGTGGTACTTATCTTCTGGAATAGAAAAATAGTCTATTGAAAAGTTGTATTTATTTTTAGTTGAACCTTTTTTGCTAAGTTCCAATGATTTTAAATCGTATTTTGTACATCATTGTAATTATATAAAAGAAATTAAGTACCTCAAACTATGGAATGCTCAGGTGATTATATTATAGCTGCACTTTTTCGGCAATCGGGGCTCTAACATGGTCAGGAGCTCGTGGTGCGCCTAAGGCACAGTCACAGCCCACTCATACCGATGTCTTTGCATGCTAATCATTAGGTCCAATTCATCAGCTTATCTACTTCCAAAACGTCCGAACTGGATATAATGTACACCTGTCCCCGATGAAAATTATGCGAAATAATTATTATAAATTATTAGGAAGCCGACGCGCGTATGATTTTTTTTTGTCTGGCCACGCATAACTATTTATTATTAATATACTGGATTATCAATCTTGATGATTATTTTGATATTTCTTTGTCGTAGAGTATATCTCTTAAGTTCGTCCGAACATTTGTTGGGTAGAGAATTCTCCAAGTTGGTCCCGTTTTTTATCAACATCGGTTTAGTGCTACACTCTATTACATGAAAAAAGTATTTGTCAATAACCTGAAATCTCAGAGAAAAGAGCCTGAAATCTGACAAGCATTATGGGCGGGTGAAACCCGATCTTCTCTGCATCACTGCAAAGGGTAAAAATAGTTCGTCTATCCGTCTATAACTCGGAGGCTGTCCGTATCCTTTCATCAATAACTTGTGAAGAAATGCATCTGACATAGGCAGAGGTGACCACTAAACACCAGGTAGGCCTCGTGCATGATCCATCACAATCATATAAAAAAACAATGTAGCTTTTAAGAACATACGATACGATGAGCTCCCCGTCCCAGTGAACCCAAAATCTTAACACCAAATGGCTTTCTTTTTAAGTATATTTCATAGATTACTCTTTTAGTACTATTATATATTAATAATGTGATTTGCAAGCGTTATCATTCTGTAGTTTGTTACGGGCCTTGTTGTGGAAATGTACCCCAGTGTCAGGAGATAACTGACCCCCTGCGAGCTGCTTATTTATGCTATGACGACATAACGGCTGTCAATTGCTAGAGATAATGTTTACATTTCACTATCAAGCGGTCTAAACAACTTGTGACTATTATTTTGTACTTGGTTTCGTCAGTTATTTTCGGTCTTGCTCTGCGATAACGTGATTATTTATTGCATTGTTGACGCACTGTTTTTGAAATACTAACGCATTGGACCTTCTTGGTAAGATTTTGTTTAGTTATAAACTTTGCAATTCTTAGTTCAAAATTAATACTTTAAAGTTTGAATTTCGTTCGGAAATTTGACAAAATAGTAAGTAAATATAATTAAATGTAATCGAAGACATACTGTACGACCTCACAGGAGTTGGATAAGAGCGAGAAGAAAAAGAAGAAACCTTCTTGAAACATTTTGTTTTGTTATAGATGTTGCTATTCTACGTTCAAAATTAATATTTGGAAGTTTGAACTTTTATGGAAAATTTTATAAACTAGTGAGACTTGGTAAGTTTTTTTTCTTATAGACATTGCAATTATTAGTTCAACATTAATATTTAGAAGTCACATTACTATTTAAAAGTTTGAATTTAGATCGGAAGTTTTACGAAATAGTGAGACCTACTTGGTAAGATTTTGTTTTGTTATAGACGACACAATTCTTAGTTCAAAATAAATATTTGGAAGTTTGAATTTCGATGTGAAAATTGACAAAATAATAAGACCTTCTTAGTAAGAATTTGTTTCGTTATAGAAATTTCAATTCTTAGTTCAAAATTAATGTTTAATGGTTTGAATTTCGGTCGGAAATTTGAGAAAATAGTGAGACCTTCTTGAAAAGATTTTGTTTTACTATAAACGTTGCAATTCTACGTTTACAATCGTTGCAATTTTTGGACTGACGTCATTATGTCCCATACCATAATATGGTGGTTCCCCTATGTGGACGGTTGTAAAATTATTTCCTTAAGCTTTTATATATCCGTCCATATCTGTTGATAAATATCCCTTTGTAAAGGGTTATCTGGAAGAGATCGCTTTCAGCGATAAGAAAAATTAAATTAAAGGCAAATTAAAGGCAAACTAAAGGTTGTTCTATGGTTTTTAATATATATCGATCTTCGTAAAGTGCTGCCAACGGAGGCGGATTTATGTTTATTTGCTGTCGAAACACATATTGATCTGAGAGACAAAAGTAAATCTAAATTAGATGACATAATAAATAGTGTTATGACTTTATTAAATGAAAGATTGGATGCCAATGGTATAATTCTGAACTCCGATAAAAGCATTATAATGCATTATCAATCGCGGCTAGGCATTAATGGTAATGAGACTTCTGAAGAAAATATATTTTTAGGATACACAATAGACAACACAATCACAAAGCACATATTGATAAAATTTGCAAGAAAATGGCGAGCGGTAATTACGTTCGCCCATTGTCACACCTACTCTTATTTATTATGTTTTAAGTTATAAGTTTGTAACATTTCTATGTGTCGATAAAGTGTTATCTATCTATCTATATTTTGGTAAAATTGCAGAACTAAGGTACATATACACAGGTTTGGTTACGAGATAAAAACTGAGAATTTGTAGTTTTTATATGACTTCTCGTTATAATTGTATTAAAAAAATTATATGAGGACAAAACTTTATCAATGTTTCAGAAAATTTAAATATTTTGTTTACTTATGATATAATATGTTACAATGATTATTGCAATATTTAGGTATTTTTACAAATTTGTTATCAGCATGTCACAGTAATGGTAAATGTTAAAGCTTCAGTACTTGTGCTGAATAAGATTATAGCCAAACGTTGATTTAATACAATTAATTCACTGAAAAAATTGTTTTTCAGTGAATTAATTAGGTAGGAGTAGAAGAAAGGTACCTATGGGTAGAATATGTGTGTGAAAGGTAGTAGTATTGATGAAGTAGTACTGACATTACTGACGAGTAGTTAATAGAACAGAATGGTAGAAAGACTTTGAAATGATCGTACTTAGCGTGTGATCT